>JAKTPW010000004.1:0-573715 GCA_030556345.1 Oligophagozyma castellii
CTTTGAAGAAGGGTGAGTTGAAGGATGGCAAGGGCAGAATCGGTTCCATTGTTGCTAACAGACAATTCCAATTCGACGGTCCTCCACCACAAGCTGGTGCCATCTACGCTGCTGGCTGGTCTATCACCCAAAACGGTAACTTGGCTCTAGGTGACAGCGACGTCTTCTACCAATGTCTATCAGGTGACTTCTACAACTTGTACGATGAGAAGATTGGTGAGCAATGTCATCCAGTTAACCTCGAGATCATTGACTTGGTCAACTGTTAAACAGATTTCTGATTGATCAATTCATCAGAAGGTCTTGTCATTTTCTTTTTTCAACCTTGCGTCTCATTGCATTTTAGTTCTTTTTTGGCTCTTCCTTCCAAGCTTCTCAATTTACTATCTACGGGAATGGTGAAAGATTAAGACTCACACGAATATAATAGAATTCGTTTGCATAGAATATTCTTCTTCTCATCATACATTATATAATCGGTTTTTTTTGACTTCTCAGTATCTCATCTATTGTCTATAGCATTATTATGATATTATTATTGTAACTAAGATAACAATCAAGCAGCCGTCAATTCGTCGATTTGTTCAAAGTTTTTCGGCAATAAAGACATCGGTCATTTGCATCTCAAAGCACGCAATTAAGATAATACGCCCAGTACATTTTACTGATTAGTGAGATGTCATGGGGTGCTTTCTGAAGCGGGCAGTACGGTGGTCGACTAAAGAACTTGACAAAAAGCGTCGTAATATGATACAAAGCTTGCCAAGCATTTACTCTTGGTTTTACAAAAAAACGGGATCAAGCTCAGCGAGTTTTCATGCAAGTTTAGCCGATTATAAACAGCTCGTTGATGACCCCTGTGGCTCATGATCCCTATTGTCATTATGACTTATTCAGTTACCGACATTTCATATAAGAATTTGATGAATTGTGAACCCTCAGTAAGTCAAGCGATATTTGACCAATATATCAGTTCATGTTGCGTCCCAAATTAATGCAATTGCGCCCTTTATAGAGCTTATAGCACATGGAGTCCCTATGCTCTACGCAACCGTGACGCTCAATGCCTCCAACGCCAGGGAGGCTCCAGTTCCAATTCAAAATAATTCAATACATCATGCATGAACAGGTTAAAATTCAAGAATTGTGGCCTTACCGTAGGATGGCAATGTAGCAATCTCTAGTTTAGCATCGCTGCCTCACAGCTAGTCAAACCAGCCTGACCTTAGCATCTGTTGATTATTTGCGCACAGAAACTCGCAACTTAACATTCCGATGTAGTGTAACGGCTATCACACCTCGCTTTCACCGTGGAGACCCGGGTTCGACTCCCGGCATCGGAGTTTTTTTTGATCTTGAATAATATTTCAATTATTCGCTTCCGTATTGCTCAAGTGCACAGCAATCAGGTTCTCTATTTGATATTCATTAGCTCTTTATATCATCACTCATAGCGCTTTAGTAGGTCGCATTATCTATGATATTTCACCTCTTCGTATACGCAAATTGGGAGCTGTAAATCTGTCACTCTCTCGTTTTTGAGAAGAGTACCACCTTCTCGAGCTTGAGTTTGATAACCAAGTTCAAGTTATGGATATTCTCTATATAAGATAACAGTTTGACCTGATTCTTCTCGCTATGTGTTTTGGTAATTCGAATGTTAATTTTTGAAATATGAGATTCAATATATAAGCTCATCGCCCATACATTCAAAGCTTGATTCTATTTGAACATCAAAGAGCTATTCTGTTTTCTTATACTGAAGTATCCAGCGTTTCGAAGATGCAATGAGCGATGAGGCGACCATTAATATTGATACAAAAACATTATATTCAACCTTAGGACTGCGTTACAATGCCACAGAACTGGAAATTAGAAAGTCGTACATGAATTTGGCACGTATACTACATCCCGATAAGACGGGCAAACCGCAAACTGGGGAATTATTCAAATTGGTAGTCCATGCTCACGGTGTTTTGACTGATGATGAACAAAGAAAGAAGTACGATAAGCAAATTAAATTGTTGAATCTACTTGATTACACGCCACAAGGCTATCGGGCGAAACCCTCACAACCACATATAGAAATAAAACAAAGGAAACCACTAGCTTACGAAAAACAACCTTACGGGTTTGGCCTATCAGATGTAAAGTGTTCCCCGGCTGATGATACAACACGGCCATCTGGTGTTGATCGATTTCATCTTAGAAAATATCAGAGGAATGCCAAAAAACACTCTGATGGGATTAGAATTGAGAGCCCAGTTACGTTTGGTAACAGGAAGACAGCTCTGGGTGGTGATGGGAATTTATCTCAAAACTCTGCTGATGATGAAAATATAGAACGGAATATAGATGAATACAAAACCAAAGATGATCTGATGGCACAGGCAGATTGGAAAACGTTTGAAAAATATCACGATCCTGAGCATATCTTTCCTGGAGAGCGCAGAAAAGAGAAAGTACAAAAGACAGATAGCCAAGAGGCAGTCTACTCAAATGAAACGTCTCAAATACCTCGATTACACTCTACACATTTTAATTCCTCATCCTCCAATATGCAATATAGTATCAATTCAGAGTCCAAAGATCCAAATTATGAAGATATTACAGTGCATGAATTGGGCATTGACGACGATGCATTCCAACGACTTGATATACGGGAAAGTATTCGTGGAGTGAACTCCAAAAGACGAAAAATGGAAATAATGGAGCATGGTATTGATTTATCTGATTTGTCGGATGACCTCCCTTCTGTGAAATATAATGGGACCAATAAACTACAGCCTTCAAGTAAATATAAATCGTATCTGGGGCATAGACAACTTCGATCCTCCACAGTTGATATTAGTACCAAACAAAACAGGTTAAAAAATAAGAGTTTCTTGTTCCAAGAAACTCATCAGACATTTACACCTCAAGTATATAATGTAGTTGTTGAGGCACTTGATGTACCGATACCTGCAATACCTGAGCTACCCACAAAAATAACTGATCATTCGTCATTTGCGATTTGCAAATTACTGGTTTCAGAATTCAATATGCATTGCGACGCTTTAAAGGATCAAATTTTGCAAGTTATGTCAAATCGTATCAGCAGGGATCGTTCACTTCAGGATCACTATTATGAGCCTTCGTACCTTGCACATTGGAATGCATGTAAGCAATATGATATTTTGCTAACTGAAAAATTACAAGAGATCCACCTTGCACAATTTCGAATATCAGAAATTCTATCGGATTTAATAATGCGAAGCAGAGAACTATAGATGGTCAAATTGGCTACATATTGGTTACTCGGTGTCAAAGATGGAGTAGTTCAGGGACGTGTATATTTTATACTTTAATATTGGACTCCATACTCACAGGCTCGCAATCTCATATGGATATGCGGTGGTTTTAGTGGTAGTGAAGATATGCATTGAATAATGCTAACAACTTGTTGATAGAAGACGTGTTTATTTTGACGATTTTTTTCACTATTGACGACCGACCTTATTGCCCTAATAATCAAAGTAAATTTCAACAAATGATGAAAATAAGCATCAGAAAATCATGCCTTCCAAGACAAAACTGCACCAAAAATCTCAAGCACTGTATAGATATCAGAAACAACTAGACTGGCAAATCACAAAATAAAGTTGAGGTTCCAATCTGAATCTGTTAGTGCTTTTGTAAGACGTCTTTTGGTACTAATACTCAAGTTATTGCATCTGGATTCTATAGAGCTGGAAACATTGAACGTAGAGCATTCACAAAGAGAAGTCTCTAACTCTTTATACGCCGTTATTTGGGTGTGCTTCCATTTGAGAAACTTGAGAGGCTTTGTGGTATTTCGCTGATTAGAATGGCAGAGGAAAAGGAATCGGGCTCCACCTCACTAAAGCGTACTAGATCGCTGTCAGAATCCTTAAAGAATCTATTTAAGCATAACAATGCAAACTCTAATGCAGTGCCTAATACCACGAAGAAGAAGAATGATTTACATGTTGTAACCAAGAGAGCCGAGCCGTTGCGCTCTGAAACCCTGGAGCCCGCTACGCCTATGCTAAGCCCAAAATTACAAATAACGCCAGTACGGTCTAAAGGAATGTCTTTACCGAAAATTTCAGAGCTCAATATCAATGGACACAAGAATAGTTTGGCAGATGAAATAGGATCTCAAGAATCAATTTTAACTGAAGAAGATCCGGAACATATTGGCAATTCTCAAGCAACATCCACACTTTCAATTAACCCAAAAGACAGTAATAGTAGTCGTGTTAATCAGCAGAAGCCTTTGCAATCTCAGAAAAGTCCTGTTGCTCATGGTTTCCCAGAATATGAGAAAAGTACTAATAGCTCCTTAGAAAACCTTGATAATGCATTAAACAAGAACAGTTCCGAGAAGAAAAGAGTACCGTCCGACTCCAATACGATGTCAATGAAATCGAGTTTACATTTGGCAAGTCCAGCTTTATCAGAAAACTATTTGCCGAAAAGTAGTGTGTCGTCAATGAAAGGATCTTCTATGAAATCTGCTAATCATATAGCAAATACGAAGTCATTACAACATGACGATTTGGATACTGTCACTAGTCCATCGCGTCCTGAACTTGATTTAAAATGCGTAGTCAATTTGCCCAACTTTAAGGTCTATGAGAATGGCTATCATCAACATAATCTGAAAGTCATTCCATTGGTATATGAAAAAGACTCGATTACGAAAACTGCTACTGGCGATGGAGAATCGCTTGCGAGACAGAAATCAGCTTTTTCGTTATCGGGCTTCTTCAAAATGCATAAGGAGAGTGGATCGTTGACTCATGATATCTTTTATGAAAGAGCTACATCTCTTATAGCAAATAAACAGAACAATGGTAAGTATGTGAAACAAAAGGAAGAAGAAAGGAATGGGAACAAAGTACCTCAGATTGTGAATCCCCACGCTGCAGTAGGCTCTGAGGAATTGAAGCTAATCAATGCATTATCTGAAGATATACGACGGGGATTGAAAAATCACAAAAGTAAAAAACCCGAGACAGAAGAGCCATCACCTAATGATGAAAATGCTAACATAACATCTCCTACGTGTTCCGAAAAGTATGGAAAGGCTGTGGGTGTTATAGGCCATGGTGCTTACGGAATTGTAAAGGTTTGTGCTAGGCCGAAAACCAAGGACGATATCCAACCTTTACCTACTTACACTAACGGGCAGAGGCTTTTTTTCGCAGTCAAAGAACTGAAGCCCAAAACCAACGCAGATCTGGAGAAATTTTGTACAAGAGTTACGTCTGAGTTTATTATAGGACATTCGTTGAGTCAAATTCGTAAAGGGAAAGATGGTATTGGAGGGTCCTCTAATATCTTAAAGGTGCTAGATATTATGGAATATGACAATACGTTTGTCGAGGTCATGGAATTCTGCCCTTCTGGGGATCTCTACTCTCTACTAACTAATAGGACATCAAAGATAGGTACTTCGTCCGGCAATAATATCAGCTCAAACGGTGTAACACCACTGCATCCGTTAGAAGCCGACTGTTTTATGAAGCAGCTGTTACATGGTGTTCAATACATGCATGATCATGGTATTGCACATTGTGATCTAAAACCAGAAAATATATTATTTCATCCCAACGGTCTGTTAAAGATTTGTGATTTTGGTACTAGTTCAGTCTTCCAAACTGCGTGGGAAAAACAAGTGCATTTTCAATCAGGTGCTATGGGTTCTGAGCCTTACGTTGCTCCAGAAGAGTTTTGTACCAGGGGTGACGAAGAGTACGATCCTCGACTAGTAGACTGTTGGAGTTGCGGTATAGTTTATTGCACAATGATTTTAGGGCATTATCTATGGAAAGTTGCTATACCAGAGAAAGACGGGTTATTCAAGTCTTTCCTAGAAGAAATGAAATCCAATAAAGGATTTCATTTATTCGAAGAATTGCGCCACGTCAACATGGAAAGTAATCGCCTGCGAAAGATCGCACTGTACAACATTTTTCAAGTTAACCCAGCCAAGAGAATTACTGTCGATAAGTTACTGGAAACCGCCTGGATGAAGAGAACAATCTGCTGTGTGATGAAGCACACAACACTCTAATCAATTCTTGGTTTATCACTCGATTGCAGATAAGCATAAATAATAGCATAGCAGTGCTGCGCGACGAAGCATGCGTTTAACATTCTACCTTTAGGTAAAGAATATATTTTATATATATATATACCGGATGACCTTAACGGACCCCGCATTAAATAAATTCAAAAGATATAGCACTAATCGTCATTCAAACGTTCACCCTTTCGAGCTCTTCTCTACCTGCCTTTGTATACAAGTAGTGGTTATAAGCTTCACCATTCTTCCACCAGGCCCAGTAGATAGCCGCTGGCACAGCAACATATAGGACTTGGGATTTGAAACGGCGAAATGAGTTAAATACTGCATTGTGGAAAATACCATACAACGGCTTTTGGGCATAAGGTGAGACAGAATATGATGTGATTCCCTTCTGGGCTGGCGAGCCCATGTGTCCCCACCATCCCATATATGCCTTAGCGCTTGGTGGTGCCATCGCTTGCTTGGTGTTTAAGTGCTAGTTTGTATCTGAACTTGAAGTGATGTTCACTCTGTTTGAGTTGTGGGTTCAGTTCTTTATTGCAGGTACGTATAATGCTTTTATATATTTTATATGTACCTTAATCTTTGAAATCATTGGCTAAAATGAACAATTCACAGTAAATTTGAAGAGATCAAGCTTTAGCCATCATTTTACATCATAAAGTACTGGAGATAACTCGCACATCTACATAGTTCTTTCAGTTGTATTGTGGTTTGCGTATAGTGCGAGCTTATTTCGCTCTCTTGTAAATTTTGTCGAAGAAAGTTGTCAACACCGCCTTCTTGAAACCACGAGATTCATCGATAGTCTCAATGGAGGCCTTGATTTTCTGTGCAATATCTTCCTCGTAGTTCGTGTAATGTTTGGAGATTTCAAGTTCGCGGAACACCTTCTTACATCTTTCTTCAGAGTCAGCATTCTTTCTTCCGTAGTTTTCGTCTAGAATGCGGCGTTGGTCCGCAGAGGCCAATTGTAACGCCTTGTTGATAATCCACGAACACTTATTATCCTGAATATCGGTACCAATCTTGCCGATCTGTTCAGGAGTCCCGTAGCAATCCAAATAATCGTCTTGAATCTGGAAAAATTCACCTAATGGGATCAGAACGTCATGGGCTTGCTTGAGGTCGCGTTCATCATGACATCCAGCAACATACATGGCAAGAGCCACTGGTAAATAAAATGAATAATATGCAGTTTTGAAGGTCACGATGAATGAGTGCTTTTCCAATGAAAACTTTGAAAGATCAACCTTATCCTCAGGAGCAGTGATAAGGTCAAGTAATTGACCCAATTCTGTTTGGAAGGTCACATCATGGAACAGTTCGAGCAGATCCACGTAATAGGACTCGGAGCGGAAGTGTTTCTTGAGCATAACGTAAATCGCGGCTTCCAGCATAAAGGCATCGTTGATTGCAATGTCTCCCACCTGTTCGACACGATACCAACATGGCTGACCACGGCGAGTAATGGACTGATCCATCATGTCATCAGCGACCAAGAAGTAGCCTTGTAGGAGCTCAACACACCATCCAAGTAAAGCAACCTTGAGGTATACATCGGCTGGAATCTCATCAATTGAACTGTAGCCTTTGAGAATAGCATACGTGTCTACAACAGAGAGACCTCTATTTAGCTTGCCACCTGGTGTATTATAGTTCAATGAACGCTCAAACCATTCAATGGCCTCTTGGGGCATGCCATAGCCCACCAAGGAATCTTTCAATTCGCTAACGACCCCTGGAAATACATCCAAAAACTTCTGACGATCAATTCCCTTAGACATCTCAACAGAACAATAGAAAAACAGTTTCTATTCAACCTTTGTTTGGCAATCGTATAGTAGGTGTCTTATTGTTATCAAGTTGATATATTTGATATATTTGATATATTAATGATAATAAATAGCTTTAAAGATCAAAACTGCTGGGCATACCAGAGTGTGATATTCCGACAATGTGTTAGTGAAATCGCTAATTAGAAGTGCGTAGTACTATACAGTAAGAATCCGATTTAATTTCTATGGCGACGAGCCTTGCCTGGACGTGATTTCATCTTGCGAGGATTGAAATCGGTGATATTAGCAGAAGAGTCTGCATCATTCTTGCGCTTGAATCTTTTCATCCCACCTTGCCCATAGCGTGAGTTTTTTGCTTGACGCTTTTTACTGGGCTTTGTGGATCGTTCGGGTTTCGAATCTTCGAGTTCCTGCTCTATATGAACGTTGAAATCTTCCCCGGCCATGTCACTATGCTTACGCTTCTTTTTGAGATCTTTGATCTTGTCCAAAGTCTGACGCTTCTCCATTTGACGTTTTTGCAAAGTAGCTACTTGGACTTGCTTGCCAAACTTCTTGAGTTGTCTCTGCTTCCTGGCATCTTCGCGTGCCTTTTTTTCACTGTATTCTTGTACCAGCTTGCCCTTGATCTTGTCCATGTGTTCATCGGTTTTGACCATCTCAGCGAAATAGTCTGATGGCCGTTCGAATGGAACACGCAGCTTCTGCAGCTTTTGCTTGGCTTCTGAAACAGCTGCCAATGCCTGTTTGTAAAAAGCCAGTTCGCGCTCTGTGTCGTCATATATGTCCTTGATGCTTGCATCGGTAGCTCCCTTCGCCGTCACAGACTGATGTTCTTGGAAGGAATGTTTGGCCCAAGGCAGTTTGATTCGTTCCAGAGCGTTCTTCAATGCACGGGTGTTGTTGACAGTGAGTTTTTGGTGAGGAACTACATCAGCATCAGAATCGAATTCCACGTCAGATAATGGTATGTCCTCTTCCTCTTCCTCTTCTTCTTCTTCGTCTACAGGCTGTTCGGCCTCGTCATCAACTTTATCTGATGCGTCGTCTGAGTCTTCAGATTCGCTCTTGGCTAGTCTATCCAGGTCCAACTCGGGTTGATTATCTTCACTTTCAGATTCTTCTACTTTTGATACTTTCTTGCCTTTCTTGACAGGTAGAGCATCTTCTTGCTCGCGGAGTTTTTCCCTTTGTAATAGCTCCTTGAGCTTAAATCCCTTGGCCATTATATATGATGATAACCGATCTCTATTGATGTTTACTTTCTTCTGTACCAGAGGTTTACTTTGAGCGATGAGCTTTCATTGATAACAAATTTTTCATATTAGTATAAGATCAGAGCGGGTAAAAACTGCGTCACACTGTCGCTCTCAATAAAACAAGAACAAGCCATCGTAGATGGCAAGTCCTGAGCCAATGTTATTGTTCATTCTCATGCTAATTTTTTTTGATTATAGCAAAGGTGATATGACCTCTAACTTTCTGTTCTTTGAGCACACGTACATGTGAGGGCGAGTGTGTTAGATTATCATTTTGTCATCAATGGGAAATGTGTGATAGGAATATAAACCTTTACCTCTGCTATCGGAGTTATTATATCATTTGGTCTTGGTAAGCGTTACGGTTATTACTAGTGTTTAATGGTGTGTATTTTCATTGCAGTGATGACTTGAGTTATTTTATGTTTTGGACCCTACAGCGAAGGCTGGGTTCCACAGAATTTGACATCAAGTTGAAAAAAGGCCATATAACTTGTCGAAAAATCAAACAATCAAGTAAATGTACAGCCAAATTCGGAACGTTCAATAGCCGAGCTTTTACATAGTACGAGAAATCAACATTTGAGATGTAATCCTGCGCGAAACTCTCGTCGGTAGCGTGTTGAAGTTAAATACAGTGTAGGATGTTAAATAAATCACGTGCAGAATTGGTTATTGTATAGATTGAAAAAACCCAACTATTGACGATTTATTGGTGATATAATTCGTGTTCATGACAATCTGGGCAACACTTCAGGCATACGCACATCTGTATGCCCACAAACTGGGCGGTTTGATAAAATAGCCATACAGCTTAATATTATCTGGGTATTAAGTGAAGTAGAGAGATACGATATGGTGGAATCAGCATCTCCAGCACCATTGCCCAGGAAGGACTTTTCCGACTACGAAGACAAGACCGATGAAGCATTGTCATCTTTCGTAAACTTGGATGAATGCATCTACAAAAATAAGTATATTGGAAGTTCCAGGAACGATGAACTGATGGAATGTGATTGCTTTGAGAATTATAAGGAGGAAGATGGTATAAATCATGCATGCGATGAAGACACAGACTGTATTAATAGACTCACATTGATAGAATGTACAAATGGACTTTGTAGTTATTGTGGTGATGATTGCCAAAACCAAAGATTCCAGAAGCAAGAATATGCCGATATTGCCGTTTTTCGAACGGAGAAAAAAGGCTACGGTGTACGTGCAGAAGCTAATATATCAGCCAACCAATTCATCTATGAGTATAAGGGGGAGGTTATCGAAGAGGAAGAATTTAGAGATAGGCTTATTGATTATGATGAAAAGAAATTCAAGCACTTTTATTTCATGATGTTACAAACAGGAGAATTCATCGATGCGACATTAAAGGGCTCACTTGCTAGATTTTGCAATCATTCTTGTAACCCTAACGCATATGTCAACAAATGGGTTGTAGCTGGTAGGCTCAGAATGGGTATTTTTGCCAAGAGAAAAATATTTAAAGGTGAAGAAATTACTTTTGATTACAATGTAGACAGGTATGGCGCGACTGCTCAAAAATGTTATTGTGACGAGCCAAACTGTATTGGATTTCTGGGTGGAAAGACTCAAACCGACGCAGCTTCCTTGCTACCGCAAATCTACGCAGATGCCTTGGGCATCAGCTCATCTGCGGAAAAGAAATGGATCAAATGGAAGAAGAGTCAGGGTGAAAAAATGGTCAATAATGATAGTAATAACATCAATGAGGAATTCGTGAGTTCGGTCACGGTCGAAGCCTGTGAAGACAATGCAGAGATTAGGAAAGTAATGAGTGCGCTTCTTCAAACGGACAATGCTTTGATTGCTGAGAAGCTACTCAATAGAATCTTTCCTTGCGATGATGAAAACCTACTTTATCAAATCGTCAAGCTACACGGATATTCATGCTTCGGCAAAATTATTGATCTATTCAAAGACAAAGAGGACATATTGCATGATATCATAATTTTTCTGGAGAAGTTGCCGAAAACGACAAAAAATGGCATCGAAACTGCTCGTCTTGATACGAAAATCATGGAAATCCAGAAGAGCTCTTCTTATCTGACAGAAGTTGCAGGAAAACTTCTAGAGAAATGGTCAACTTATGAGACATATAAACGGATCAGCAAGAAAGAAATAAAAACAAGCAACTCTCACAAAAGACAAATGGACATGAAAAAAATAAGGCTACCTCCAGGGTGGGAGATAATTCACGAGAATGGTAAACAAATTTATTTTAATGCACAAAGACAACTAAAGCTGCATTATCCACCTGGTGGATCAACTTCTGGTTCATCTAATTCACCGAATTATAGAGATAGTCACAATTTATCTCGTAGTAGTTCCGGCTTGAATCTCAAAAGGAATAATCTAGAGCTAGATCCAGAGGAAAGGAAAAAAAGAAGACTCGCAAAGGAACAAGAAGCTCTTGAGAGAGCCAAACAAGAAAGCTTGAGGCAAAGAGAGGCGAAAATGAAGGAGGAGAGTGAAAAGAAAACTGTTTTACAAGAAATTATCGCAGAAGCCAATAGACAAAAAGAGCAAGAACGTGAAGAGGCGTTGCGCATATCGATTGAGAAAGAAGCTAAAAAACAGCATTGGAAAAGCACATCACAAGAAAAAAAATTAGAGCATAAATGGAATAAATACTTTGCCTCCGTTGTTCCAAACATTTTACATAGATATGAGTCTGAACATAAGCTCAAGCATGAGCACATCAAAGAATGCGCTAGAGACATTGTTAAAATTCTGTCACAAAAGGAGTTGAAGAAACATGCCAATAAATTACCACCAGACGAAATGACTTCAGAGAAAAAGGTGAAAGTCAGATCGTTCACCAAAGCCTATATGGATAAATTTATTGTAAAATACAATCAGAAGAAACAAAACAAAAGCTAACATATTACTGGATGAAATCCCCAAAGCAATGAAAGCCATGGATGATTATAAGCATATACTACTGCGTTTTCTCATGTAAAATTATCGACTCAACGTGTGAAAGCTTTATATAAGTATGCCTTAACTCTATAGTTGGGTGCAATTCACTTTTATGTGCATACATTAAGCAGATACCGCTGAATGTGAGTGATTCCGAACAGAGAGCATGAATCAAGTCAAAAAAACCTCGAAACTTCAAAGAAACATGTGATATACCCCTCTTGAAAATGCATGACAGTATTGAAACATTCATGCCCTTTTTTATGGCTACCGTAAATAATATTTCGAGATGTTCAGTTCCCTATATTTTCATGTAATTACCCAAAATAGTAATTACATGATAAATCAATTTTAAAACAAAAAAGCTTAGAAAAGTGTATATCACCATGCAGTGCGATCCAACCTTGACATATAAGACAGCTGGTAAGCGTGGTTTGAAAATCTTCTAGGATGTCGTTTAATTAAAGGAAACACAACACAAACAGATCCTTTTACTTCTGCTTTTTTTGGTAAATTTAAACATGGTAGAAGAAAATCCGTTTGAGGTTATATCAGTACCATCTGAAGTTGATGGACCAGTACAGTGTTTACATGTTCCAAAAGATACAGAAGATGGAACTTATATTTGCCAATGTGCTGGATGTGAATTCCGGCAGCAAAAGACGAAGCATATCCGCAATTCTTTCTTCTACGGTATCGTATTCCCAATACTTTGGATTCATATTATTGGGTTGTATTTTTATAGCCGGTTCCTTTTGGATAATGAGGTTACCCATGAGGCTATCGCAGACGAACATCTACCTACCCAATATGAGAAAGATAAGTACCGTGAACAGCATATTTTGAGACCAAGCACTAAGCACATTGACTGCAAAATTCAACCTGAAATAAATGAGGGCTTAGGTCTGAAAAGATTAGAATCCTCAAAGTCTGACATTGAAAGCAACGCCTCGTCTGACTCACTTTGTAAATTCCGAGATACATATCTAAAACAATGTGCTGAGAATATAGTGCAATCGCATGCAGCATCGCAGAAATTATTCTTGGGATGGGCACTGAAGACATTACTGATGATCACGACCTACTCCGTTATTTTGGCTTTTTCCATAATGCTAGGTATGGCCAGTTCATCAGGTAAGTTGTAATAAAGTTCTGCTCGATAACCAATGGTTATCATGCCTGATTTCGAGCCAAGTTAGTTGCTCATGACTAAACACTTCATATTTGTTCGATTTTATGACTTATATTGAACTATCAAATGGTTCTAATTGGAAGCGTACTCGTTAACATTGACGATGTATTCATATACGAAAGCAATTGCCGACAAATGCCCTGGCATATCGACATGTTCGTTTACAGAGTGCAATGTCTTCAGGATTTTAGGATCAACAATAGAACCGATAAATCGGTATATATTTTTAGAGAGATTCCAATAGTATTTGGTATCAGTGTTGCCTGAAAAAAGCGTAGTAGTCACATATACATCTAATTCATCATCACCAAATACTCTTGACTCGAAGAGATCAGTTATTGTACCTGCCAATAAATCCCAAACAGGTCCCGAATTAGGAGACCTGGGCGCAGGCTCTAGGGCCCTTAGAGCCTCTAACTTAATGTAACCATTATCAGTTGGTTCCAAGTAGGTTTTATTATCATAAATAACCCCATATGAGAATTTCTTGGCTACATCCATCACGGTTTGTAGATCCCTGTCAACAACGTCCTGTACTTTAAACTCGATATCTACTCTGTGGTTTACCAAGAAAGTAGTACTCTCTGGTAAAGCGTTAGCCTTAACACCTCCTTGAATAATATCCACAGCAATAGTAGACCTAATGGTATCGCGTAATAACTTACTTGACGCTAGAAACTCTTGCAGATAGGCGGCTTGCTTCTTGCATTTTGGAGCACGAATCACAGCCTTTTTTGTTTTCGGATCAAATAAGTCTGAGTGTTCGGCCACACAACGTAATAATCCGTACATGGGATGATCAGTGTGAAACTCTAAATCATACTGATTGTTTTCAATTAGGGATATAAGCTCGGCAGCGATACCTATAGTTGTATGGTCAGGAGGCAAAGACGAATGACCTCCTTGACCCATAATTGAAATTTGTACGTCAACATATCCTTTTTCCGCATTAATGGGTGTGGCGACTAGTACATCGTCACTTAAACGTGTCAGGCCTTCACCTTCATCGATAATCGCATACATGCTGTCGTCGCCGTATCTGTCAGTAATGAATTTGGATAGGGAACCTGCTCCCCAGGTTCCACTGGCCTCCTCATCAAAACCTAATGCAACAATAAGAGTTCTGTTGGGCTTGAATCCATCATCAACTAACTGTTCTATAGCTTCAAGTTCCGCAATGAGCAAGTTTTTACAATCGTTCGAGCCCCTGCCGTACAACAGATCAGATTCCTCGTCGTAATGGCCCTCAAAGGGTGGATATTTCCATTGTTCCAAAGTGGCACTATTCACTGGTACAACATCTTGATGAGCTGTGAGTAATAACGGCTTTAGGCTGGAGTCCGAACCTTCCCATGTATACAACAAGCCCACCTCATTGACTTTCTCCACAGTAAGTTCACGATAAACTAAAGGAAACTGTTTCTCGAGATACTTGTGGAATTCAAAGAATCGGTTGTAATACTCAATATCTTCCATTGGATCCGGATTGATGTCCTGTACTACAGTTGGGATTCTCACAGCGCCTTGCAAACGCTTCACAGAGGCTTTCTTATAGTCCTTATCATGGAGAATCATGTCCAATGATTCGAGTGCTAGTTCAATACTTGGCTTAATCCTATCGATTTTACCACAAGAGTTGGCATCTCTGGTTAAATTACTGTCACCGCTCTTATCGACCACAACCCGCAATCCAAACCATAAGGCAAGGCCAATCAGAACAAGAAATCCTGGACCAAGAGATTTAGCAAATCTACGAGGCCCAGTTGATCTCAGACTCTCAGAATCTTTCATTCGTTTATCGTTTCTTGCTATTTTCAAAGCGTTGAGCGTAGGCTTTTACGGTATGTAGAGAAGTCTAAAGTTACCTTAAATCTAATATATATAATTCAGCGTAACACGATCGCATCATAGATAAGCCAACTCGGAGTATGAGTCACAATGCCTCTTTTGAACTACTCAGGGCGCTTATGCTCGTGGAAGATTATCATCAAATGCTCTTATCCTTAGAGCTGGGGCTTGAACCTCCACGAGATGTAATCAGTGCAATATTCACATTAACTGTTATTCCAGAAAATATCGAACGAGCTAATGAACCTTACGCGGTAGCCAGGCAATCTCTTCGTACGCGTGCCTTTGCTCTGCTTAGACAATATGTAAGAGAGTTGCATAGAGACCAGGAGTGTGATATTCTACGTCGAGAAATGAGTGCAGTATTAGATTGCATGACTGCAAGGAAGAAGATCAATCGTCTCCCGCAAGTCCTCAACCTTGAAAGTCTGCCCCAAAGACTGGCTCAACCAGGCATGATGTACAATTTCGTGCAGTATGCATTAGCCCACTCGCTGGACTCTCTTGGCGCGGAGTATCGCCAATGCCATGACGTATGGATGCCGTTGCTACACATAATTCTTGAGTTAATAGCAATGCAGTACAAGCATGAATCAGACCAAGGAGTGCCTTCCACAGACTCTGTTCTGAGTTCTTTTATAGAGCAGATGCAATTTGTGTCCCTAGAATCTGGTATTGTAGACTTGACATTCGTTAGATGTTTGGGCAATGCCAAGAATTCGTGTTCTTACCCATTGTACGAACACAAACCCAGTCCTGCAATTGATCGTGTATTTTACCCTTCCGCATACAAACAACGTGAGTCCATGATACTCCGATTTAACTTCTTACAGACTTGTTGCAGCCTCGTAATGGGCGATGACACCAATATCCAGCACATCGACCGTGATAAGATCGTTAACAATATATTACTAGCATTAGAAGAAACTGATGATACGGATTCATGTCAGTTCTTTATTTCTCAATTCGACTTCACCTTGCATGAACTGAGCTCGTGCAAACTTGATGAAGTAGATCAAATCGATGTAAAACTCGTTGATTACCTGCTGATGAAGGACAAAGAAGGCTATTATATGCACAAAGATACATTATTTAACATCATAAAACAGACGCTGTTTTACAAGGAAATCAAGGATGATCAAAATTGAGCACGGTGAAGCCAAGAACTCCCCTTAGCGGCCCGACATACCTTAATATTGCATGCACACCAGGCAGTCCCAAACAAAGATATTCATAGATGTTAATGACCTATATATCCACTAGATTACATAGGAAATACCACAGATTTAGAGTTAGTTTCTTCTTCTGAAACGTCTGTCTCTCTGGGCAGAGACGTTTTGCACAGATAATGGGAGCTTCAAGCCTAGCGACTTGACCAAATCAGAGGTTTGCTTGTCGACATTCAAGACGTTGTTGAACTTGGACAAGTCCAAAGCAGAGACGTCTGGAACATACTGGTCCTTTCTCTCTCTCTCCTCCTCTTGCAACTTGAAAGAAATACCTCTGACTGGGCCCTTCTGGATTCTCTTCATCAAGTGAGTGGTGTAACCAGCAATCTTGTTTCTGAGTCTCTTGGACTCGATAGTGGCAATCTCATCACACAATCTCTTGTTGGTTTGGAAGTCGAGCGTCAACTTTGGGTAGTAACGCTCAATCAAAGCCTTGGAGGCACGCTTAACGGTCTTAGTTCTAACTCTACCCATGATGTCACAGTATTTACTAGTCTATAGGTACTATCTGGCTCGCTCAACTGCCTGCAACTAAAACTCGAAATTTTACTATCAAATCTATAATAACTAAACCAGCTAGCAGACCTGTAGAGATTGGAAAGATGTTCATCATACTCTCTGTATTGCAACATTAATTGTCAACAAATTTCAGGCTCGAGCTGAGAGTCCAGGCAGACAGGCAGGCAGGCAGGCTAGGCGGGCTAGGCTGACTGTACAGGCTATACAGAGCGGCAATGGGCCGAGCCCAGGCCAGTCCCCTCTAAAGATTAGGCAGAGGATGGCTAGCGTTAGGCAGAGCATTGCCGCTTTCCAAAGGCAAAAGACACTTGTCGTGCGTGATTTTAGCGTCTGGCCTTTGCGTCAAACTCGACTGAAGTGGCTAACGAGATAAGTAATTGCGTACGTGACGCATATGGGAAGAACAGAGAAACTTTTGAAAAATACTACGCGGATGCATGGATGTAGCAGTCGCCAGTAATTTTGACTCCGGCTTATAGTGACTCTGAAATAGGAGCCACGTGACGTATAAAATATCAGAATTGTTTAAGTGGCGGGGTAACCCTGGTGGGTAACCCTGGGAAAGATGGAAGTGATAAGTTTTACCACCTGTGTATCTATGATATGTATATATTATATATACATGTCTGTCATGCTGCTTTGGTATATGGAAGATCAAGTCTAGTTAGCTCTACCGCGCACGTCTGGATATCCTGCCCCACAAGAGAGTCGGTGAGCCTGCGTATGCTCAAGATCCAGTCTCTTCGAGTATCGATAGAATAACACCGAAGACTTTTTGAATCAATTGGTTAGTTTCCTGTGTTGGCTTGCGTGCATCTTCCTCGAGTTTAACATCGTTCATTTTCCATTGGCCGCCAAATAAGCAGATTAAAGAGAGCCCGTCAGTGATGTTCACGTCGCATTTGGCCCGCAGAGCATGTCTTCCGAATTTCAAAATCGCTAACGGCATGCTAGGCTGCCAGGGTATCAGAACACATGCTGCATTTGCTTCTCCCAGCTTTGCAGAACTCCCGAATGCGGCGCCAGAGCTCCCAAAATATACACTAGTCACCCTTAGGTCTTTCCCGTCTCTTGAGCCTCACGCTGCGATAGCAGCTCCCGCAGCCTTGCTGGCACAGCCTATACGAAGAGACTTGCTTTGGCGTGCAGTTGTCTTCGAAAACGACAGACGTCGTGTCGGCGCATCGAATCCTCCAGGAAGGTCCACCAATGGCTATTCGAGGAAAAAATTGTTGCCTCAGAAGGGCTCGGGCCGAGCTCGTGTAGGTGACGCTAATTCACCAACTCGACATAATGGTGCGAGAGCTTTGGCGCGCAACGCTCCTAATAAGTATGCTACCGAGCTCCCCAATAAGATATATGCAACAGCCCTTGCAAATGCATTGTCCAGCCAGTATAGACAGGGCAATTTAATGATCATTGGCCAGCACCAAGAGGAATCCACTGCGGCTCTGCCTGACGGGGAAAGTTATCGACTAGATCTACCGCAAATGGAAGACGATAACGGCATCAAGCCTCACAGACTCTTATTCCGAAAATTTTTGGATGTCCAAGGCTTGGATCGCAAGAGGCTCTTATTTGTAACATCGGGAACGAACCATGCTCTCCTAGATGCTACTGTTGGTTATAAAGAACGAGTGGACGTCGTTCCCGCTGCGGCTGTAGAAGTTAATGATATATTGAAAGCCAGGATGATTTTCATGGAACTTGAAGCACTGAAGCAATTGCACGATAACATTTACTCTGACTTATAGAGATGAAACATAAAACTATTAAATTCGTGACATTTGATGGAGTTAATATGAGGTAGTTTATAGGTAGCTACATGTAAATACGATATACAACCTTTTCCTACGAGTGATTACCTTCAATATATCAATTTTTATCAGTTTTCTTATGCGGAATATTAGTTATCTATGTGAATAAAGAGTGGTTGGTTACACAACCAAATGACTTTCCTTATACTTTGTTGGGATCGAGTGGCTGTAGAGGTAATCGTATATTCAAATTGCCATTCCAGTCCCCATTGATATTTTTTATTGGACTTTCGTTTTCATTATGACCACAGTTTCTCCTACTTGCACTCCGGCTTTCTGCTGGAGCCTTGGTTGCCAGGACTTTACCATTTGCTTCAATATGGAAAGTTAGAGCTTGGCTTTTATTCTTCAGAGGTGATGTTTCTATATTACTGGACATCTCATCTGTATTATCGTTTATGTTCTCACTTTTGATCGTGAGCTCATCAACAACACTGGCATTGTTTGGGCCTGCGTTCGATCTTTTTCTCTTCAAGGCTTGTCTTTTATTCTGGAACCATATTTGAACAGACTTTTCACTCATGTTACAACGATCTGCGAGTAACATACGTTTACTCTTGTCTGGATTTGAGCACCTCTCAAACTCAGCTTTCAATATATTTAATTCATTAGTAGAGGTTCTCCGCCTTTTGCGACGAGCCAAGGAAACGTTATCTATCTTAGGCTCCTTTGTGGGGAATGTTTCTTTGGAGTGTGTTATGAATGCAAAAGACCTCTTTTTCTTATCGTTAGTGGAAGCCGGTGGAGTTATTACAGTCTTCACTGCAGAGAAGTATGCACATATTTCGTCCTCACTTGAACTGTGGGTTTCTTTAACCTTCTTTAGCGGAGTTTCCAAGTGTTGCTGCTGCTCATCTTTTTGTTGAAACTTCTGTAGATTTGGGTGATTTGGCAATGGGGCAGGCGATAGTGGAGTCAACGGCGCATCCAGATGCCCTTCCTTGATATCTTTCCAAAGATCCTTGACGGAGGTACTGCTTGGAGTTTGCGTTCGAGAAATACTAAGCCTGGGTTTCTTGACGTTGTGCAGGAAAGTTTCCATCGACGGAAGGTTTTGCGTATGCCTTACAGCACTCTCCATAGATCTGGGTCTCGAATCGAGAGCTATCTCGAGAGGCGGTAGTTGGATAATGCCCTTGGAATCGCATCTGAAATTCAAGTTGTTTTGCTTACCGGCAAACGCTGTGTTGGCAAGCATAGGAGGTAGCGAGTGGGTCCTGTCAGCCATGGCGGTGAAATAATATGCTTGTGTGTTGGACTAAAACGAACAAGATGTAGGGCACCAAACTTCTAACGCACTGAGCTTGCTCAGATATATATACAATTAAGTCTCAATCGAGGAGTACATGGTGTGCCTTTAGCGAATAAACACGGTGACTGTAATCCACAACACCGCCAAATGCTATCAGTTATTCTAATGAGCACTTCAACAATTACATCAGTGATATCTCCGCATGCGGATAATCTATAGCTTCGTTCACTACATGATACACGAAAACCGCGACATCATTAGCACTATATTGAGTATTGTAACCGCCTTGTCTCACAAAGCCTTTATTTTGATTTCCTTATACTCTTGTCGTGTCACGAATTTCGTGTTGCGTGCCAGACACGAAAACAGAATCTCATTGTTTACACTTTGGAAAGACGCGTCTTAAAGCTCATCAGTTAAACCTGCACCAATTGTATACACCAATAAGGATATGAGATGATCTCAAGGTAACCAAGATAGTCTCGGAATGTTTGAAAGAGGACATCTTCATCTAACGTCGTTCTCGATAATTCGTGCAATCCTATTGGCATGCACTATTCGTGACAGCGACTGCCAGAGAAGAGCATGAAATTCATAAGGTTTCAGATCTGAGAAGCCCAATCGGAAAAGTATACACATATGTACGTTACGTAACATATTTCATTGGAGTTCATTGTAGAGCCTAATGGGAGTCTCGCATGTTACGCGTTTGTATTTGCGTGTCATCATGGCTGCGCTCGTATTGTGTCGTAGTAGCATGTTCGCGTTCGGGGGTGGCCCGGGAGCTCTCTGCGCCGGTTGCAATGGACTCTTCGGCAGCTATGTCCTCATCTAGACGGGGTTGCTCGGTGGAACCGCTCGGGTCATCATGTATCTCTGTCGGTGTGTTGCCCTCGCTCGCAGAGACGTTGCGATCCGAAACAGTAGCGTTATTTCTTGCTCTCTCTTCGATAATGCCATCCACTTGGTCCCGCACTAGGGGAAGCACCAAAACGGCCATTAAGGCTACATTTTTGATCAATGCTATCGCGATATTGTCGTGAGGCGGATTTGGCACCAGACAGCGAAGAACATCTCTTAAGGTTTCGGCATTCAAGTGTTCAGTATAAACCGTTCGTAATCGAGACCACAGACGTCTGTAGCCAGGCTGTGAGGGGCAGTAGCGCTCTTCTCTATCTTTTAATATAAGTCGTAGCATGGCCTTTGCAGAATTTCTTTCATCTTCATTTAGCAAAGGAAGCTGCCTTTCGTAAACTCTGACGCTCTCGCGAACCAATTTATCAAGAGCATCCTTGTGGTCATGATTATCTGTGGCTTGATTGAAAACACGTTCAATCAAGGATGCACCATCCGCCTCATCGAAGCCAAATTTTTCGTAAAGTGCCAGCCTTTCGCTTCTAAGGGCATCTGACATGAGGTACAAGAATGCGTTTGGGGTTTGTCGGAACTTATCATAAAATGAGACACTCAGTTTTCCGGACACGACGTACTCCTTGATTTTTACCATTTGATTGTCACTTATTTCGTCCAACCGCAAATACGCAGACCACATAGTCCAAATCTCTTGGGTGTTCCATACTGTCCTCAAAATAAATAACAGTACGATAAGAATTGTGTACTTCCAGGGAAGGAAGGTCCCAAAATCAAGCACAACGAAAACTATCACCACACAATTGTAGGCAATCAAATAAAGAGTCCGTAGAACAAGAAAAAGAACAGGGAGGGTACTTAGTAATCTTCTTCTCAAACGACTTCCTAATGGCTCAATATCGTTTCGTAATGCTTGTTGAGTAGGCGTCGGAGCTAATCCTGCATTATTGATCTGGATAGATTCAATCTGCGTAGACCTCTGGGGATCCCTGAAATTTGATTGATTATCATTAGCATGGGCTCCCACAGTTACGCTATGTTCGCTGGTTGACATTGAATTGTGTAGCAGGACTCTTTTTCCGGTTTTGTGCTGAATTTGTTTTTTGACCGAAAGCGATAAAGACACAGTCTTATCCTCATTTATCATGTAATCATCTGAATACAATTTGATCTCATGTTCACCAGCGACATGTAATTTAGCATTTATCTCATCTAAAGCATCCAAAGCCACAAAACACTCTTTACCATCAATCAAGCATCTTCTATAAAGTCCCTCTAAGATCTCAATCTTTGATCCAGACTCAGTAACAAACTCTACATCTTTTTTGGTTTGCTCTTTTACATCCTCCAATCCAACCGAATCATCAACTGGGCCGTCGAGTTTACTGGGATTGCTCGCTGATCTCGGTGTAGCTGAAGTTGCGCTATTCAGATTATCCGTATTGAAGTGAGCAAATATATTGGGATTTGTGAAAAGCTCCGTCCAAAATCCCGGCCCTGCAACGTGAAACTCCTGGCTAATGTTGACATGTATTTTGGAGTCGTTTGGATCGTTAACATGATCCATTATTTTCGTAAGGTCACCTCTAGAATTCTTTTCGTGTAACAGTTGTCCTTTATAAATCAGTTTGACATCTTGAGGAGTAACACGTAAAGCATGACCGTAGACGGAGCAAATAAAGTATTTGACATCCATAACTGTACTCTGCTCACTCACATTCATATGATCCATGAGCAGATGAGCCTCTGAGACAAAATGAATGGTAAACTGGGGACATTCATCGTCTGCAATTTCATGATTGTGGCTGACTTTGAACATTAATGTCAAAAAACTATCGTTATTTGGCAAGAGGTCCAATGACAGGAAATCTCGTAGCGTCAAATCGCTAAATTCGTCATCAATTACTTTTTGCGTATCATTATTTGTCATTAATTGTATCGGTGTATGTCTACCTTTAACAAAAAAGCCCTCGAAATCCCCGAGTTCATGCTTAGATCTTATAGCACAAAAATTCACTGCCTCTGTATTTTCTTTTTCGGATAACTCCGATTCGGTAGTCTTCAAATACTCCAAGGCCATCTTCTGCAAGCTCAACAGAGATGTGTCGAGTTTCACCCCATAGTACATCCTGGAAGCAATCTTTTCGGCGGATAAGACATTCAGTTCAAATTTTATATTAACCTCTGAGAAGTTTGAGTTCGTGCTAGTACTACTTTCTTTTTCGATGGGTATAACACGAACCTCAAACCTCAAGAAATGGTTGCGTTTCTGTCGTTCAATATCCTGCAAAGTCTTATCGTTCGATAGTTGTTCGTTATCATACATGCAAATGAGCCCATATTCATCAAGATTGTCTCGAGGTCTGTCATTATTTTTCAGATTATCGTCAGAGATTCGAGCTCTTAGCTGGTATTTCAGATATTCTAAAAGTCGTCCCACTGATGTTTTGGGATGTGCATTTACCTGAGTATTCCAGCCATCGGGAATAAAGGTAGCCTCTAAATCAATTATTATATGCAATGGTGTAACAGCCAGGCACTCTGTCATATCGAATGCCTATTTTTTAAGGTTATCCTTTTCTTAGAGTAAGGATGGAGTGATATATTTTATTAACTTTAGCTTGAATTGATTTCAAATGAATAAATGAATAATCGACTAATAGAAAGCGAACGTCCAGGTGAAATATAACCCGAGCTAGCAATGAATATGTACTCTTTTTGTAGAAAATGATATGGCCAACCTTTTACAATTGGAACTAACTGGATTTATGCAATTCATACTTTTAACACGCATCCTTAATGAAATATGACTTTGACATTATATTATTAAGCTCAAATTTGCTTGTATCAAGCTATATATATTTGAGTATTCTAATTCTTGGATTACGATTCCTGAATTACTTCCAATAATAAGACACTGTAAACACTATAGAACAAATCATCCCAATCGTTAACTGATATAACGGATAGTACTCTCGCTGGCTACGCCAGCGGAAAGTAAACCTCCAACAAACTTAGTTCCTCATTGGACACAAAATCAGTACTATCTTGAATAATAAATAATAAGATATGAAACAATTTCAACACCCATATCAGACGATGAGATCTCGAACCAATTATAGATTGGAAGCTATATCTTTAGCAACCACGAGAAAATTAACAATTCTTCTCGATTGATTTGAGGCCCTACCTCAAATAATGGAGTACTATGCTAAGAAAGTAATGAACCGTAGGCCAGCTAAAATATACTATTATCAAACGATTGTCGTTGTGCCTTATCAATCTACAAACATGGTATCCCTCTCATATTCGTAAATCGAGTTCGTGGAGTTTCGCAGGCTGTAAGGATTGACAAGTTAATTTGTTAAACCGGAGCTGTCACTCGCAAGGTGCTGACCGTGTGTAGGCTGAGTCTGATGACCTCACTTTTCCGTAGCTTCAAACTTCTCTCTAGCAAGAGCTGCACGTCTCTTACGTTCCAAAGCGGCTGCATCGCGGAGTTCCAATTCTTGGATCCACAGTTGCTCTCTGCGGCGGGCCTTTTCCCTCAGTAGATCTTCTTCTTTCTTTCGCTGTTCCTTTGTCGTCCCGTATACGTACGACCCTGCTACCAATGCAATCAGAGTAGCTGCTTGCAAGCCAACACGCCAGCGAAAATAATACTGTGCACGCATTCGGTTTCCAGATTTAACACTAAGAGCAGCTAATACAACTGCACCACTAGTAAGAAGACATCCCACAGGTACAAGAGGTTGTTGTTTGCAATGGAAAATGACACGCTCACCAAATGACATCTCCCGAAAATCAGGACGTTCTTGGTCGAAACTTGATGGAATACGTGACATGATAATAATTTCTATACTCGCTTATCCGTCTCCAATATTGTGAAACGCGATACTGGTAAGTGTCTAGTGTTCTGAATGGTTAAGGCATCAACGGGTTAAGGTATTTTTATTAGATCAAAATACAACTTTAGTCAAACTCTATTGAAAGCCAACACTTGAAAACCAGATAACTCTAATGATAACAAATTGTGACGTATGAATACTGATATATTGCTCAATGAGTTTTCTTCAGTGGTGTATCGTAATATATAAAGTGGGTCAAGTGTTGACGCAAGGCGTGGCTCCAAGTGATGATGATGAGTTGTTAGATGGAGATGTTCCATCCGTTCCTGGCGGTTCGCAATCTCCCATTGGCAGCGATCCGTTAGAGGATGTAAACCCGGTCACAGAAGAGATGTTTTCGTCTTGGTCGTTGTTCATTTTACTCTTCCTGTTGATCGCAGCGCTATGGTCCAGTTATTATTTGACTCAGAGACGTATCCGTGCAGTGCACGAGACTGTTTTGTCCATTTTTTACGGTATGGTGGTTGGCTTAATTATTAGGATGACTCCAGGCCATTATATACAAGATACGGTAACCTTCAATTCTTCTTATTTTTTCAACGTGCTGCTACCACCGATCATTCTGAACTCCGGCTATGAGTTGAATCAAGCTGCTTTCTTCAACAATATTGTCTCAATTCTAACTTTTGCCATTCCTGGTACCCTCATATCAGCTATTGTACTGGGAGTCATATTGTACATATGGACTTCATTGGGGTTGGAGTCTGTTAACATTACGTTTTTGGACGCGCTCTCTGTTGGTGCGACGCTTTCTGCAACAGATCCTGTAACTATTTTGTCAATATTCAATGCGTATAAAGTGGATCCCAAACTTTATACCATCGTTTTTGGAGAATCTTTACTTAACGATGCAATATCCATCGTGATGTTCGAAACCTGTCAAAAATTCCACGGACAACCAGCTAAATTCACCTCATTATTTGCTGGTGCAGGATTATTTCTAATGACATTTTCTGTTTCACTGCTAATTGGTGTTCTGGTAGGCATACTGGTTGCATTAATCCTGAAGCATACCCACATCAAAAGGTTCCCACAAATCGAAAGTTGCTTAATTTTACTGATTGCCTATGAATCGTACTTTTTTTCTAATGGTTGCCATATGTCTGGTATTGTATCAGTGCTTTTCTGTGGAATCACATTAAAACATTATGCGTATTATAACATGTCCAGAAGAACTCAAATTACTATCAAATACATTTTTCAGTTATTGGCAAGATTATCTGAGAACTTCATCTTCATTTATCTTGGATTAGCCCTATTTACTGAGGTTGAGTTGGTTTACAAGCCGCTTTTAATTATTGTGACAGCTATCTCGATCTGTATTGCACGCTGGTGTGCTGTTTTTCCCTTGTCTAGATTTGTCAATTGGCTATACCGCGTAAAGACTCTAAGAAGTTTGAGAGGTGTTGTAGGTGACAACGTCGCTATTCCAGACGAAATTCCTTACAATTATCAAGTAATGACGTTTTGGGCTGGCCTCAGAGGGGCTGTTGGTGTTGCTCTAGCTATGGGTCTGCAAAGAGAATTCAAGTTTACCTTATTAGCAACTGTTTTAGTCGTGGTTGTTTTGACTGTCATAATATTTGGAGGTACTACAGCGGGTATGCTGGAAATTCTAAACATCGAAATGGGCGTTGTTGATGCAACCCCTGATACTGACGACGAATTTGATATTGAAACCAGCTTAATGAGATCGAATCAACATGTGCTTGACATTAGCACCGATACCCCTCTAAGTCCAAGCTATACAGATGACGAATCTCCCCCACTGAACTCCGAAAATACTCAGCACGGAGACCTTTTAGAGGTAGACCAACCAGTTAACAATCGAAATTCGCCAAGAATATCTGAAGACAAGCATAATTTGAGAGAGAGTCTAAGTGGTGTGTTTAAAAAAGACTCGCAGTGGTTCCAAAACTTTGATGAACAAATCCTAAAACCTGTCTTTTTAGACAACACTAATTCGCCTTCACCCAATCCCGATACTCCATAAAAATAGGCACAATCAAGTACAGCATTGATGTTAACCTGAGAAAATGCATCTATAAAGTTTCAGTCCGGACATATAGTTTCAACAGTTGTCTATCTTTTGATTTTAAACGAATTATGAAAGTTATTTTGGCAAGGGAATGTTCTTTCGAATCGAGCGTTTCCTTTGAGGTGTGATGATATACTATATATTGAAAATGAAGCATAGATCTATACAATGCAAATATGTAGATTGAATTTACTCGGTCAGATGAAACCGCAAGATTAATGCCTAACTCAAACTAACCGCACATTTCAAGCACCCATTTACTGAGCTTGACCACATCTTCATCCAAAAACACATCATTCAATAAAACATTGTATTTCAGGACAATTTCTAAGAAAGCCACAATGGACAAGTCATAAAGAATAGTAACAACATCCTCGTCCTGTGATTTTTCATCCGCAGCGTTATTTTCGTTCTGTGATTTATATGGATGAGGTTTCCAATCGGCAAAACGTCCTAAGGCACCAACTGATCTCTCTAACGATTTCAGAACAACACCAACTGATGCTACAATTCCGCCTTTGGGATCCTCTTGCAGGGCATTGATCAAAAACCCCATGAGGGAAATAATGGCTCCTCCATGACACACTGGCAAGGGAACAAGTTTCTTTGCATGCTTCGTTTTAGATACTTGCCACGATTCTATTATGGATAGTTGTCTTGTTTCAGGTCTCGAGTTTGATGTAGAAGGGAAAAAAAATGCGTTTAGAGACCTCATAACATCTTTGAATATTCTGGTGATTAATTTTGTCAGCAGTGTATCATGTGTCATTATTGGTTCGTTGTACCGATGAATGTGATTTGCTGACGGGTAGCTATACCCAGCTTTGCTAAATTTAGTATTATCGATTCTGTTCTTGTTTCTCAATGAGCTTCGGTTGAGTAAAACATTGTCGTCACTAAGAACCATAGTATGGTCAAAATTGGTATCGTTATATGGAATACTTCCCGGCATTGAATCAAATATATCATGTCTGCCGAATTTTGCTGCTACTGCGGATTCATTGCCGAACAGGTTAATGTCATCCGATATATCTCGTGTACTCTGGTTCCCATTGGTGCGTGTCTCAGATAATGAATTATCAAGTGCGTCCATGTAGGATGCAACCGTTTCGTTGGTTTCTTGAATAACTTTTAGACACTCATTCAAAATATTCCCCCACAAATTATGATCTCGATTACGAGCTTGGTAGATGGGAACTCTCAAATTAGTATCGACCGATGTAGCTCTGTAGGATAACTCTTGAAATGCAGTCAACTTGGTGAAGGGTCTTTTGGAGCTTAGTCCACTTATAAGGGTTTCTACTGGCGTTGAAGATAATGAAGATAATGGCTTTCCCTTATGAAGACATCCGATAGACATGTGAGCATCGAAGGCTAAATTAATGAAACCAAAATTGATGAAAACAAAGAGAGAAAGAGCACATATTTTCACATAAGGAAGAAACCCGATATTCCATGGCAGTGAGAGTAGAGGAAATGTAACCAATGTAACGAGTACAACTGCAATTGAGAGTATGCAACTCTTGAGTACGATCCTTGGAAATCCGCCAGATATGTACATTGCGGGGGGTTGGTACTGAAGATCAAAGTTGAATGAAAGCTTGTCCAGGTCCAGTAGAACATGCTGGAGTGTGTAAATTAGAGGGAGTACCAACCAAACTTGAATATAGTAAAAGGTTAGTGTATGTTTCGAACCAATTTCAGATATTGGGATGGTCTTAGATATCAAACATGTTCCAATGGCATGAACAAAATAGTAAACGATGAATTTGATCGACAAAAGCTGTCCGAGGCAGTGTGTTAGTAGACTGGAGTATCCCAGAAACCGCATGTGTAGATAATTTTTCCTTGTGAGAGCAATAATAAGAGATGCCATCAAAAGCAGAAGCGTTTTCGGTACTACAGAAAGGAATCCTCGGAGAGGTGTAGCGAATATAATTGCCCATATGCCCAACAAAATGGCTTCAAGTGACATGCTCACCAAATAAAGCCGTGTCACCAGGTGGTTGAATCTGAGCTTGCATACATCACTGAAGATTGCATGATAGCTGTATCTCGATGATAGTGGTACTGGTTTATCCAGCATTTTGAATTATTTATGGCAACTCGAGCAATTATTCGATCAAAGGCTACCTACCCTCTGAACAAATAAAGCACAACACTATGAAACCAACAAAACACTGTATGTGATTCTCTCCAAACAAGTACAAGCCGCAGTTTATCTTCAATGGCCTTTTTTTAAGCGTCTGTGGCTCTGTTATTGAGGTTTTCTAAATGAGAATATTAAGATTTCAACTTTTGATCAACTTTCAAAGGTAAAAAGATAACTTCATAAAGAGTAAACAAATCCCGAATACTCTTATTTAGTTACCGCCAACTATACCTTTAACGTTGTTTCAAGACATCTGCTGTTTCACGTTATTATTCTCCAATGGATGAAAAGCCGTCGCTTGGTGGAGGGATAGGATTCACTGACGAGATTCAAGCTAAACTTGAAAAGAAGCTAGGACCTGAATACATCTCGAAACGCATAGGTTTTGGGTCCAGTAGAGTGGCATATATAGAAGGCTGGCGTGCAATCAATTTAGCCAATCAGATATTTGGATATCATGGGTGGTCTACTGAAGTGAAAGCTGTTACTGTGGATTTTTTAGATGAGCGTCAAGGGCGTTTCTCTATCGGATGCACAGCTATAGTTCGAGTTAGTTTATCCAATGGTGCATATCGTGAAGATATTGGTTATGGTACAGTAGAGAATGAAAAACGCAAATCTGCAGCCTTTGAACGTGCAAAAAAGTCAGCGGTAACCGATGCAATGAAACGATCGCTTCGTGGCTTCGGAAATGCTCTCGGGAACTGCTTGTATGACAAGAGTTTCCTTGCTAAGATTGATAAAGTCAAGTTTGACCCTCCAGACTTTGATGAAAGTGACTTGTTCAGAGCAACGGACGAGAAGCCCGATATAACGCGAACGAATACCCTCGATGTACAGGAATCCCTGAATACAAACAAAAGGCGGCAAACGGCACGAGTAGGTGACAATCAAGTCAATGCAGAAATACTACGACCTCACGCATCCGTACAGCGACTTAAATCGGAACAGGATTCTCCATCATTAGCCTACAATAATGACCAAAATCGTAATCAAAACCAAAATCAAGTCCAGAATCAATCCGCACCTCAAGACCACCAAGAAGAGTTGTTAGAAGATTCACTCATGTTTAGCGATGACTTTCAAGATGACGATCTGATAAACATGGGTGTGGAAGGTAAGCAAACCTCGAACTCACGAGTAATTGATAGCCATAATCACGGCAATAATAATAAGTTTGCGGACGATAAATCTTTAGAAACTTTGACGTTTGTGAGCGCAAGAGTAGCCACTTCTCTGCAAACAAAAGGGCAGGTCTCTGCAGAAGGACTCTTTGATCCCAAGTTTAACTCACAATCAATTAAACACACAGTTGATCAAACTACATCGAAACCGATACCTGTGAGTGTTGTAGGTGATCGTCAAGCACGCGATACTGTATATGAGAAATTTGCACCTAAAGGTAAGCAAATTAACGGAAACTCCCCAACGCAAAATAGTACGGCATCCTCGAGTCCCAAAAGTACTAATTTCAATAGCACTGAAAATATGCTACCGGCATTGAATGGCTCGGTTTCTACTAGTACTGGGATCGTGGAAGAACTGCCTAAACAGCAGCCACATCGTTTTGCACCTCCCAACAGTGTTGTGCATCCCAATAGTAGTGTTGCGACGAGTTTTAATAGTACGATACCAACGAGAAAAGAGGTTGGAAAACCAAAAATTTTAGCTAATAGACCAACAAGACCTATTTAATAGTACAGTAATGCTTATCTGGACAAGACAGATCGGTGGCTAAAACTGAATATATCGCAATGTAATAATATATACCGACTTCATGATTTTCGCAATTCAAGAAACCAAAATATAAAATAAAGTTCTTCCAACGACGTAAATTTGGAGAACATAAAACAAAATATTCAAATTATCTAAGTTACGAACCATTCAACATATCAAATGGGGCCTATCCATTCCCAACACTTCATCATGTCACCATGTACTTCAATCAACGATTCCTTTATATTAGTGTTATTGGTTCTGACATCAGATGCAACTTCGTTCCACAAGTGGTTCCGTTTATTCATATCATCAATATCAGCCAAAAAAGTGTCTCTTAACTGTACGCAACTTAAATAATTCTCACTTATAAGGCTCATTTTTGTTTCCTTAAGTCGCTTGATTACTTGTGTCGTTAGATCTTTAACTCTTTCGCGTTCACTGAAATATTGTTTGAATCTGTACGCTAAATACTGGTAACTCAGTAGCATTACCAATGCTGACCATATAATATGCCTATAGTGATAATAAGTTAAATAAATCTCGTTTTCAAACTTACACCTCAAACTTACGTATCGCTTGGATGTTGAGCGAATAATTTGGTTCTCTCGTTCCTGGTATTTCCAAAAATGCTCCTCCTCCCTTTGATGGACAGCCCTCTGTTGGTTATCGTTGGAGCCGTTTCGTAATGCAGTGTCATCGGTTGATAACTGTAAAAATTGTTAGTAAGTCTTTCTTGCAGATCCTCTAAAAAAATTCAAATGTTACTCACTTGCCTCATAATGATCTCTGGTTCTTTAGCCAAGTCGCTCATCGCTTGATGCCACATTTCATCAAACTCCTCTTGTGAAAATGACGGATTGCGGGATTCGTGAAATATCTTATATAAATCATTTGTTCGAAATCCGCTCACCATATCATCGGGTCCCCTTCCACATGCATGCCGTGCATTCTGAACTCTTAAAAATTCTCGAGTCTTTTTTACAACTTCGTTGACTAGAGCATCTCTTTCAGAATCCATTACACAAAAATCTGTGACTGGAATCAAACCCTCTAGACTAAAAGGTGATTTCCGCAATTTGTACTTCGGCCTGCATTTGACTTGCATCTCAGGGTAACAAATAGCGTTTGAAGGGCAGGGCAGACAACGAGGACCGTGATCTTGGAGAAAACCATCAAGTTTGGTTACTACAGGATTGTGCGTTTTTAAAATACTCGAGAGATTGTGTATGGCCAACTCATGTCCGCAATAACCAACGCGAATTCTTTGTTCTCTGTACCATAATGCATACAAAACAGACGTCACAATGCAAATGAATAGTAAAATTCCGCGTAATAATGATAAAAGTCCTGACAGGCTGTATGCTGAATTGCCAGTGCTGGGATTATCAGAGCTATTTGCCTTTTCAAACGCACGCTCAGAATCTGAACTAGTGCCTTCATTTGATAAGTACTCCGATTCTCCTAAAATGCCATCATATTCAGTGCCATCACTCTCATAACTGATGATATCTGTATATGCTAACTCTACTTCCTCAAATCCAGGCTGCTCTGTGATGACAGAACTTGGTCTTACTTGATCGGGAATCTCAATCTTTGGTTGCAGCGAGCTTGAGTAAGTTTCAATATCATGCGAATCCGAAATCTCTTCCACGATAGGAGTAGTAGATTTGCCATCATTAGTTACTGAAAGATCCCTTTTTCTTGCTTCTGTATCCGACTCGTATCCAGAAGTCGATGGCAGAACAGCGTCTTGAGTATTTCGATTTGCCTCTCCATCCATTTCGGACTTTCCCTCAGTTTTAGGAGCTAAATGAGGAACAACAGTATCTTCTTGATGCCCTTTTGCGGACTCATAATTCCAATTGTCATGCAAATGCGTAATAGAAACATTGTTAAAATTGACCTCATGCGCGTTACTAAACTGCAAATTCGGAGTTGTGCTTACGGGAGGTATAGAGTCATCTCTGCTGGCATTAACCGTTTCTACATCACCATCGTTGCGGAATTCCTCCTGTACCTCAATATCTGAGGCTGATGGTAAGAAATAGGACGATTTGTTGTCAGAATGGCTCCCTAATCGGCCTTCGTCATCTGCTAGTACAATATTGATTTCATGAATAGTTTCTTGATGAGCTGCTTCCTGACTCGTACTGGGGTAATCATTCACTGCTTTGTCGCTAACAGGTTTTCCGATGACATTCCCAAAATCAGGTGTACCCGAAGACTCGTTACTACTATGTGAACTGGTATCAAATTGATCGATGGGAACCGGTGAATTTTCTCGAGGTTTGTATGGCTGTTTTGTATGTATGCGCTTCGCGATCGGTGACTCGTGAGCTTCACTTCGACGTTTCCGGGGTGTCAAGGGAAAATCTGTGGTAAGTGCTTCTTCAGCAGTACCACCTTCAGCGTCAGAGTGTTTCGCATGAATATATGGTGGTTCAGATAAATTAATAGGGCTCGCCGAGATGGGCCTTGTCGAATCAGACTTCGCTTGTTCTCTATAGATAACCGATCTACCACTCTTTGTATTAACTCCATTATCTTCTCCCATCAAGGGCTCTGAGAGCTCTGAATCTATACTCTGAGGTATGATGCTCTCTGTATCAAAGCGACTCTCATCACGATCAGCGTCTTGTGATTTGCGTTTTCCTTCGGCAACCGATGCCCTGTACATTGCAACCAGTTTTCTTTTACGTGCTCCTCTTGGCACATCGATACCATTTTCGCGTAGCAGCTGTTTCAGCTGACCTACGGTCAAATTATGAGGATCCATGTCTGATTAATCGTTCTGCTTGGAGTATGAACCTGCTTTAGTAGTAATCTTTGAGGGTACAAGAACTTTATTGTGCTACATAAATTGATCGATATTAAAGATTGGATACGCTGAATGCTTTGTTGTATAAAATTGATCAACAAAGATACGCTAGCCGATCATTAATAAATTACCCTGTAAAACTAGCAGTGTTCAACTCAAGAGCTTCCTCGTCTGCTCAATTAACGAATTTACTATGCTCAGAGCTAACATAATTTAAGCTTTAGTCAACCCAATCTAGGTAAACGACAATTATGTGATAAGATCTATGCCACTTGGAAGATGCCAATGACTATTGACCATAGATGCCACGATACCCACTATTACCTTAGGTACATGACTTTTTACTATACTCGTTGAAATCGCTAATGAATTCAACTCTACCGAAAAACTAGTCAAGTCAGGAAAGGAGATTCGGCAAAAAAATACCGATGCTACACTTAACTCAGATTCCACTAAATTACCAATGTATTAGGAATTAGATAAAATGAACCAACCGTAATGCTGCGTTCATAATCATTTTATTCGAGGATAAGGTAACAGTGATTTTGACTAAAATAATTCATGTGTCACGTAGACTGCATTTATTTGATGATGAGAAGTCATCAAAACAATAAAAATTACCATTATTTTACATCCAGTCCTCTATGTTGCCCACGATACCTTCTCGAAATGGGTGGGTAGTTAAAAAGAGTTGGAATAACATAGATCGTGAAAGTACGAATTGTATTCGGGATATGAAAAAAATATTGATTGATGATACTTGAAGTTTCTTGAAGATAAACGCTCTATCAAATACCATCACCACCATACTGTTTCTTCAATTCTTTTTTAGATATATCATGGCATGATTTTATTTAATGAGAAGATGCCTATCTGGCTATGATTTTGGTAGTATGAAGTGGCGAGAAAAAAAGGTCCCATCAACTGCCCTAAGCAATACACCGAGGCCGATTCGTTAGAAAACCTCGAGTACCCACCTTCATTGGTAAATTCTGTACGATACCTGTCGATATTGGAGGGGTATCCCATTGTTGAAGTCAAAGTTATATCATAATATTTGCACGTGATCGAAAAGAAAGGGAGTATTCAAATTTCCCAAGTAGACTTTTATATAAGGGGATAGATAATGATAGATTAACACTACTATTCCTCATTCAAGAACCAAAATCAAACCAATTGCTACAATGGATCTTGAACAGGCTGACAGGAATCTTTCAGAACTCAGTCTTGAGAATGTTCCCTCTAATGATGTAGATGGGGAACGTGGTCCAGGTAGTGCAAACTTCAGTTATCGCGAAAATATTGAGCTCATGGAAGGTGGTTCCAAGCAATTAGCATTGAACGATGGAGGTGTTGCAGCAGAAGATTTGAGTACAGGTGCCAAAGCAGCTCATGGTGGTGCCAAAAATAGGACTTTGTCTTCGGGTGGGCTACCAGATGTTGCCCATTTGGGTCCTAATGTAACCGGTTACAAGATGGGAATGTTGGCTGAAGATGCCTCCGAACAATTGCTAGAAGATCCCTCACCAGAATTGGTTGAATTATATACTCGAATCGCCGAGTGCAGAGCTTTGCGCGTAAAGTACCAGCAAATATCTGTTCAAGTCGAATCACAAAATCCTAAAAACCGTCCTGAATGGAAAATTTACCCCCCACCACCTAAGCCATCTTACCACACAGAAACGAAGACAGTCGTTCCTGTTGTTAATAAACCAGATGCAGAGGTGTTTGATGTGGATTTTGTTGAAATTCCCGGCGAAGATACCAATTACGACTTCGATCTCAATAGCGACGATGCATACTACGTTCACCGGAAAGATGATAAAGATGACGTTATTGCACAGATTCCCACTCTGCGTGACTATTATCTAGATCTGGAGAAAATTGTTGGCATTGCGTCCGATGGTCCTGCCAAATCGTTTGCATTCCGGAGATTGCAATATTTGGAGGCCCGCTGGAATTTATATTACTTACTCAACGAATACCAAGAAACAAGTGTATCCAAAAGAAATCCTCATAGAGACTTTTACAATGTGAGAAAAGTTGACACTCACGTTCATCATTCTGCATGCATGAATCAAAAACACTTATTACGCTTCATTAAATACAAGCTCAGACATAATGGAGATGAAAAGGTTATTCACAGAGATGGCAAGGTTTTATCCTTGAATGAAGTTTTTCAATCTCTCAATCTCACCGGCTACGACTTATCCATTGACACTTTGGATATGCATGCTCATAAAGATACTTTTCATAGGTTTGATAAGTTCAACCTCAAATATAACCCAATAGGCGAATCACGCTTGAGGGAGATCTTTCTAAAGACTGATAATTACATCAAGGGAACTTATTTGGCCGATATAACCAAACAGGTACTTTATGATCTAGAAAATTCCAAATACCAGAATTGTGAATACAGAATTTCGATTTATGGTAGATCACTCGATGAATGGGACAAATTGGCGAGCTGGGTTGTAGATAATAAAGTCTTGTCACATAATGTTCGTTGGTTGGTTCAAATCCCAAGATTGTATGATATTTATAAAAAATCGGGAATTGTTGACAACTTCCAAACGATTTGCAAGAATCTATTTCAACCACTTTTTGAAGTCACAAAGAACCCAAAATCTCATCCTAAACTACACATATTTTTACAGAGAGTCATAGGATTTGATTCAGTTGACGATGAATCTAAGGTTGATCGCAGATTTCACAGAAAATATCCTAAACCTTCCTTGTGGGATGCAAGTCAGAACCCTCCTTACTCATATTATCTATACTACCTATATTGTTCCATGGCCTCTTTGAATCAATGGAGAGCAAAAAGGGGCTTCAATACACTGGTTATTAGACCTCATTGTGGAGAGGCTGGCGACCCCGAGCATCTGATTTCTGCATATTTGTTAGCGCAAGGTATATCACATGGTATCCTATTGCGTAAAGTTCCTTTCGTACAGTATCTCTACTACTTGGACCAGGTTGGTATCGCGATGTCTCCTCTATCAAACAATGCTTTATTCTTGACATACGATAAGAACCCATTCCCTCGCTATTTCAAGAGGGGTTTGAATGTTTCACTATCTACTGATGATCCTTTACAATTCTCATATACAAGAGAACCCTTGATTGAGGAATATTCCGTGGCGGCGCAAATTTACAAGCTATCTAATGTTGACATGTGCGAGTTGGCCAGAAACTCCGTATTACAAAGTGGATGGGAAGCCCAAATCAAGAAGCACTGGATTGGTAAAGACTTTGAGAAAGAAGGTGTGCACGGTAATGATGTTGGTAAGACAAATGTGCCCGATATCAGAATCAACTATAGATGGGACACGCTATCAACCGAAAGGTATTTGGTCGACCATTTCTCAAAATCCAGATAAATCAAGAGGCAAACCTTTGGTAATATTTTCTGCGTCATTTAGATTGACGAGAACTTAATAAAGGGCTAGTAGTTTAACTTAATTTTTTGAATAGTAGCGTGCTAAATAATATCTATTAAGAGGATATTATGTTATAAAGCTTCGTAGCGTATAGTGGAATAAGGATTCATTTTCAAAGACCTCGCAACATGATTGAGTTGACGACTGCTCTAGACAATTCGTCGGTAGATTCGAATGCAATGGCTTTGTCAAGCTTATATAGCTCTTTTATACGGTTCTCCTCATATATGCTATTCAACAATGCAGTGGTCAAATGCTGCTCTATGCCTTCAATGTAAGGCCCAAAATTTTGATCTTTCAAGGATTCATCTTTATGAGTAATCTGAACGCAAATCAGTGATTTGCTGTCTGGGTTTAAGCCAAATTTTTTGAAAGCTTCACCAATATTAGATGAAGGCGACAAGCAGAGTAACAATTCAGAATTCAAGTTTTTGGTCCGGAGTCTATTGTAACTTTTCTCAATCAATACCCTATATATAGCAGCAAATAAATGCTCTTCAGAACAAATTAACCGGGCGTCAACAATTGCGAACGGAAGGTCTGCTATATGGGAATGCAGATCTTTACTATTTTTTACCTCCGTATAGAGGGCAACAGATATATGATAATCTAAAAATTGAGGAAGCCTGAAATTTGCCATCTTGTCCAGGTGATCTCTTGTAGCTTCAAGGGTTCTATATGCTCATGAAAAAGTCTTAGCACTACTAATGCACTAGTTTAATGATCATTTATATCTGATGTTGAATTCCTCTAAATTCATCTTTTACGGATTTGTCCATATCCACCTATAAAGTTGATAATTTACACAAATCAAGCGTGATCTTGAACCACATTCCCTCAATTAACGATAGGTTTGATTTTACACCTGGTTGATGCTTATAGCTTTGGAGAGTTATTGTCGTATTGCATACGTATGGCCAAAACTAGCTGGCAACAGGAGAATATCAATGCATTCTACAACCTTAAAGACGATAGCGCTAACAAGTTAACTGCGGTACGCTCTCATCATCTAGGAGCGAGTAAAGACTTATCCATTTTTACTTTGCTGGACGAAGTACCCAATGGTCGAAGAATAATTAATAGCCTCTTTCGATCTCATCTTGATGACGATGAGTTCATTACTACAGTACTGAAAACCGGCTCTGAGAGAGCAATATCTTTGGAAGTTAAGAAGATTACAAGAGAGTGGATTGACGAGGATGACAGTATAGCTGATTATCTGACTAATGCCGACTCAATGCTTTCGGAAACGTCGAATATGTTTTCATGGAGTCGATCCCAACCTACCAGAGATGATACTTTAGCTGTGCCTTCATCCATGACTTATAACAAATCGAAACAGAGCACACCAAAGAAACAGGGAACTAGGAAGCGGTTGATCAAGACTATGAAACAGAATACTAGAGTCCTTAACGCAAAACTCGAAAATTGGAAAGAGGAGCAGAGAGCTGCAGAGGCTTCCACACAAATGGAAGATTTTGAAATCGAGGATGCTATCATCGATAAATTAGGAAATGATACCGCTTTTCAAGTCAATCCTTTCGCAACTTTTGTGGCTACGGAGATGCCTTCGCATATAAAACAGAGTTCGTTGACTAAAGATTCTGCAAGTACATCGAAGCCCCATGGCAAATCGAAGAAAAAGTATAAATTGTGGTTTTGGAAAAGCAGCAAACGTCATCATAAGAAGAGTAAGACTCAGGAGCCTGAAGCAGTAAGCGGTGCTATAGTACCATCCAGCGACGAGGATAATAAAGAGACAACTAATGCCACAAGAATGAATCACTTTGAACTCATACCCGAATCTATTCCCACTTACGATCATCGAAATGACATCGATGAAAAATCAACTCCAGGGATCTATCATCCAGCTCAAACTGATATGAGCTCAATGAATCTAGCCATGGAGGAGAAGAATCTAGATCACAATGACAACAATAATATTCAGATTGCAGACGTTTTCGAAGGGCCGATACTAAAAGGTGAGGACGATCGTGATGCAAGCAAACTAGACTCTAAAGACCTGACATCCACAGGAGTCGATCTTCTCACAGATGATCTACAAGAAATATCAATACACGATAAGGGAAACATCAATATGCCCGTTCTGGGTGAGACTAAAAATAAGGGTATAATGGATTCTGAGTCTAAGGTTGATCTTGACGATGAACTTGACGAATTTGGAGATTTTACAGGCTATGATGAAGATATATTTGATCATAAGAACGATAACGTTGTACCATCTGTAATAGACTCCTCTGTAAAGGAAGCGAGCCCTACGTCCAAATATGTAGTACATGCCAATACGTTTGTTCCTTTGCTACCGAAAAAGAAACACTTTTCGGGGTGAATTTAAGGGTTCTATTATGTGGATTGATTCTAAACATATAGATTGTGTATATTATACGCCTTAGCACATTCAACCGGTGCAATTTTCATGTATCACGATTCGTTTAGAGAGATGATTCTTTTGTTGTAAATTTGTAATAATACAATATATAAATTCTTGGCAAAATTTGAAGTTAGCGAACTTTAAGTCATTCGCCTAGAATTACAAAGAGTACGAGGGAATCAGTTGTTTATGTCCATATTTGTGATCTGCATATTGAGGATAGAGTAATAAATAGTACACTAGGATATATACTGCTACGACCTGGTTTAGAACCTGAGTTCCGTTTAGCGCATATTTCCATCTTCGGAGTTCATGAGGTAACTACCTTACGTCGCAGTTAAAGTAAACACAGTCCATATTTGGCGGCTATAATTTTATACATCAACCTGAAACTAAAGAATCCAGAGTTTAGCAACGGTAGATAAGAAACCTCGGCATCGAATCGATTGATTTTGGTTGGCTCTACGAAGATAGTCTTGATTTTTACACAAGGCATATGAAAAGTGGAATAATTAGAACGAATAATATTAAGAGTTTAGGATGAATGCATTGCTGGGTCTCATACTGGGATGGTATTTTTTTTCAATATCGATATCCGTATACAACAAGTGGATGTTTGACGAAAGTAAGGGGCTGAAGATTGCATTCCCAATATTCATCACATCATTGCATCAAGCTACGCTCTTTATCTTATCATCAATCTTTATCCGATGCAAAAATAAAGCTAACACGGACCTGGGAAAAGGAATATTAAGCAATAAGAAGAGAAATTATTGGAGATATTTTTTCGTATACATTGTTCCTACTGCCATTGTATCCGCAGGCGATATCGGGCTAAGTAATGTTTCACTTAAATTGGTTCCACTGACGGTTTACACTATCATCAAATCGTCAGCTATTGCATTTGTATTAATGTTTAGCGTTTTGTTTCGGTTAGAGAAGTTTCATTGGAAACTTATAGGCATTGTATCAGTGATGGTCACTGGAGTGGTGTTGATGGTTTATTCCCCTGAGGATCCTCATAAGGGAGAAAACGAAATTCAAGAAAGCAAACTAATACTTGGATGCATTTTAGTGGTGATAAGCAGTTGCTTGTCAGGACTGCGCTGGGTGTATACTCAAATCACTTTACACACGAAGCCTTCGGAATCAAGCGACTGCACAATCAAAGAGAAAGATAATGAAAGTGCAGAACAAGAATATTTAGGCTCTACCAGCGAGGAAAACTTATCCGGTTATGAAAATGGGTTTCAATTACCTGCACAAGAAAAAATTGGAGCCAACAACTTCACAAATCCATCAATTGCTGGCATGAGCACGAAGAATACTTGCCCGCTTGAAAATAAAAACCCTGTGTATACCATCCACGAACTGAGTTGGATCATGTCGTTAGCCTTACTTTTGAGTTCGTTGGCTGTCGAGCACCCGTTCCCAGGCATTATTAATTCGCCCCTGCTGAGAAATAGCGAGCTAGAACTGACACTTTGGTCTGTAACTTGGGGCTCCGCGCTGGTATTGATACCCGGAATTGGAGTGTTTATGTTGACGTTATGCGAGTTCTCGATTTTGAACTATACTCAAGCCCTCACACTTTCGATTGCCGGAATAGTGAAGGAGATTATTCAGATATTTTGTGGCTTAATATTCTTTGGCGAGCGCATTCGGGGCTTACACAACTGGGTCGGAATGGCCATCACACTGCTCGATGTAATTTACTACAACTACTTTCGCTATAAACAGCAACAGAGTACTGCACCATTACAGATCTCAGAATCTCTGGTAGACCACAGGCATTCATCAAAGAGGGAACAAGAAGTAGATCAGGAATATGGACAAAACTACGAGATGGAATCAGTACCTAAAACGATCACAGGTAGATCAAAGTAATGCGCAATTATCGCTAACAGTAATAAAGATCTAACGCTAAAATCTTTCAAGCTGCTTGTCAATCTCTAGTCACCAGTAAGGGGCCTTGATCATTATGTCCATGAACTCGGCAAGTCTGTCATATTGTACGTCATAGATCTGTCACAAATTTTAATAATATATTTTTAAGATATAAAAATAGTGATAAATTATTTTGACGTGACTTTCTTTATCAGGGTGCGACAAAACACGACATTTGGATACGTTGAAATAGTGCGAGAACCTCGATCTAAACTGGTGCAAGATCCATCACTAGGATCACGGAATTGTTTATGGAAAAAACCCGTGTTCTTTAGCTGGTTCAATCGATATTTTTCAGCAAGGAGAAGTTTTATCCAGAAATCATAGTGAAAATCGTTCTTCAGTTTATACAGTCGCGACTCGAGTCCATATTGCTTTATTGTGGTGCTTTTGGAAACTGCGCGATGTCTGCTACCGCTTGGCTTAGGCTTCACCTGACTTCACTCTGGAGTCAGTTGTCAATAGTTGCACTCATACGCAAACTTGTGGACACTTTGACCGGAAGCACAAATGGTGATGTTCAGAGATCTGATGTATGTCGCAGGGACCCATCATCGGCGTCATTGTTTCCCGAAATTTTCAACATAAATAATGAGCTATTGCAGGACAAAACCGCTAGGTTATGTTCCCTCAATGTCCAAATTGGACAAAAAGATGCTGCTGATCCGCACAATGATTTATTTTCAGTTGCTGTTGATCCTAAAGGTAGTGAACTAATGTACACCTTGAATAACAGCATCCCCAATATCAATAACAACCCAAGTTCAGAACATCCGGTATCAGTATCGAATGACCAAACGTACCAATTACAGGCCTCAAGCACTGGAGCAGAGGCGAACGTACCCTCTGATAATGGTGAAGTTTATGTATGCCATTATTGTGACGCAAAATTCCGTATTCGTGGTTACCTGACAAGACACATTAAGAAACACGCAATTGAAAAAGCTCACCGTTGCCCCTTTTACAACCCTAACGTTGAAAGTAGTGCACGCTGTCATAGCTCAGGAGGTTTTAGTAGGAGAGATACGTACAAGACACATCTCCGGGCGAGACATTTCATCTATCCACATGGTGTTAAACCCCAAGATAGAAATAAATCCTCAGGCTATTGTGGGCAATGTGGATGTTTCTTCGAAAGGACTGACCGGTGGGTGGAAGATCATATTGAATCTGGACAATGTAGAGGTTTACCAGATAACTATATGGCACAAATGAAGAATCAGAGAAAATTGGGTCGATTGAAGAAAATTAAGACATCTAATGGAATGAGATTTGTCTCAACTGCACAAAGTGTTATGGACACCAAGATATTGAAAAACAAGGATGCCTTAGAAGCTTTAGCTGTAGTAGCATCCACTCACGACGGCGCTGTTAGCCAGTACAGTAAAGATAAGTTAATTATCGATACTGAATATTATCAAGCCAAAAACAAAAATGAAGCAAACTCAAGAACAGAAATCAAGAACGAGGCTCCTACACTCTTGCGAACATCTCACGATTTTATTTCTTCCCAACCATCCGATCAAATGAACCTCAATAATACAATGCAAAACACTATCATTTTTGAAAAGTTCTGCAAACCAGTAAAGCACAACAGCCACTTCAAACTACCAATAAATTTTGAAGGGCAATATAAGGGTGTTTCAAACGAACATGATGCCAATGACTTCATTGCTCCGGTCCCAATTGCGAACCCTGACATGAATAATACACACATTCCTCTAAACATCCCGAAAGAACTGGAACAGCGTTATCTACTTAGCGATGCCAATCCGATACCCGAAAACTCACCGGCACTGTTCTCTGAAGGGAAACCGACTATGTCTCCTATGGAAAGCTTTCTGTTAGAACCGATATCATCGGCATCCTCAGTATTTTCGGAAGATAATATGATTAACTCCGGCAGTAATCTCAAAAGTACTCAAAATGAACGGAATCAGACTAAAAACAACAATGAGATTACAGATCTTGGTGATTTGGATGCTTTCTTTCTGTGTGAGGCTGGACAGCAACTAACACCCATGGCAAACCTTTCCGATATACAGCCTGCCTTTACAGATGATTTCAAGGGACTAAACAATACAATGGATAATGGAATCTTGAATAACTCCAATTTTCAAACTACAGAAACTCGTGTTTACAACGATTATCCACGCCACTGATTAACATGAGGTTCGGGCAATTTTCATACCATATCAGTGGCGATGCTGTGATGTAATAATCAACATAACTCTCTGAATTCAGAAGACGTTTTATGACCTACTATTTATACCTGCTCAATAGCAAGTATCCAAAAAAACATTTGAAGATGTTCTTCAATACAATTATGACAAAAATTTTAAACTTCTAGTCGGCGTTCAAGTTTTTTTCTGGTGCGACGTAGATAGTTCCTGGATCTTGAATTTTATTTATGTCAGTTGGATACGCATTCAATACCAAGTACGAAGTCTAATGCCTTTTTTTTACCTATATGAAATTATTCACTTATTTACACTAACTATGCCAAGTTTTTCTCCCCGGAATGGAGCTCCAGATCGGTGGATTCAGTCAAGAGGTCAACACATCTTCTCTCAAACGAATGTACAAGGTATGAATGACCTTACACATGGAAACATGAAACAAAGAGAACGTGGCTAATGATATCTATATCTCGTTCAATTCAGTTAAATAATATGAAGCTTACAAATAAATAGAATAAATACTTTCGTTGGTGCATTCGTATCTTTGTTTATATGAAATGACCACCCGAATACTAGATGAAAGAGTATTCTTTTTATTGGTTATGATAAATCTTAAGATGACCGCAATTTTGAAAAAAAATAATCCTGGAAAGTAAATCAGATGGTGATCTTATAGTTTGGGTCTCTCTTCTCCCACACAATCTCTGCTGGACCTGTAGGTAGAGTGACCATACTTGTGAAATCGGGAAGGGGAACAGTGTCACCCTTATTTGGGAAATGCCATTTCAATGTTCTGATGAAGATAGACATCAAGACGCCAAGTTGCATGTTAGCAAATTGTTCACCAATACATCTATGTCTACCACCACCGAATGGCAAGTATGGAGAAGAGACACCTTTAGAAATGGCACCGAACCCATAGTCCACTTCTTCACCTTCCTTTGTGGAAGAAGCAGAGTCGTTGTCCCAACGGTGAATGTTGAAAGCATGGGCGTTAGGAAAGAATTCATCCTGCAAATGAGTATAACCTGGGGAGACCAAGACGTGGTAACCCTTAGGAACGACATAAGGAGTGTTTGGTACTGGGATATCTCTCATGACTTTGCGGAATAGGGAATGCAATGGATGATGCAATCTCAAAGTTTCCTTTAGCATTTGATTCAAGAGAGGCATCTCTTGTAAGTCGTCATATTCCAATTCTTTCTTACCGTTGTCCAAGACGCGCATCTGTTCCTGGTATAATTCCTCTTGGACATCTGGACGCTCAGCCAAATGCAATAGAGCCCAAGCGGAGGTGGCAGCAGAGGTATGCTGGCCACCCATCAAGACACCAATCAACAAGTTAGAAATCTCTTGGTCAGTCATCTTGACACCATCCTTGTAAGTCGAGTTCAACATGAGAGAGTCGATCAAGTCACGGTCCTCTTTGATATCGTTGTTAGCACGACGCTCCTTGATCAAAGACATGTAGGTACCCGAGATGGCGCGTTGTGCCTCATCACGTCTGCGGTAGTGGGGCAACGGCAAGTTAGGAAAGACAAAGTTAATTGGAGTAAAGCCACGGTCGAGGTCGTTATACAAGTAGGCAAACTTCGTGTTCAATTTGTTTCTAATGTCCTTACCGAGCAACGATCTGGAAGCGGTGAAGATCGTCATCTCTGGCTGCGTGACCATGACATCTGACTTACCAGAGGAACGCTCGTTTAGGCGGAACAGAGGCGCGTCGCGCAAGTACATCTTGACTTCTTCGACAATTAGTGGCACATAGCGACGGAACGCCTCGCGCGAAAGGGCGCCCTTGACGAACTTCTTTTGATCCATTAGACGGTGGTTAGGACAGTCGTAGATGACGCCCTTTCCGAAGACCGGGGTTGTGAGATGCGAGTAAGCGGCCTCGGCGGAAACATCGGCCAAACGAGCATTGAAGATGAACTCGTGACCCTTGGGTCCCAAGTACACGGTCATGATGCGACCCAGCAGCATGAAAGAAAAGACGTCGCCGTACTTCTGGCGGCACTCCTCGAAGAACTCGTAGGGACGCGTACCGTAGGGCACAGCACTGCCCACCCACGGAATCCAGTAAAACACGAGCGGTGGGCGGTCGCGGCGCAGCGAGTACACGAGCTGCCATGCGATGGTGTACACAAAGGGCGCCACCAGCACCAGCGACACGCGCTGCGCGAGCGGCAGCGCCATGAACTGGAGCGCGGCCCACTGCGCGTAACCAGCAATATCTGCCAAAACAGAGCCTGAAGACATGTCCGTTTTGTGTCTCAAAGAATTGAACTAGATTTCCTCTATCACTCTCCGTTCTCTTCCTCTCCTCCACTCTAGAACCACCGGCTCCTGCGCGACCACCCACACGCTTATATACGTTTTATCACATTGTGCTACTTCACGTTCCCTGCTCACGCGATGCGTATCACCGCCCACTGCAAATTTTTTTGCAAGTAATGGGGCCCTCCCTAAACGAGGTAACTCGGATTTGCCTGCTACCTCAAACAAGTGCGCAAGCAAGCCCTCAGTCCCGTCGTTAACAGAGGCTATCTATCTCTCGTTGAGGAGTCCCTAGTGGCTACAGCCACACACACACACACTATGCGCCGGGGATGTCGGTAGAAGACGGTACGGCGAGCAGCGTTCCTCCTCCCCAGGCCGTCCTCGTTTGGCAGCTTCGTTAAAGAGAAGAGGTCTGTAGAAACCCCGAGGTACGACGAAAGCGAGAGTGTCGTTAATGTACGTCGAAGTGGGACTGAGCGAGAGCGTAGTGAGCAGCGCCGTTAGGGCCGAACGCTGAGTAATTGTGACGAGATGATCGGGTTCAAGGTCCAAGGGAGAATCACATTGGACTCTCGAAGTGAAAGGCGAGCAGCTCGAGCTCGGGTCGCAGCGTTCCCGGTTGCTGCGATCTTGGTTTTCTTTCTTCTATAATTGAGCGTCCGCGTAACGCTTCTCGACCTCTTTCCAGTTGATGACGTTCCAGATGGCGTCGAAGTACTCAGCCTTGCGGTTCTGGTACTGCAGGTAGTAGGCGTGCTCCCAGGCGTCGATGGCGAGCAAGGGCACGAGGCCGGAGCCCGGGACAATGGTGTCCTGGTTGGGCGTGGCGCGGACAGAGAGCGTAGCGCCTGCAGCGCTGGTGGTGTCCGCGACCAGGAAGGCCCAGCCGGAGCCCTGGATGCCTGCGAGGACAGCGTTTATGCGCTTTTGGAGCGCGTCGTGGGAGCCGAACTGGGCCGCTATGGCGCGGCCGAGCGGCGAGTCCGCCGCGGGGCGGTCGCCGCCACCCTGGGCCGCGGGCGCGAGGTTGGCCCAGAACATGCAGTGGTTGACGAACCCTCCGCCGTGGAACTTCACGTTTTGCTGCAGGCCCGCGAGCTTGAGCACGAGCTTGGGGTCGCGCGGAGCGCGCTCCAGCGCGCTCTGTGTCTCGGCCACTTGCTCCAACGCGGTGTTCAGCCCCGTCGCATACGTCTGGTGGTGCTTCGTGTAGTGCAGCTCGTTGATCTTGCCTGCAATGTGGGGTTCCAGCGCCCCAAAGTCCCACTGCAACTCGGGCAGCGTCACTTTCCCGCGCTTCCCGGCCGTTTGCAAATGCCTCCCGGCCCTCAAAGCGCTCCTGCTAGCTGTAACTCGTGTAAACATTCTCCAAATCGTGATGGTGCTTGATCTGCTGTCCTTCGATGTGGTGATGCGATCGTGTACTTGCTTTCTCCCCAGTGGCAAACATGGTCGGGTATTTATACTTGCCAGATTAAGGGTGTCCAATTAGGCGCCGCCAAAATGTATAAAAAGCCAGTAGGAGACCGATGAGTAATGGTAAACCGAAGACCGAAACCACACTGGAAACGCCAGCGCCCAGTGGGTGATGCAAGCGCCAGAATTCGATGGATGGGGGAGGGGGGGGGACATACATAGGATTGGGATCCGTAGAACTGTAGTGAGTTGTAGTGGATGTAACGTCGAGCGATGGTCGAGGATCACAGCAAGGCATCGAAGTACATCTTTGGATCGAGCGCTGAGATGTCGGCCGAGGGCGTGTGGCCCTCCAGGATCAGCTCTGCCATGATCCTGCCAGTTGCTGGTGCATTGTTGATCCCCCAGCACGAGTGGCCGGAGGCCACGAAGAGGCCGTGGCAGTTTGTCTCGCCGATCAGCGGGCCCGAGCTCGTCGCAACGTTCAGGACGGGCAAGTAGCAGGCCTGGCGCCGCAGAATGCGGCCCTGGGCCAGTACGGGCGAGATCAAAGACGCATATCGGAACAGGCGGTTGCAGCGGGCGTCCAGCACCTCCACTTGGTCGGCCGTGTCCGGGACATCGGCCATCGTGTCGCCCTCGCCGCAAATGTATACCTCATCGTGGCGCGCGTACAGCTCTGGGGCAAAGTACTCTGTGTCGCCAATGCGCAGCTCCGTGAAGATTGCATATGGCGAGACCGTTGGCCGCGGAGCCGGAGGCCGTACTGTTATCGAGTGCGCTCGCAACCCGGAAACCGGGCAGTCGGCGAGCACGCGAGCCGTCCAGGGCCCCATACACACGATGAGAGCGTCGCCGCGTTCATGCGCCAGGTCTATCTTCACACTGGCCTGGGCCAGACTAGAGTAGTACGTGAGCCCCAAAACGGCACCCTCCTGCGCAGTGGCGCTAGAGCTCGTGCGCGCATCCTTGCGTGTGGCCCTCTTGTCGCTGATGCGCTGCCGGTGAATTGCCGAGACCTTGCCTCGCACGAGGTCGACACACCCGGTCTCGAGCGCCTTGCGCATGATGTGGTGCGTGAACTTGTGCGGATGCACCTGGGCCGTAGTCTCGGTGCCGCCCAGCATCGACCACTCCTCTATGAGCTTTTGGTCGACCCAGTCGAGGTCTCGGGGCATGTGGCCGGGCCAATTGCGCCGGCGGCGGTTCTCCTCCTGGCGCTCTTCCTCGCGCTGCGCAGCGTGCTGGGCGCGGCGCGCACGGCGCGTCTCCGCGTCGCCCTCGTCGTCTTCCGAGGACTCCTCCTCGCCAGAAGAGCCCACAAGGAAGTCGCTGCTCAGGCCGAGCGTCTTCTTCGGCGTGGTCAAGGGCGGGTGGCCCTGCGCGCGCTGCGCCGCGGTATCGGGCAGCTCGACGCCTTGCAAGTCTGCCTCCATCGACACCGTCGCGAGTCTCCGGTAGTCCCAATTGCGCTCTCCGTCGTGCTCGTCCGCCAGCTCCTGGTGCAGCTGGAAGCTCAGCGGGACGATCTGGTGCGGAAACGCCCACGACGCCAGCAGTCCACCGGCCTTGCCCGATGCTCCGCACGCCACTGACGTGCTCTCGATAACCGTGATGTGGCACTGCTCTCGCACAAACGCGTCGTTCTCAGTCAGATAATATGCTGTGCATGCGCCCACAATCCCGGCCCCAACAATCACGATGTGCCGCTTCCCCTCCGCTCTTTCGCTCGGACGTGCTTTGTAGGCTGCCTCGGGGACCTCGTAGTCGCCATCAATAGTCATTCTGATCCCTATATTACCGCCAATATCAACCTATGGGCTTCTTAACACTCTTGTCCGTTGTTCTAGTCAGCCTTTTAAGGTTGTGTAAACATTCTTAACCATCAAATCTGAGTCTTTCATTTTATATATATTTAATATATATGAAATATCAAGCTCATCGCCTATAACAAAGAGGAATATTGATTGATGGGACATCTGTGAGGACTAGAGAGACGTAAAACGAGATGAACAAGGTGGGCAGGGCGTTCCAACGAGGTTGTAGCACGTTGCGACGGGCCGCAGTAGACCACAAGCGGGTGCTGGAGAATTTGGGCGAGCTCAGGGAGAGCGTCAGACGGCGAGAGCTCGTGGACAGAGAAGAGATCTTGGAGACACTGGACCAGTTTGGTGACAAGTACGAGGCGTGGAAGAGCGCGCTGCGCGGGTCACAGGAGCGCAATCGGCGGCGCAGGGAGCTGCAGCGGCAATTGGGGTCTGGGGAAGCACGGGCGCTGGAGGAGCTGCGCAGGATGAAGGTCCAGGCGCAGGCGGGGGAGTCCGAGCTGCGGGACCTGGAGGCTTGGCTCAGCAGGGCGAGCCTGCGGCTGCCCAATCTGCTGGCTCCGGGCTGCCCGGACCGCGAGCCGCGCGTGGTGCGTTTGCTTGGGCCCGCGGGGGCGCCTGCGGACGAGAAGCGCGACCACGCGCGCATCATGGCGCGCAAGGGCATGCTGGACCTGCAGCGCGCCTCGCAGGTCGCGGGAACGTCCTGGTACTACTTGCTCAACGACGGCGCGCTGCTGGAACAGGCGCTGGTCAACCTCGCTATCGCGGAGGCCACGCAACGGGGCTTCGCGTTCGTGATACCGCCTAGCATCGTGCGCCGCGAGTACATCGACGCCTGCGGGTTCGCACCGCGCGACATGAACCAGGAACGCCAGATCTACGACGTAGTGCACACGGACAAGCCAGCGCAGGCCTCCGCGCTGGGACTAGTGGCGACCGCAGAGATCCCATTGGCAGCGCTGCATGCCAACGAGACGCTCGACGCCGCTCAGTTGCCGCTCCGCACAGTCGGAGTGAGCCGCTGCTACCGTGCAGAGGCTGGCGCCCGCGGCAGGGACACCAGGGGACTATACCGGGTGCACGAGTTCACCAAGGTCGAGCTGTTTTGCTGGAGTAACGTGGAGCAGAGCGATGAGTTGCTCGAGCAGATCAAAGAATTCCAGTGCGAGCTCATCAAGCTATTAGAACTGCCCGCTCGCGTACTAGACATGCCTGCGAACGACTTGGGTAACCCGGCATACAAGAAGTACGACATCGAGGCCTGGATGCCCGGCCGTGGTTCGTACGGCGAAGTGAGCAGTGCATCTAATTGTAGGGACTTCCAAAGTATGAGATTGCATACAAAATACACTGCAGAGGACAAGACAAAGAAACACGTCCACACTCTCAACGGGACCGCTGTTGCAGTGCCCCGACTAATCATAGCTCTTGTTGAGAACCACTACGATCCCGAGACGGACAAGATCCACGTACCTGGGGCATTGAGAAGGTATTTGGGCCGCGACGCACTCTAGAGAACGCACGCGCTCGGTGCCACCCGCTCTCCGAATCGAATATGCTGTTGCTGGTCCTTGCGGACGCACACATCCCGGACCGGGCAGTGGACCTGCCTGTGCAGTTCAAGAGCCTTCTGAGCGTCCCGGGCAGGATCGCGCACGTGGCGGTGCTTGGCGACTCGAGCAGATCCTCGGAGTTTCTCGAGTTCGTGAAGAGCGTCGCGCCGCACACCACGTTCGTACGCGGACCGCACGACCCCACTGACGCTGCAGGCGCCACCGCAGAGGTCCTCCAGTTGGGCCAATTCAAGATCGGCTGCGCCGCAGCACTCCCACAGGGCGATCCGCTCGCCCTGCTCACCCTGGCTCGCCAGCTCGACGTCGACATCCTGCTCTGGGCCGGAACGCACGCTGTGGAGGCCTACTCTCTCGAATCCAAATTCTTCGTCAACCCAGGAACTTGCACTGGTGCGCCCTCCTGGTCCTCCCCAGACCCTGCCACGCCCAGCTTCTGCCTCTTGGACCTCGACGACAACAAATGCACACTCTATATATACCGCTACATCGACGACGAACTCGAGGTCGACCGTGCTTCGTTCTCTGTAACGAAAAGTATATAAATCGACTTGGTCATACTTTAAACTTTGAACTGTACTCACCACTTTTTGGAGTCTTTGGAAGGACGGTAAGGAAGTTCTTTCCTGTTAAACTTTATATGATGACTCTGAGTGCATTTGGCTCGAGAGACCTGCATGGTTTCGATGTGGAATAACTCAAGCTACCTAACTTTTTATTGTCTGATATAACGTGTGCTGTGAGAACAGTCTGCATGTAGAGAAGCAACGTCTTTGTAATGGGGAGAGGGCCACGTCGTTCTCGAACGGCGAACGGCGAACGGCGAACGGCGGTTACGCCAGCAGATCCGAGACCAGGTCGTCCTCCGGGGCCTTTGTGTAGTTTGCTATGCGCAGATGGTCCGTGTCGAGGTCCTTGCGCATGGCGTAGGCGTCCTCGCCGTCTTGGTAGTAGCTTTTCTCGACACTCAGCACCTGGAACGCGAGTGTGTCTCTGTACAGGTGCAGCGCTGCACGGTTGGACTGCCGGACGTGCAGCGAGACGTACTGTGCGCCGTGGACCTCCGCGAGCGCATGCAGCGCAAGCCGCATCAGCTTCTCCGCGAGGCCCTGGCGCCGGTACGTGCGCATCACGCTCAGCGACGTGACATGGCCGTTGGCGGGCTCCTGCGCTTGGTCCGGGTCGTCGTTCATCTTCACCAGCACGTACCCAACCAGTTTTTCGCCCGGCCCCACATATGCAGCGTCCAACTTCACGCTCTGGCCCTCGATCTCGCCCTCCAGCGGTTCCCGAACGTCCTCCGTCGTCGTCGCAACAAACGATGTTGCGGGCCACGACAGAACGTGGTACATGTAGTACTTCAACATGTAGTTCTCGGGCAGGTTGTGCAGGTTCGCATTCTGCATGCACGTCATGTCCTCGACACTCGCACGTCGGATGTTAATGGGCATACTGGGCTCTCTCAGTTTCACGCCTTCCGGTCTACTTTTCGAAGTGTGTGTGTGTGTGTTTATAAGGTGGTGGTTAGTTCAGTTCTAAGTTTACTCTATTATAATACTAAAGGTCAAGGTAGCCGCCGAATCACCAATGGCAAGGTTTCGCATTGTGCGCGAGCCAGAGTCCACCGCACTCCGCAGCAAGCAGCCCAACGTCGTTGCCAAGCGTGAGGATAAACGCGTGGGAAAGAAAACGAAAGAGAGGGACGGTTGTGCGCTGGCGATAGCTGAGCGGGTCGATCAAAACCCATTGATCTTGCAAAACGAGCACGTCGAGCTGCGCGTTGCCCGCGGACTTCAATTTGTGGCCGGAGAAGGGGACTCAGACTCCTCTGCAGAGGATTCCCTGCGCTTAGAGGACTTCGATCAGCCCCCGGAGTCCACATCTACGCCCACACCGTCGCTGGCATCGCAAGAAGCGCGTAGCGCAATGCCACAGCTCGCCATCCAACACCAACTGCCCCGCACCCAGTACATCTACACGCCCTTGCAAAGCACGGCTCCCGTGTCCGCCTCCAGCTCGGACTATCAGAGTAGCGGGGGCCAAGCTACTTACAACGGCAGCGATTGACTTAATAGTATGCCAATTATACCTTCTTTCATCTTTGCTATATGATACGAACGAAACACTTTTGACTGCCCGCTTCCTGGCCCAGCAAGATCGTTGGTGATAATGAGCACCAGCAATACGGTTAGCACATGCTACCAAGTGGCCACACCTAACTCGCCCCCACACGAGCATGGATTACACCGATTAGAAGACGACATGGACGAGCACCAAGAAAACGGACCGTCCGGTAGTACCAGCGAGGGGAACAGGGTACGCCACCTGCGCGAAAGCGAAGAAGTGGAGAGACTCAAGTTCGAAACTGCCCGTACTGAGCTATTGGACAAATTAAACTTACACATCTTGATCAATCACAAGGAACTGGCTCACTTACACCGCGACACCGAACGAATCTCCGGGCAGCTGCGATTGCTGGAAGTGCTTCACGGAGATCGTGAACTGCTGGACAAGGTTGAGACATGGCAGCGCACAGAGCTTGCACGTAGAAAGCGTGCAGCAATGCTGTCCTTATCGTTTGCAGATTCGTACTCCAACGATTCATCAGGCATGATGCCAATGTCCTCAGGCTCTCAAGTATCCCACTCTCATCCATATCAAACGAGAAGCAAGAGCAATGGGAACCTAGTCGACGCTGCAGCACACTTGAGACCTGCCAATGACGATATTATAGGAATGCGAATGTCTGGAGCCAAAACAGTGCCGCCCTTACAAAGTTTCCAGCCTGATGATCCATCATTGACTAAAGATGGGTTTCAAATTAGGCCATTCAATCCAATTCAAATGTACTCCCATCATCGTAGGAATTACAGTAGTACGTGCTTGACCAGTAATAGTGGGATAGTAGGCCACACCGATGACAATAAGGCAATTTTTAGAAGATATGATGGAATACTGGTGGTAATTACATGCAAGTTTTGCGGCCGTAGCGGATTCACCTCAGCACAAGGTATTGTAAACCATGTTAGGCTGAAACATGGGAAATCCTACAATAGTCAACCTATAACAGTGTTGAAGAACCAGGAGCTACTGCCAAAGGAGAAACAAGATGCTACTATTCTTTCCAAATTCGAGAAGTTGGGTTTAGACCCACAGAATGATTACCTACCCTCTGAGATTGCGATACCGAATATTGAAAGAAGAGACACGCCATACAGTGCGAATGCTTCTGATCTAATGAGAAAATCTGAAGTCTCCGAAGAACCATGTACGGATCATCTGGCCAAGCTATACAAAAATAATGGTGAGAGTTTCAGCGAACTGATCCATATGGTAAAAAGCGCATCCAACGACCTTGACGTTGTCATCAAAGCAGAAGATGAACTTGATCGTCAATTGAACGACGAAGCCAATGACGGTGGCGGTGACAATGATGAAAAGGAAGATAATAATGATGATGAGGATGCAGACGACGAAGTGAATGGTGGTGAAAACAAAATCACGTTGTCTACACCAGGACTGTTAGTACCTGAGATTGAAGTCGATGGCGACGTTGAGAATAGTGATACCAGTGGTTCCTACATACCATCTTCGCCACCTAATGATGAGGCTTCATCAGCCAGCGAGGAACCTAAGGAACCTACACTGTTGAGGTCAGTGAGAGACGGGGCTTCGACAGAGGATGAGATCATAATAACAGGCCATAATCTAAGGAAAAGACACAGAAATAGTATCGATACAGAACATATTGGCAGGAGGACCCGCCGAAAGCATAAGGCTGAAATTGAAGAACTTGAGAAAAGATCTTTGCCATCAGTAGAAGAGAGTCTTAAGTCTGATTCGACCAAAACTGAAAGAAGACAAACGCATTATAATCTGAGAGACAAGACCCGGAACCGCCACGTACACAACTGACCTTCCTGAAAAGCTTCCTAATAATACTCCAAAAAACGTTTGCATCTTGCATTTTATATATTCATCACGTAATATTAACTAAGGTTATCGAGACCAACAACTATAATTGCATAACCAATCAGTTGTATTTTAGGACAAGTATATTTACGTTTGCATAACGTTACCATGTTAGATATCATAAGAAATATCAAATGCATTTAATCGACAAATCGAATATCTATAGCAATCATTGATGTTAGATAAAATCATACGGAACAGAAGCACAATCTTGTTCCGAAGGTTATTGCCGCAAACACGTTCAATCTCAATCTCAGTACCGGCGAGAGAATGTCTGTGGTTTTATGCAACAGATATCCCTAAACTCAACCCTCTCGATGAAAAGTTCAGGCCTAATTCTGCTCCCAAAAAGTTCAAAGCTTTCTCCAGAGATGATTCACAGCGGTTGGAGGAACAATATAAGAGCATATTGAATGCTAATCATAACTCGACTGCTCTGTTGAAAGTACCGGTTAACGAAGATTTCCTGTTTGAAGTTGACCTTGGAAAACTAGAGCTATACCCCGCCTACTGGAATGGCCCTGTATATGAGGTACGACGAGGAGTTTGGTTTGATTCGTCCGATAACCCTTTGGCGAAGGAACTCTCAGACGAGATCGACGCCCACTACGCGGCAATGGCTCATAAAAACAACCTGCACATTAACCAAACTTCAAAACAATCCAATGAAATCAAGGACAATGTAGTTCAAGATATTTATAAACTTAAGTGCCAGGAAAGAGGGAAGTACTTATTGATAGTAGACGAATCTACGTGTTTTATTTTGAAGGATTTATCGGGAGGTGAGCTAAAGCTCGGATTCTTGAGGTCAAATATAGCAAGGAAGATCCCTCTTGATGCTCTTAAAATAATCAAAGCGGGAAGCAAAAGAATGCCTGAAGACAAACCCGTTGACAAAAAAGACACCAACACTACGGATGAAAGCGTAGTATCGACAGCTTTTTTTGGTAAATTAGGGGGTCTTTTGAATTGGGAGTCGTCTGGTAGCTTATTCTCTTTATTTGTTCCAAAAATCAACTCAGGGGATTCGGAAGAGTTAACGAGCAAGCCTCAAGAATCAGCTTTATCAGATTATAAAAAGGTTGAAGATATTTCGACCAAAAACTATCATAGAGAGGTTAATAACCTTGTCTTGTGTGTTCATGGAATTGGCCAGAATCTCGGAAAAAAATATGAGTATATCAACTTCTCTCAAACAGTCAATTTTCTGAGGTCCAGTATGAAAAGTGTATACAAATCTTCGGAAGGGCTTAAGGAAATTAATAAAAAAAATGGATACAAAGACTGGGAGGAGAACTGCAATGTACAGGTCCTACCCATAACATGGAGACATTCGATAGATTTTCAAACTGATCACGTAAACGAAGACCTCAAAAAATCTGATTTGCCTCTACTGACAGATATAACTGTTGATGGGGTCATAACTTTGAGAAAATTATTGGCTGACGTAGCTTTTGATATTTTATTATACTGTGACCCCTACTATAAAGAAATGATAATGGAGAAAGCAACCTCAGAGCTGAACAGGATCTATTGTCGTTTTAAAGAAAAAAATCCAAAATTCGATGGTCAGATTCATTTGATGGGCCACTCCTTAGGTAGTGTAATCTTGTTTGATATACTTTCTTCAAGTGGCGACACAAACGGGCTGAAATTCAAGGTTGATAATTATTTTAGTGTTGGGTCTCCAATCGGCTTACTGAAATTGATAGCAAGAACTATGATAGCCCCCAAAGATGGCAAGAAGATAGATTATGAAAGAATCAACAGCCCAGATTGTAAACAATTCTATAATATTTTTCATGCTTGTGATCCTGTTGCGTACAGAATAGAGCCTCTCGTCCATCGCTCATTATCTCAGTACCATCCAGTCAAGATACCAAGTTTTTCTGGAAGTTTCACTAAGAAAGTACTAGAAATACAAAAGAGTTTTATGGGCAGCTTGAGCGACAAAGATACCGATAAAATCGAAGACCAGAATTTGAGATCGAATAGTGATAATCCTTTACATAAAAAGGTTAACGACCTCAATCAAAACCTGGCCCCGTCAGAAGAAATTCAAAGAATGCTAAAGGGCTTGAACGATACCGGAAGAGTAGATTATATAATGTCACCAAACTTTCTAGAGGTTGACATAATATCAGCGATTAGATCTCATATTGCATATTTCGAAGACTCTGATATTGCAGCTTTCATGCTGAGGGAAATATTACGGAAAAGGGAAGACATACAACGAGCCCCTTTTGAGAGAAAGAATTCAGTTGACTAAATCCTAACATTAGGTAAAGTCTACCACGTCAGTTATACATTGAACTATTTGATTCTTATCTAATTATACAATATATTAATTAGGTAGATCATATAGCTTGTAATAATATCAAAATATTCTTTTGGACTTTAATCAACTGCTGTTGAAACCAGAGTTGAATGAAGAACTTAAGTTACTAAGGCAATTCATCACTCATGAAATATATTATAGAGCATATGGAGGAGGGTTTTAGTGAGTGGGTGACTCTGGAGTACATGCAGATTCTGAAGGATGTTAAACCAGGAAATCTGATATTAACATCTTTACCTGAAGGCACTACCGATGAGAATATACCAAAACAGTTGAAAGAGTTGGGCCTAAGGTGGACAACGCGAAACTTGACTGAGATACCTCATCTTTCACCCAATGAATATGAGCCATTGTCTGCTGGCAGAGTTTGTTTGTTAGATCCTAGAGCTGAAATTGATCTGCAACCTACTGATAGAACACAGTTTGACTACTTTGTATTTGGTGGCATTCTGGGGGATCATCCTCCCAGAGATCGTACTAAAGAGTTGCAAAATACTTATCCAGACTTATTAGTAGGCAGGAGACTTGGCGATAAGCAGATGACCACAGATACAGCAGTGAGAACTACCCAGATTATAATTGAGGGTCAAAAGCCATTTGAGGATATTCAGTTTATCGACTACCCCGAATTTCGCTTTAGCAAAACAGAAGCCACAGAGATGCCATTCAGGTATGTTTTAGGCTCTGATGGTAAACCTATCTTGCCTAGTGGAATGCTTGAATTGATCAAGAAGGACTCACAACAAAGCTTGGACGACCTCTTAATGTAACGACAGCATGCATCGAGCGAGCTTCAAACTATTATATGTTTTATAGTCTAATATGATCTTATTTTCTAATAGAGACAAAAGCTATCTAAACACCCAAACCCTGCAGCTACACCGCCTTCGTTAGAGGTTTCAAATTTCGATCTTAAAAGAGAGCCTGAGTATTCATTTTTAATTATGCTGCGATCATCAAAGAGCACGCAACCATAAATTCCAAGTTCACTCGCAATGGGCTCTTTAAACACTTCATGGCCTCTCAATATAACATTAGATTTATTTGGCACTGTTTCTATAATCTCCATAAGAATGTAGGCTCCCCATTCTGACTCCTCAATACTCTCCAGAAAACCCGGTATATCGGAATTATACACGTTATTCCCACCGCCTTCACGTTGAGGTTTCAGAACATATTTGCTTGGGTTTTCAAATGCAAGTCTTTTACCTTGCTTTCCGAGATCAGAATCATCCAACGGATATATGTTGACGAAGGTATTTGAAACTTTAAGCCTTTTATCATCATCCTTAATGAATTCTTTTAGTGTTTTGTCATTCGTCAATAGCTGTTGTATCTTTTTAGTGCCAGATAATTGAGTTAGAAGATCGGGAGCTTTTATCGCAAAACTTGATTCAAGTTTCAATCTAGCATCCCAATCACTCGGGGATTGATAATCGGATGGTCCATACCCTGTCCGGTAATAGACCAAACCAACCTCATCGCCTGAACTTTTCACTATTAGCTTACCAGTACCATCCTCTAATTCGGTATTAGTCATGACTTCACTAAAATCCAGTCTGATAGTTTTGATATTGTGATTTTCCCATAGCTTATATTCCAAAGCGCGCTGATCGAAAACATTACGTTCATCACGTTGCACTATAAATGCAACAACAGGCTTTTTTCTAGGGTTAGTTTGCTTCTGATACGCTTCAATAGCCCAAGCCATTGCTTCTGGCAATTTGCTCTCAGACTCAGAAACTATCAAATCATCTGGATGCATCGTTTTGGAACCATAGCGCTCTGACATGCTGAGAAACTTGTGCATTTCACCCAACTTGGAAGATAATGCAGCAAAGGATACTGAAATGGTATTGAACTCAACTTGTTTAATATTATCATGTAAGTCGATCAGATAATCTGACCTGAATATGCCTAATCTCACTTTCTGCTTCAAAGTACTATCGTCACTTCCTATCTTCTTGTAAAGGCCTAACAGCTTACCTGAAAAGTCCTTATCAGCTCTCCCAATTTGTTCGATTTGCTCAAACATCTTGCTACCTGGTTGGCTCTGAGAGATCTTAGCATATAACTCATTGAAAGACACTTGAACAGCAGCTGCTTGTTCGTAACTTTCCCTCTTAATTGGAGTCGGAAATACCGTGATGGGCAAAATAGTAGTCTGATCAAGAGAAAACTCTTGAGGATACATTGACAACCCATGGCTCAATGCCCATTGATAAATTTCGGGTAAGAGATTTTGGAGATGCTCATCTTCCATTTCAATGGTCATGCTATTCACTAATAACTCTTATGACACCTAAGTTCGAGTGCACTCTACCCTGAGTTTGGCATATTTTGATGCAATTAATTATCCTCAATGAGCGCTCATCGTATTTACATTTCTTTAGCGTCGATACAAATAACGTTTAGCTTAGTAATGCAAAAGTAAGTATACATTTCACGTGATCGAATGGAAATACAATACGTTATAAGATTCCTAACTCGATGGTCTCATGATTCATGAGATCAGAACTAGAAACTTATGCAGTTGGTTCTCTCGTGTTGATTTTATTTCTAATACTAACACCCATGGTAGCATGAGCCACTTGATAAAAATTATAAACCGAATGTTTAATAGAAATATATATCTCCTTATACTGGTAATAAGAACGAATGCAATATAAGCATAACTTAATATACACTCAGTATTAACGCCAAAAGGAAAACAAGTGATAGTTTAAAATAAATAACTTAATATTAGATCGGAATCATTGCAGTTTGAAGCATTTCTTTTGTATCACGAGCCATTCTCCCAGTATGCCCAATCCCAAATATTATCAACTGAACTATTAGTATTCAGATTTGATTTGAAATACGGCACCTTTGAAGCAAACTTGTCATCTGGACTTTCTATCTTGATCTTTTTGGATTCGCTCATTATATTACTCGCCGGGGAAGAGTCAGAATTCGAGTTCGACGTGGGACTGATCTGCAATATATCAAACTTACGTTTTTTGCTTTCTTGCATAACCTCGAAAGGATCACTCGCCACCATACCAGGGGAGAGCACCGAACCGCAAGCTCCATTACCTTGCATATTTAAATTTTTGAGTGCAGCTCCAGGATTTGCTTGCTTAAAGACAGAAGCAAGAAAAGATGGCTTGATTGCGTAGTTGCGGTCAGTCCCCATCGCTTTACTCTCCATGACCAGCCTTCCATTCTTGACAAGAACATTCACAACATCATTTTCTCTCGCCTTTTGCGCAGCTTTACTTAGCTTCTTCTTTCCTGTTCCATTTATCAGACCTTCCACAGATTGTGGTATCTTCTTGATTACTTCCACGTTAACATCCCTAACTCCGAGACAGTCAGCAACTGTGGACAAGAATATGTCCATCGGTGAGTCTTCAAAAAGCTCTTGTCTATGTCTAAATCTTGAAATGATTTCATTCTTCCTGACATTCAAGTCTCGTAGTACCAATTCTTCGGACCTATAAGGATGCTGTGCAACAGGCTCGTTCATTGTAGGAACTGTGGCAAAATACTGTTGATTTGCATTTAGTGGTATACTCTTAGGTGGGATCGCAGGAGTTGACATATTCGAAGCACCTGCTCCTGGTCCAGCCGTGATGGGTGTGTTTTTGACAGTACTAATATCGGTAGACGCCGGCGTCGTTTTTGCCCTGCTTAAGTTCCTGGAATCAACTGGCTTTGCCATATCCTGAACAACATCACCAGATCTTGGTTGTTGTCCATGAATTTGAGATTGTGGTTTAACTGGACTGGGTTTCCCACTGAAAACTTCGCTGCTTACTGATGGCTGCTTGGGAAATCCTGAAGATGTGCTAGCACCTTGAACAGCTGCTGTTGGGTTCATTGCAGCAGCAGCAGCACTTGTAGACATTTGATTTTGATAAGATTGTCTTTGTTGATATTGCTGTTGTATTTGCTGTTGCATCTGTTGCATAGATCCAATAGAGTTTTGTTGCTGGGAGTGAGTCTGGGGTTGAGACTGAGAGTTTTGTTGATGAGCTTGCTGCGAAGCATGTTGTGTTGCTTGTTGAGTGCCATGAGATTGCTGCTGCTGTCTCTGCTGTTGCTGCTGCAGTGCATGCTGCTGCAGATTCGGCTGTCTTCTCAATATCTGAATCTTCATACTTTCCCAATACTTTTGGTATTTTAATATTAGTTTGTCAACCGTATCAAGTTTAACCACATAAATCCCTTTAGCACATTTTTCGAGGATCTCTTTCACGAATATACGCAACTGAAAAACCTCTTTCAGAAAGCTTTCACTTTTCGTGATAACATAAACCTGAGGAGCGAAATTGCTGACTTGAATAAATAGTCTTTGAGAAGCCCTTAGCTTATTCTTGATCTCGTTTTTTTCTTGATTTGATAGAGTTGCAGTCAAATCGGTTAATCGTAATGAAGTTTTTGAAGCCTCTTGAGAAATTCGTTTGATTACTTCAATATCACGCGGTGTTGGTGAGAAACTCTGAAGAAAAGAAGATGAAGCTGACTGAGCTGATTGCTTAGGGTTCGGACTTCGGCCATCAGGCAGATTTGATGTTCCCAAAGCATTACTATTGTTGTTGGTATTATTGTTAATGTTATTATTGTGAATATTGGCATGAGTAGTGGGCATATTAGGATTGGGATTGTTATTAGCACTATTGTACAGTGGATTTGAGCTACCGACATTGTTAGAACTACTGTTTGGAATTGTATTCATTTCCGGAGAAACACTAGCGTTATTAGACCTTGTGTTATCCAAAGCGGAATTATTGTTCCTTCCACGCAGTTGTTGCTGTTGACTGAGCCTCATTTCCTGCAGTTTTCTGAGTGCTTTCTGGTTAATGTATTTTCTGATAAAATTCTGTTTAGTTATATCATTCATATTATTGCCATATTGAGTAGATTGGAAATTTTTACATGCCTCGATGGCCTCTTGTAATAACTGTTTCTGCTCGTCTTGACTAAAAATTTGGTTCAATTGGTTCAGAACATTGGGAGGATTCGCATTTCCAGAATTAGCAGCAGAAGCCGTGCCAGCAGTTGCCTGCCCAGTGATTTGGCCACTGACATGGCCTTGACTACCAGATGTAGTACCAGAAGTGATACTACTATTTGGTGCAAGAGATGAGGGTTGTACCGGCGGAGTTGCACTAACACTATTGACTCTATTTCTAGCTTGCTGTTGCTGCTGCTGGACTTGTTGCATTTTGGCTTTGAAAAGTAGTTGTTGATGAATTTTATATATGCTCTTCGCTGCTTCCATATCATGCAGACTCAACATCTTGCGTTGGGCCAATTCCGTAATTTGCTGCCACGTACTAACTCCAGGAGGTAAATTAGGAATCCGATCGAGCAACTCCTTGGGAATGATGGCGACCTTCATTTGATTCACTATTTGCTGTTGCAATGGATTCAATTGAGGACGTTGATTATTCGCGACTGGCTGCGGCTGACCTTGTGTTTTCTGCTGCTGATTTCTGAACTGCTGAGCTACTTGCTGCCTTACCTGCGCTTGCTGATTCAAGAACATCTGCGGGTTCATGGTGGCGTTCGAGGGCACACCTTGGCCCGCACCTGAGGCTGCTGCCGCCGCAGCAGCCGCCGCAGCAACAGCCGAGGAGGAGCTGACCGAGCCCGGCACTCCGCCAACAGCCCCGTCTTTCACAATGGACCTGCGCTTCTCATCGAGCGTGCCCTGCATGACCTGTATTTTCTCCTTCATGGAATCTACGTACTCCTTGCGCGAAGAGGACTTGCCGTAGACCGCGTTCTCAAAGTTTTTGGCGTGCATCTTCATCCTCTCGGCCGTGTCGGAGCTCCCCCCATTGATCTGGTTTATATTCATAAGGATCTGCATCAGTTCTTCGATATTTCGCGAGCGTTCTTGTACGCTAAGCGTCTCCTTGGAGACCTCAGGTCCGCCAGACATCGCTCCCTCTGACCTATGGACAATGTTAACCTCTTATCTCAAAGACTGGCCCTTGCCAACTGCCTTTTCTCTCTTGTTGCGCTTAATAAAACGGTGACTATTCCTAACTTACTTCGTTAATCGCAATCTTTATTTCTCTTTTTTTTTTTATTTAGCCTCTATTTCTTGCTCTCTCTCCCGATTTTTAACCTTTTCTGCCTTTCGTGCCATATTTGTCCTTTACTCCATGAATGAAAGTGATATTGGGGAAAATCAGGAGATGGAGGTAAGAGAGATCGTATAGAGTGATGGCTATTCGAGAGCATGCAATGAATGAAAGGGGAAAAAAGAACATGACTACACGATGATGAATATTCCCCAAACCAGTAATATGTATATGTAAGCATGAAGGCACAAAATGACAATCTGCCTGAAAATTACGTAGATAAAAATTTACTACGGCAAAGTGATGTACTACGATATATCAAGAACAAAGACGCTCGATAGTATCAATCCCTGGGGGATAGATTCTGATTGAGATTGAACACTGTGGCAGAGCGCTGTGTAGCGTTGCAGTGGATTTGTGGAGTGTTGGCCGTGCTAGTGGGACTAGGGGTGCGAAATGTGCGGAGTGGAATTTTGTCCACATTGAAGATCGGCAAATTGAGAGATTGAAAAGACGACCGAATTTCTTTTGCATGATTCGAGACTGTTCATTTTGATGTAGGGGCAAATGAGTCTTTTGCTTTCAACGTGAAACTTTGAGGCACGGCATAGGAGCTTTCAGGCGTCTATGGCGTGCCATTACTTTGCGTGCTTTCTGGTTGCTGGTATCACTGACAAACGGGACAAGGCTCGATGACTACATCTCCGAGGTTGCCACATATGCAATTGAGGCCACTCTTTCCGGCACGTTGGCAGTGGTGTTCGATCGAAGTCGACACCGGTTATCGACATAATTTCTCGGATCGAGTTAATTACGCGCTAGCGTATTGCTCGGTGTACCTGAAGATTTCAAGATAGCACATGACTACACTACAATTTCCATTAGGCACCGACTGACACCTATTTGAACAAATACGGTTTAGAGTGCCCCACGGCCCCTTTACTGTCAGAGTGTAGCGCCGGGATGTAAGTTTACTATGTACAGAAGAGCCTTCCTCGTAGTCAGATATATTTTCGTACGAGGAATATGTAATGCCTTCTAGGATTGATCTCGGACATTGTAGTATCGTTCAAGGTTCTTGTATACCAAACATCCAAAAACATTTGCCAAACCTCCAACTTCTTAGAGTCCCACACGCACCGCTGTGCGTGCATTTAGCTAATGTAGCAAAGCCTTAGCTAGAGATAGGCTAAAAACTTTGCTTGACGATATAACCAACCTTATATATGAAATCATGAAAAAATGCCGTATTACCCGGTCTCATAACTATGAAATCTGTTGTAGATTGAGATCATCAATGTAACAACGTTGTGGCCCTGCTATTATACCAGATAGCATTGGTATACACTTGTGACATGATCATCATTAACAGTTAAGCTGCCATTGAATCAAATACTATAAAGGACATTCTCTGAAACTTCAGTATTTTTTTGTAGATTATAAATGGTTTTAAACAGTACTGGATTATAAAGAAAACAGAAGCTACCAAAAATGGCTGCTAGACAAGGCTTCTTTTTGCACCGTAAATAGTGTCTGATTTGGCATTTGATGAGATGGACCTAAATATATGATGATTACGCGGCTTACACATTTACTGACCGCACAATTACTATTTTAACATCAATAATGTTGAGATTTAATATTTTATGGTAGATGACTTCACTGGAGTTACTATTGAGTGAAAAGAAGTTTGGCTAGCGATGCCAGTACACTGTAGCGAATGTAATCATAAAAATCACCACCAAACGCATTCCCTATATAAGAACACTTCTCTGGAAATATTCATCGAATCGACGTTTAACCGTAATTGTGAGTAAAGTTTGATTATGGCCTTACATTTTTGAGATGTATGGTCCTTACAAAATACACATCTGTTATTGTAAGCTCTAACTAGTACTTTTGATTTGAGACTTCGTGAAATCAAACCTTGCTCGTCTAGGATATAACGAGACTTGATTCTTTATCACAGTCTCAGACACATACGAGGGGCGTCTGACGAAATATGAAAACTAATGCTCGAGAGTAATCTGAGCATCATATTAGGCCAGATGATACGGGGACACTCCAGAAATCCAAATATGTATTGCGTTTCGACTCCAAACTACCTTGCATTGAGGTGAGACTTACAACCGATGCCTGACAAGCTCACGCACCTATCCGTCGTACCTACATAAAAAACATCTCCTCCGCAACTACATTGTATTTTGACAAGACTGTATTCTATTCATTTTGGCACTAGGACTCAGGACTTATGTATATCAAAACCCTAGTCAGCGGCTAGGTAAAACCAAAGGCCGGGTAATGAGAAATCACCCAGGTATATAAACAATCCATAATCTCTAATCTGAGATTTTTATTTCTTACTTGTAAACTTCACTTCAAGCTCTTGAAAAATTAAGTAGGCTGAAGATACATGATAGCCAATCGGTAAACTCTACGTCGCTGAATGAACTTCCGTTGTGTCATCAGTTACGTCCATCAAAAAATCTAAAGCGCACTCGGTTTTTGCCTGAGAGAACTCAGAATTGACCAGGAGCCATAAATTCGATTTTTGCAGTTTGAAATGACGAGACAAACGCTGTGCACCAGTCTGAACGGACACTAAGTACTCTGTGTCCTTTGAAGCATTAAGTATACCCAAATTTCTGATCCTTCTGCAACGTAAAACCGTTTTTTATGTACTTCAAGTGCGCTATTCTTGCTTCTCTATATAGTGTGTTTGTGCAGTAGTTTTCATCTCCCAGTCTGCTTCAATTGAGTTGTCCTGTCTAAATCACGTGATCTATTATAACCTTGTCAGAAGGGAAGATTCACGACACAACCGACTTACGCATTTTAAATCCAATAATTATAATAAGCTTATAAGTATCATCAGCAACTCTTGCTCGAGAGAACAACAGCAGAGGCCATTGATGCTACCAAATAACGCTACAGCGCCCGGTGTTGTTCCCTGGGCGTCGATGATGAATCATGCGCCACTTGCGCAAACTCCACAGAGTGTACCACCACAAGGCAATGCCACGCTGCTCGCGCAACTGAATATGCCTACTTCAGGTGCTTCAGCTTCGAATTCTGCCAATGGCTTACCAGCCTCTTCTACAGTTCCCCTTCCGGGATCGGTTCCGGGAGTAGCGGGCCCACATAATGTCAATGGTGGCCCTCCCGGCTTATCAACTAACGGCCCGCCTTTACCTCCAAATATCATGGCAAGTAATGCTCTTACTCCACAGGGTTCCACAGCTACTTTGAATGCGGCCTCGGCTTCCCAAAATCCTACACAGCATCCAAGGTCCATGGGCGTACAGGGTTCTGGCATGACATTGAACAACACAAATAATAACACTAATACTATGCCTCTAGGCCCCGCAGCACCAGCTCCTCCAGCCTCCAACGGAACTACACATGCACTTGATGATCCAAACGTATACCATTGGATTTGCCAACTGGCTTACGGCCCACAAAAGGAACAAGCTTTATTGGAATTAGGACGAAAGAGAGAACAGTTTGATGATTTAGCCGTTGTATTGTGGTCATCTTTTGGAGTGATGACCGCTCTCTTGAATGAAATTATTTCCGTATACCCTCTATTGCAACCTCAAATGCTGTCCAATCAGCTTTCAAATCGTGTTTGCAATGCCTTGGTGTTATTGCAATGTGTTGCTTCGCATCCTGAGACCAAACATTTATTCCTACAAGCTCATATTCCTCTTTTTCTGCTTCCATTTTTAAACACAACGTCTAGACAACGAACTTTTGAGTACTTGAGATTGACGTCTCTCGGTGTTGTGGGTGCACTAGTAAAGAATGAGTCCCAGGATGTTATTGGATTTTTATTGAGGACAGAGATAGTGCCATTATGTCTTAGAATTATGGAATCATCCTCTGAATTGTCTAAAACAGTTGCCATCTTTATCTTGCAGAAAATTCTTTTAGATGACGTAGGATTGCAATACATCTGCGCTACAATGGAGAGGTTCTACGCCGTTACTAATGTCTTGAAAGACATGGTAGATAAACTAACAGCTCATACTCCACCCGGAAGACTGTTGAAACACATAATCAGATGCTACCTTAGGTTGAGTGACGACTTGGAGGCAAGAAAACTACTAACTGTGGTGCTCCCAGCTAAATTAAGAGATAACACATTCACAGATGCTTTGCGGGATGACGTGGGTACCAAAAGATGCTTGGCTCAATTACTGTTGACTTTGAATGAAGATACTAACGTGTAGTCAGATACCTTCAATGCACCATCATTTGGTAATGGAGCACAAATGCTAAAATTTTTTGGCTAATCCATATATTGTATTACTACTGATGAAAAAACCCAGCAAAATGATCCGTTTCATTGATTTAAGCATATACTCTTTAATTTCTACTTTAGCATACTGTGTTATATCAACGTCGGATTCAAATTCTCATCGATATTGATTAACAGCGTGACAAGGGGTTTGATATCGAACATGAAGATAGACAGTTCTCTACGCACATATATATCATATATTAATTTAATTCTCCTTCTGTTTCTCAACGAGCTAAAATTTACTGCAAAAGTACTATGTGTAGTATTCATATATGGTACAGTGGCCAGTGTTCTCCTTTATCACTTGGTACGAGCCTCAATCTGCCAACTGGTCCATTTTAAGATAATTCTGATATACAAGAAAAACGTAGACTCAAACAGCATATAGAATTCAGGTTGAGAAGCAAATCGTGGCCAATTGAGGGACTTGAAGGCTCCAGAACTCTACACAGCTGAGAATTGTTTCTGTGAGCGATATCATATTTTGATCAACGTCTTTTCAAGGTCTAACAGTGAAACATATAGTGCAGTTGCTATACGCCACGCATCATTTTCGTTGGCCAAAGATTTGAGAACTTGGATTATAAAACACACCCTCTATAACTGCGATAACTGATCTTGGGATCAAAATTGTTTTTGCCTGATAAACAAACGTGATGTCTGCCCATACTTATAAGAAGTTTGAGCAGGTCGGATCAAGCGACCTGCCTGATAAAATGACGATATACCAGGATTGTATGAACCGTTTTAATGAGACGCCAATCAATGCGAAGAGATGTCGTATCTTGATCTCACGATTGTTGAGATTATTGGCAAGTGGCGAATCATTTCCCGAATCCGAGGCAACAGCCTTGTTTTTCTCAGTTTCAAAGTTATTTCAGCACCCTAATGATTCATTGAGGCAGATTGTATACCTGGCTATCAAAGAACTTAGCGGAATCTCAGAAGATGTACTCATGGCAACATCTTCAATAATGAAGGATGTACAAAATGGCTCCGACTTGGTCAAACCAAACGCATTGAGATCTCTACCCTGTGTGCTTGATGAGTCGACGGCCTTCTCCTCAGAGAGATTATTAAAGAGTGCATTGGTCAATCGAAACCCAGCTATTTCATCGGCAGCTCTATGTACTTCCTATCATTTGCTACCAATATCGGAGGCAACAGTGAAAAGATTCACCAACGAAACTCAGGAAGCTGTAATTGATTCGAAACAAGTGACAGTGCCAACGCATAACTCTCAAAACAATCAAGTATCCGGCCACGAGTTTTATCCAAACTCTTCTTACATAACTCAGTATCACGCGCTCGGCCTGTTATATCAGCTGAAGAAGAATGACAAGATGGCACTGCTGAAGATGGTAAGACAGTATTCGGAAAATAGCGCTTTGAAGAACCAACTTGCAAAAATACAACTAGTCAAAATAGTGCATCAATTGATACTAAAGGACAACGGCTTATTGCACGATTTCCACCCTATATTGAATCAATGGCTTTCCAATAAATTTGAATCAGTTCAATTAGAAACCTCAAAACTGGTTACTTATTTCGCTACTCAAAATGCCCGTTTAGTATCTCCTGAGCTATTTGCGTCTGCAATTTCGACATTGCAGACTTTATTGACGGTACCTCGCGTTACCACCAAATTCGCAGCGTTAAGGGTATTGAATAGAATCTCCATAGTTTCTCCTGAACATGTTGTGATTTGTAATCCTGAACTCGAGTCATTAATCAATGATCCAAATAGAAACGTTGCAACTTACGCTATCACAACTTTGTTGAAAACTGGGACTGCTAAAAATGTCTCATCTTTGATTTCGACTATCACAAAGTTCATTCATGATGTTCCTGATGACTTCAAGGTCATTATCATTGATGCGATGCGCACCCTCTCATTGAATTTTCCTCAAGAATGGAAACCAATACTAAAGTTTTTGATGGATATATTGAAAAATGGTGAAGGTGGATTTAAATTCAAGAACAGTATTGTAGAGGCTATTATTGATACTGTATCGTTTGTGCCTCAATCAAAAGAGTCGGCTTTGGAAAGCTTGTGTGATTTCATCGAAGACTGTGAATTCAATGAGATATTGGTAAGAATTTTACATTTACTTGGAAAAGTTGGCCCAACTACTAGCACTCCCTCTTTATACGTAAGGCACATTTACAATAGAGTGGTACTCGAGAACTCCATTATTAGATCTGCTGCTGTTGTTGCTTTATCGAAGTTTGCAATGACCAAAAATGATCCAACACTTGGAGAAGCAATCGTGGCTCTTCTGAAGAGTATTTCAAATGATAGTGATGATGAGGTTAGGGATAGAGCTACGATCGCCTTAAAGCTCATCGAGTCAGTGCACGACGAAAAGATGTCTGGCGTAGCAGAAGCACTCATTCAGCCAAGTACATACTATGATCTGGGTGCGCTGGAAAATAAACTCTCCACATACCTGCACAACAATGAAAATGGTTTCAAGGATTCATTTGATCACAAAGACGTACGGGTGTTCACGGAAGATGAGATAAAAGCCAACGAACTGAAAAAGAAACAAGAACAAATATTTGACTCTAATGGTAAGAAAAAAGATCAGAATTCTACCAATACCGAAGATCGTACCGACGGCTCAATTCATTACGGATCATCAGTCAACGATGATGAAGAAGATATGACATCAGCTAAATATGCCAAAGAGCTATCTTCTATCGATCAATTTGATGAATTTGGTGTTCTAATTAATAGTTCTAAGTTGATCCCACTTACCGAGTCTGAAGCCGAATTTGTTGTGAATTGCGTAAAGTATGTGTTCAAAGAACATATTGTTTTGCAGTTTGTCGTTAGAAACACGCTAACGGACATAGCTCTGAGCGACGTTACAGTACAATGCACGGAGGAACAATCAAATGGTGCCAAACTTAAAGAAGTTTGTAGCATCCCTATTGATATTCTATTACCATCCGCTGAAAATTCATGTTATGTGGCTTTCTCAAAATCGAGTGAGATCTCGATGTGCACCTTGACGAATTTATTGACATTTACTACCCGAGAGATCAATCCCGATACCGATCAGCCATTCGAAGATGATGAAGGTTTCCAAGACGAATTCGAAATAGATTCAGTTACCTTGACTGCAGGTGATTATATCAAGAGTTCGTTCGTTGGCAATTTCTCAGCCTCGTTTGATGAATTACCTGCCGAAGAGACCGCCGTCTTTAACATTCAGGCGAACTTGTCACTCCAGGAAATTGTGGACAAAATCATTATGGACACGAATTGCTTACCACTTGAAAACACACAATTTGTTCCTTCAGAGAGTACAACGCACACATTGAAGCTATTTGGTAAAAGTGCCTTGAACGGTACCAGGGTAGCGCTGATCGTTAAGATGATCAAGAGCTCACGAGGCATCGCTTTGAAAGCTATAGGTAAAGGCGAGAATGCAACGTTGGTCGCAGATATAATCAACAATATCGCCTAATGGTATTGGTATAGTCGTTAACCATTTGTGCCATGCTGATTGCACTTTTGTATCAAGTTCATCATACAAGACATTATTACAAGTAGTACGTACTTTAGTAGGTTTACTTCGTTTACAACTGAATAAAATCATAAATTGAACGCAAATCATAGTATACTTTTTAGTTCTGATAGTTGCTGCTTTGACTGTGAGTTTTATTTTACGCTTTAACGTTAGACTGCCATTGCTATTCATTATGTTAATTATAATTTTCTAGAATTTTCAGCATGAAAAAATCAAGATATTGAAATTTTGTTCATGAATCGATGAGGTTAAAAATCTCTTATATGAGTCTCTATGTAATATGGGGCAGATAAAGACCGCCTTTGGTTTAGTTGCTTATATCAACGAGATAATTCATAAAAAGTAGTTTGTTTGTTCCCAGTTGAAATAGTATCATAACATGGGTTCCAAGTCGAGAAAAGTTGCCGATGAGCAGTTGACAAAGTTGAGCGAGAAAAAGAGGTCTGTGGAACCCAGCTCGTCGAGCTCCAGTGATTCATCGAGCACTAGTGATTCATCAAGCTCCAGTGATTCTTCAAGCTCCAGTGATTCATCAAGCTCCAGCGACTCATCGAGCTCCAGCGATTCATCGAGCTCCAGCGATTCATCGAGCTCCAGCGATTCATCGAGCTCCAGCGATTCATCGAGCTCCAGCGATTCATCGAGCTCCAGCGATTCATCGAGCTCCAGCGATTCATCGAGCTCCAGCGATTCATCGAGCTCCAGCGATTCATCGAGCTCCAGCGATTCATCGAGCTCCAGCGATTCATCGTCTTCGAGTGACTCGTCAAGCTCTAGCGATTCTTCAAGCTCCAGTTCGATTGAATCCGACTCAGAATCTAGTGATTCTGATACGTCTACTAGTTCTGATAGCTCAAGTTCTAGCTCAAGTGAATCTGAACAAGAAGATCAACCTGAGGTACAATTACGTTCTGCTCAAGCAAATGGTTCACAACAATATAAAATCTCAAAGCCTGTCCCTTCATTATCTAAAGGTACAGATTCAAGTACTAGCGATGCTAATTTATCAGGCTCTATTAGTTCCAGTTCTACCTCCGACTCAGATGACTCGGATTCATCGGAATCCAAAGATTCTAGCTCAAGCTCTGAAGAATCAGACTCTTCAAACTCAAGTTCTTCGGACTCGGATGAATCAGGTTCGTCAGACTCGTCCTCTGAATCAGGAACAGAGAATAACAAAAGATCAGGAGATGATTTAAACACAGATCCAGATAATAGGAAGAAACACAAGGGACTCACTAAATCTAAAACAAATGATTCAAAATTGAATGTCAAAGAATTGATTCCTGCGATCACTGGCGATGAAATAGAGGGGAAGAGAAAGCACTTCTCAAGGATCGATAAGACCAAGGTAGGATTTGAAGACTGGACTTTGACAGATAATACATATAAGGGAGTTGCTGGGAACTGGGGTGAGAAAGCAAATGAGAAACTCAGCAGAGTCAGAGGAAAAGATTTTACTAAAAATAAAAATAAGTTGAAGAAAGGCTCCTATCGGGGTGGCTCTATCACTATGGCTAGCGGATCCTATAAATTTCAGGATTGAACATCTGAAATGATTAACATCTTTTGCATTTCAAACTCCAATACCGCTCAGAAGTTTGCAATTTGCGAATGATATAATGAACATAACTCTTGACAGTCCATTGCTGTTTGTACAGTATAATAAAAAGGTATAAAGTGTTTTCAAGCAAAAATTTACTAACAAGAGATAACGGCTTTGCTTGTGAGTGAATTCTTAATAGTTAATATGTCTTTACATAAAGATGCCAGAACTGAAACTGTATTTAATGATTGCAAGGTTTTGCATTGGTATGTATCATGAGCAAGGATTAATGGAGCTTACAAATTTGCATTTATGGGCTTAAGAATAGTTCAATAGCCTTGTTCTCCTCTTTTCTATCGTGTATCGCTTACCCTCATTGCTATTTTTCTCTTCTGTATTCATAATTTTATCCACATCATGTCGAGGGCATATAGGAATTGAGTCATTAAGTATAAAATAGTCACTAGAGATGGGTATCTTGCATAAGAAGCAGGTAAGGCAATTCATGTGAAATCTCTCAGATTTATCATTTTCCAAGCAAGCACCCTCAATGAATTTATTGCAAACCACACATATGCTATTATTCTGAATATGGTAATGGGTTTGACAGTATGGTTCATCTTCAAATATGTAGCAGACAGTGTTCTTGTCAAATAGTAAACCACAACCAACACATCTAAAACAGTCACGGTGCCATTGCCCAGAAAGCTCGTTGGGATTTCTTGAATATATACCTTTCCGTAAAATTTCTAGGCCACATGCCCTACATGGACCTGAACCTGCAGGATGTTTTTGTGTAGGCAACTTTGAGATTACTTTTCCATCCAAGTTATGATTCAATCTTTGATTTTTTTCGAAGGTATCGCCTGCTTGCACAACTGGCTCATGAGGAATTTTTTGCAGGATATTTTTGGATTCATCTTGCACTGCTGTTGCAATAGAGTCTTTTGCAACAACGTCACTGTGACGGTCATAAGCTTGATTATTAGCAATAGATATATTACTGAATGACGTGTCAATTGACGAGTTCATCGAGAGCTCATTATATCCAGGTGAATTATGCGAGTTTACCTCAAATTTTCTTACAGGCGGAAGTGGTGTATTTAGACTTAACACAGGTTTCTTACCTATTTCTGGATAAACTGATAGGTAGGCGCTAGATTTCTTTAATTTATGAGAATCTGATTGTTTCGGTACATGAAGGTTATTGTCTTTACTTTGTAGAAAATTTGGTTTTTTTTGCAGTGTTGTATCTATTTGTTCATCTTTTGAGAGGGTTACTTGATTTAACTGAGATAGTAGCTCCTCTACATGTAAAGTAGTACCTAATGTGGATGTACTGTAATCGTCTATGTTACGTTTGGTGTCTCTGTAATCGTTCTCACGGTATGATATTTTCGAGACATCATTAATTAGTCTTTTTGAGTCAAAAGAAACCTTGTGTGATTCATCGAAGCTTGAAAGATTGTCCATTGATTTATTTTTCCGTTGTACTGTCACCAGCGTATTTTTTAATTCGTCATTAGAGTTGCTGAAGTTCCGTGAACCTTTATAATCACCAGTTTTTCTGATACCATGGAAGGACGTGTTATTATGATGCTGAGTTAATCCTGATTTGAGATTTTCATGAGGTGCTAGATTGGCTTCCAGCTCGTTTCGATCCAGATGTTTGGTCGGAGGACCTTGGCTAGTATTTGGCAAAACATTTGAAAGCCATGACTCCTTTGACCTACTGCCACGAGAATGTTCATCTGAGATTGAGGTGAAGCTGCTAGAAGTGTCATTCAAGGTAAGCATCATAAAACTACGCTCTATAGGATTGAGATCTTCTGCATTATCACCGACGTCATTCAGATCGTAATGACTACCATTTTGAGGTACAGCTTGTGCCACTTTCATTTTGATTGTGGACGACGGTAAAGAACTACCATTGCTGGAATTGTTTAACGAATTTGTTGAATCATTCACCACATTTGCAGATTGTTTCTTGATTCTCGCTGCATTCTGCGATGGTATGGAGGAGTTGTTGCCGTCAATTTTAAAGTCAAAACCTGCACGTTCCAATGCTGTCTTGTACCGAACATGAGGATTCAATTTTGGAAAGGGCGACCCATATATTGAGTTCTCCATTTATTCTAGAATCTAGCCTCGAAGCTTATATAATTTGTAGGGTGAGCCGGCTTAACCTTGAATTTTTCAATATATTGTCTTTGTCTTCCTATTCAAATCTTTCAACCCCAAGAATTAAAACCGTAGTTATTAGAATAATCGCCGCCAATAGACTACAGGCTCAAAGAAATAAAATATAATCTATGCACCTTTCTTCTTCAATTAATTAGTATATCATTAGATAAATGTTGATTTTACAAAAGATTCAATACAGAAACTCAAATTTAAGGTTATTACAATTTTACTAAATTATTTAGAAACAGTTTTACTAAAATATTCAGAAAGACGCTCAATAAAACGGGTACAAGTCATTAGCTCTAACCGATACAACACTATCATATTGATTTGTGAACTGCTAATTTTAATTTGGAATGACCTTTGCTGATGCAAGCAGCCAACATTTTACCAGTAGTATAATCAAATGGTATTATAGCGAAAGCCAACACTTGCAGGATGAGAAAGAGCACTCAAATACAAAATCTGGTTTAAGGGCATTAGTGTGCAAGTATTGGGACAAGATCTGGAACCGTTATCCAGAAGTGCAGAAATGGAATCGTAAGAAAGCGAATGCCGTGTCTTATGGTGAATGGAGAGCAGCAGGGTTGGTATTGGATGAGCTGACAGGAAAAAATGAATGGAAAGATCAGGCCGAATCTCCTTTGTATGACTATGAACTTGTCCGAAGCTCAACCCAACAAATGAAGGACTTGAGAATTCAAAAGCAACATGCCAAGTTACTTTATTTAATCAGGACTACTTGGGTACGAAATTTAGGGAATTTAGGTAATGTCAATCTTTATCGACATTCGCATGTTGGGACTAAAACAATCATCAAGGATTACATGGAGGAATCTGTTTTGGCCCTTGAGGCATTAATGGATACTGAACTTGATGACAAATATCTTCTTGCTACCTTACAACAAACTCGTCGAAATATAGGTCGCACAGCTCTCGTTTTGAGTGGTGGTGGGACTTTTGGACTATTTCATATCGGAGTTCTCTCTACACTTTTGGATATGAACGTACTTCCACGCGTCATAAGCGGCAGTAGTGCAGGCGCTATTGTTGCAAGTATAATTTCAGTCAATCATAAAGAAGAAATACCTAATCTCTTAGAACGGTTAATAGATATGGAGTTCAACATATTCAAAGACGATAGTGAGAAGAGTGAAAGTGAAAACTTCCTGATCAAATTTTCTAGATTTTTCAAAGATGGTACGTGGTTCGACAACAAGCATTTGGTAAATACTATGAAAGGTCTTCTGGGTGAATTGACATTTCGTGAAGCATATAATAGAACGGGAAGAATATTGAATATTACAGTGTCACCGGCATCACTATTTGAGCAACCACGATTGCTGAATAGTTTGACGGCTCCTAACGTGTTGATATGGTCGGCTGTATGTGCATCTTGTTCTTTACCAGGAATATTTCCCGCTAGTCCACTATATGAAAAAAATCCCAGAACAGGTAAAATCAGCGAGTGGTCGGGCAGTACTTCTGTACGTTTTGTTGATGGATCAGTTGACAATGACTTGCCTGTATCGCGTTTATCTGAGATGTTCAATGTAGATCATATTATTGCATGCCAAGTTAATATACATGTTTTTCCATTTCTCAAGTTGTCGTTATCTTGTGTCGGAGGTGATATTGAGGATGAGTTTAGTGCGAAGTTGAAGCAGACCTTGTCCAATGTATACTACTTCATGGCAAATGAGGCTGTACATTTTCTCGAAATTGCTGGAGAAATTGGAATCGCGAAGAATACGCTCATGAAAATGCGATCTGTTTTATCTCAACAGTATTCTGGCGACGTAACGATATTACCAGACATGGAAATGCTTTTGCGTTTCAAAGAGCTGTTAACAAACCCGACCAAGCAGTTCCTTTTGCGAGAAATAAGCAACGGCGCGCGGGCTACATGGCCCAAGGTATCCATAATTCAGAGCCATTGTGAACAGGAATTCGCTCTCGATAAAGCTATATCTTTTTTAAAGGGCAAAATTATAGTATCATCAAGCTTGTCTTCCAGTAATCTGAAACTATGTCAAGCTTCTATCGGTTTCATACAGGGATATCCACTAAGAGAGGATAGAGTAAACATAGATGAGGAGAAGAGCACTGATACGGTACTGGATGACACATTGTTAGAATCGGAAACAACAAAGAAAACATTGCTCGCAGGAAAGGAAAGTGGAACGTTACCCTGGATTTCAAAAAGGAATCATGGCAATGCGTTAAAAATTTCTAAAACGCGCTCTAAATCCACTGTGTCTGCTAACTCAGGCTCAACTTTAGGGCACACCGATGACTTTCATGTCACATACAGACATAATAGCTTAACTCCTAAAAAGTCATACTTGAATAACAACGAGCTTCCGTCGAAATGGAGCACCGGCCATATAGGCCTCAAATCTGAAGACTTGCAATGTGTATTAAAAACCAAAAATAGAACTTCGGACTCATTAGATTCTAACTGTAAGAGTCGTAGCCTAACATATACCGGTATCTTCGATTCCCATAACGACTGGCCACATGATATCTACAAGCCCGATTGCAGTGACGACGAAAAATTACCTGTCAAGCGTTTCAATTCGTCAAGCCGTTCTATGCAGAATTCACCCTTGAAGAGGAAGGCATGAAATAGCAAATCGTAATCTACATTTGCTGATGTAAATCCTTAATGGGAAAAATTCCTGTACATAAGAACATTTCGATAGTTGAGAGCTTGGGATATTGGGGCAATGATTTATGATTCAAAAACCAAATAGATAGAGATGATGATCAAATCGAAACATTTTTGAGCTCAAATGCCCCGACTTCTAATTATTATATAATTCTACTCGATTTTTGGCCCTGATATTTTACTTACGAAATAATTTAGCATATAATCATTCAATACACATTTCCATATATTCTCAAGACGTGTAGAGAGATACCATAAAGCTAACTGGGTTTTAATTTCGAAAGCTGGTATTCGCTTTACGCTGTTTTCCAATAACGTAATTGGAAAATTGGCTCATCAATATGTCTCCGTTGGATGACGATGGTGGTTCTAAAGTTATACAAAATGATACTCAAGAAACCGATGCCATAACTGGCGAGGTAGAGGAAAACATGGATGCCTTTTTCAGAGATTTGGATGATAACCTAGATGATACAAGATTTGCATTGGCCGAAGATGAAGAAGAGGAAGATTTTCTTAACATCTATAATCTGAATCCTAGGCAGAGATTACTATATAACATCAGAAGATTAGGCCTACGACTACTAAATGAATATCTTGCGTTACCAGCCTGGCAGAGATACATGCTAATTTTGCTCACCATACTGTTCGGTGCTTTAGCTATAGTTCTACTAGTATGTCATCAACGCATTCTGCGTCATCTTGTGGAGATCTCTGATGAATTGAAAGAACAGAATACGACGATCATTGTTTTAGTCGGACTACTATTTACAGTAGCGTTTCCGCCATTGATAGGCTACTCATTGTTGTCCACCTCAACTGGACTTCTCTACGGAGTTTCGCTGAAGGGTTGGTTCATTCTGGCAGTAGGCTCTATAGCCGGCTCAACAGCTTCTTTCGCCCTTTTCAAAAACGTATTGCACTCTAGGGCTGAGAAATTGGTGCATATGAATCGTCGCTTTGAGGCCTTTGCATCGATATTTCAGGAAAACAGTAGTTATTGGTTGCTGGCACTCCTGAGATTGTGTCCATTCCCATATTCATTGACAAATGGTGCAATTGCAGGAGTATATGGTGTTTCTTTAAGGAATTTCTTTATTGCCAACGTCATGACATCTCCAAAACTTGTGCTTTATCTCTTTGTTGGATCTCGCGTTCGAAATCTCGGTGAAAACACATCTTTGAAGTCACATATTATTGATATTACGAGTATCATGATTACATTCATTCTTTTAACTCTAACAGCCTGGTTGCTGTATTTCAAAACAAAGCAGAGATATGATCAGATAAAGCGTACAGAAGATCAAAATCTGCCGGAACCAGATTTTGAGATTTAGCCTCACATATCAAAGATTCAGACCATAAATGAAATAAAACGGCCCTCAATTACGAACGACATACATAAAAAGGTTGCGATTTTTTTGTTATTACGGATGTTTTCTTCAACCTAAGCATTGGCGAAAATAAGCCTGATGTAAAGTAACCTTTAACGTTATTTAAGTCCAATTCACATTATTAGCGAAATTTCGAAAGATATATTTCAAAAAATTAACTTCACGCTTATAGCTCGTTCAAACGCCAAACCCTGGGTCTTCCAGAGGGTAGTGCATGGTTGGTGGAATGATTAAGGTATCATCTTTAAGTCGTGTCTTAAAGTCCTTCAGCACGTTTACCTCCAAAAGCTGCAACTTGAGAGCTGGAACAAGATATTACAGCGGATCGAATTATGGACATCGATATAAAAGGTTTGACAGCAGCTATGGGCGGACCAACAGTAATCTATTTAATTACCTTGTTTATGATCCGAATGGGAGGCGCTATACGATATATGCCCTAGGCGGTGGACTTGTCTTTTATATTGCAAATTTGGAGAAGGCACCAATTACTGGAAGGACGAGGTTTCTTTGGGTGCCAAAGTCTTTAGAACTAGCAGTTGGAAACTATAGCTACAGCTCTATGCTCAGTGACACGAAAGCCCATCTTCTTCCAAAAAATCATCCGAAAACTTTACAGGTTTCTAAAGTTTTCCATAAAATTGTTGATGCTGCTAGGAGAGATCCTGAGGTAGACAGCAGAATGCTTGAAGGGGTTGAATGGCAAATACATGTAATTAACGATCCAAGGGCACCCCCAAATGCTTTCGTTCTTCCTGGTGGAAAGGTATTCATTTTTAGTTCCATGATGGGCATTTGCCAAGATGATGATGGTATTGCAGCTGTTCTCTCACACGAATTTGCTCACCAGTTGGCAAGACATACAGCTGAAAATCTATCCAAAGCACCAATATATGCGATTTTGGGCCTGCTTCTTTATAGTTTCACGGGTATCGATGGTATAAATAGAATACTTGTAGATACTCTTTTGAAAATGCCAGCCTCTCGTCAAATGGAAACCGAAGCAGACTATATAGGTTTGATGATAATGTCTAGAGCCTGCTATCAACCTCAGTCGGCTGTTCACCTTTGGAAACGAATGAGAGAATTTGAAAGGAGAACTCAGAGCGGCACTAACTTTGAATTTATGAGTACACATCCTGCAAGTGAAAGAAGAATACAAAACATGACGGATTGGTTGCCAAAGGCTACTCAAATATATGATGCTTCGGATTGTGGTGTTTTAAGAGACAGCTTTTCAAGATTCAATCGTTCAATGTTCAGTTCATCAGCAGGCCTGATATAAATGGCTTAGTAATGCAAATGCGGGCCAGTACCAACCGTAGTTTAGTAATTCAGAGAAGCTTGATCCAGGCTATGTTGCTACCTGTGAATTTGTGGCTTGCAGTAATTCGATGAATGGCATATCAAAGATAACACAAGAAGCCAATTACCATAACTTCGATTATAAAAAATTGATACTAGATTATATACGCCTTTTCTTTTTCAAGAAGTTTTTTTTTACCGTAGTACCGTCTGCTGCTATGTTCGAGTTCTTTCGCCTCATGTGGACCACTTCCTTTTCTTCACGATCAATACTTTTTATCTCTTCAATCATCATTTCTCGTTTATTTATTACTTTTAAAATCTTTACATCAGTTGAATCATGTTTACTGACATCTTGTAAATTCTTTGGGTACTCAGCATTGAAACCACTTTTATCAAATTCTTCTTGGTGTTCTATTGGTTTTTTTATATCGTAGAGAAGGCATGCCGTATCTGCCAGCCATAACGGATCAACAGCGGTCACGCAACACATGTATTCTTTGGACGTTAATAAAAGTTCATGGTAGACAACATAAGGTGGTATATTGCCTAGCCCATGCAATGCGCTAGTTGGATGAATGTGAGTTTTGAGACCTGTTCTCAACTGGCTATATTTTCCAAGTCCAGTAGCTTTAGCTGCCTGATGTGCATAGCCTGCACATATAGATCTTTTTAGCATATCCCATTTTGTTCCAGATGATACTATTGGGATATTGACGCGAACCAATACTCTCGCTAACTGTTTTCTAATATCCCGAGCTCTGAGTAACGATTTGTAATGGAGGAAGTTTCTATCACACCAGGTTTTGGAGCATTTGCCAGTAATCCATTGGGAGTAAACATTCAGCAGAGTCAGGTGGTCCGAATCAGGTACAAAAAATCTACTGCGTACTGTATCAGACTGTTGCTCAAAATTCTTCGGTCTATTGAAGACTTGTGGAACAGAAAGCATCGAAACGATAGTCAACATCTCCTCGCTACATCCATTTTGAGATGAGCAAATTAAAACTTTGGACAGAGAGGGCGTCAAGGGTAGTAAAGCCATTTTCTTACCCAAGTCTGTGAGATTACCAAAATTGTCGATGGCTCCCAGTAACCAAAGTTCATATAGTGAGGCTAGCATGGTCCGTAGTGGGGGTTGGTCAATAAAGTCAAAGTCCAGAAGGTTCTTGATTCCTAATGACTTTAAAGTCAATATGGTATTAGGTAAATTTGACCGCTGTATTTCAGGAAGTGCCTGCTGGTACATGTCGTCCATCGCAGTTTCTTCGGTATACAAGCGATATGCAATACCGGCCCTTGTACGACCAGCCCTACCAGATCGCTGGTTAGCATTTGCTAATGAAATGGGCGCTATAACTAAACTCTCTAATCCAAGGCGTGGATTGAAAATCTTAACCTTTGAATATCCACAATCGATGACATACTTGATGCCATCGATTGTTAGCGAAGTCTCGGCTATATTTGTTGCAACAACTATCTTTCTTACCGATGCATCCGTTTTTCGGAAGACCTTGTTTTGTACTTCGCTAGGTAGCGCAGAATATATTGGAAATATCTGCATATCATTGATATCATCTATTGTAGTTGCCTTATGTTTACGCATATAGATTTCGAGTAATTTCTGCTTTATTAGTTTTATTGTAACTTCTATATCCTCTTGACCTGTCATGAAAATCAGTATATCACCAGTGTTGGCTGCGTTTGATACGTGTATTTTGACAGCTTCAACTGCTGCCGCTTTAACGTAATCGTCTACTGTATGCGAGGTGTAATTTATGGTTACAGGAAAAGTTTTCCCTGGAATCTTGAACGTCGGAGCAGAGCCAAAGTAATTAGAAAATTTCGATGCATTTAACGTGGCTGACGTAATGATAAGTCTCAGATCTGTTCTTTTCCTTATAAGGTCCTTCAAAATGCCCAACAATATGTCTGTGTTCAATGACCTTTCATGTGCTTCATCGATTATGACACAATTATATTTTTCCAAGTAAGGGTCAAGTTGAACTTCACGTAGTAATATTCCATCAGTCATGAATTTAATCGCTGTTTCTGGTGATGTTCGATCTTCAAATCTGATGGTATAGCCCACCTTCTCGCCTAGTTTTGTATTCATTTCCTGAGAAACACGCCTAGCGACAGACATCGCGGCAACGCGTCGAGGTTGAGTACACCCGATCATTCTATCATTAGAACAAAAGCCATCTTCGTAGAGATATTGTGCCAGCTGTGTAGTTTTACCAGAACCTGTTTCGCCAATAACTATGCACACTTGATTATCTCGTATGAGTTGCACTAAATCGGATTTGACCTGATAAACTGGTAGAGATTTTCTAATCGAATTCATAGATTCTCCTGAGTCACTGAAAATATTTGTTTCAGTATTTGAGTGTTCAGTTATATCTTTTGGATATTTAGCTTCATTGTAACCTAGTATGCTCCCTAACTGTGTACCCTCTACCTCTGTTTTCATCTTTGTCAGTTTCTGGTTACATGTGGCAAGCCTTTCAAACGCTACTGTTTGACTTCCTAGTTTGGCTTTACGTGAAAATTCACTATCCGGTCTTTTGAATGGCCCCACAATCCCATTCTGTTGTGCATCAGAGAATGATCCTAGTATGTCATCTTCTGACAGCTTAAAGTTGGTGGCATAATCTTTGAGAAATTTGGGAAGCCAGTCTTTTCTTTTTCTCAAAGGAAATGTATGCAATGAAATTCGATCTTCTCCTTCATGTTCATTAATAGGCTTGAAGTAAGATCCTTTGAAGTTTAATTGCCTATTGAATTTGTAATCATCTAGAATACCATTATCGAGATATTCATCATACCACTCCATGTCATCACTACTAATATCTGAATCCGATACAATAAACTTCTCAGGTAAATCGACTGAAGAAGACTTTGGACTGAGGTGATCAGTATACTCTAAATCACCTCCAGAAGCATCCGAATTTTCGGCATTTTTTATTTTGAATGTACTAGGTTCCTTCGCACTAGATTTATTTGCAAGGAATTCACGATTTAGAAGCTTAGCCTTTTCTTTTCCAATCCTTTTGAACAGCGGCTTTCGATTTTCTTTTTGAACTTCAGTGAATTTGGGTGTTACGGAATCATTTGAGAGCAAGGAATCAAGATCATCATCATCAGATTGATTTGAAATATTTGGAATCAAAACATCAGAATTTGCGATGTTGCTGCAATGAAACTTTTTGTTACTTTCATCGAGATCAGACGGCTTTGAACTAGGAACAATGGTTTTTATGCCAGTACTATTAGTGTGCTCCTGAGTGGATGATTTCGGAAACTTTGAGAAGCCATCACGAGAGACATTATCTGTAAGCCTTTCGAGAGAGTCCAATTTTAGTCCCAAGTTGTTGACCACATTTTCGTACTCATCATCCTTAAAATTTAGCAAAGCGTTACAGCTTCGCACGAAATGGAGACCTGAGCGTGTTTGTCTCAATCGCTGTAAGACTTTTAGGACTCCATCACGGACTTGGATTTTACAATAAGGCTGCAACCATTCGATTAGTGCATCTCGGCTGTTCATTTGCAAAGCACTCTAATATGTTGTAACGTAAATTTCGATACATTTGAAATTTATCAACTGAAGATTTAGCATCAACCATAATATATAAGAGTTGATTAAAAAAAATAAGTTCTGCTAACCAAGACTATTGTGTGGTATTTTGAGAATCAGGCTGTTTTGATGCTTCGTGTTAAGTACACAATACCGGTAAGGACGGTCTTGGCTCTCCCCACCTTCAAATCTCGAAGTTTCACCACCGGATGTGTCCTCAGAAAATATGATCGTAAGTTATCAACAGATGATAATAATGAAAGCAGTCATAAGCAAATTAATACTGAAGCAGATGCCGGTGATGTTGTGATGAATTCGAATCATAAAACAGCAGAGTTACCGATTTTGAAGGGGTCACCTACGATATACAACCGTATAAGCTCGGCCTCAAATTACAAAGGTTATCTAAGAGCTAGAATCCCTCCTGGATTATATTTCAATCCAGCACCTTCGTCGAGTACTGGATCCATCGATGCAGAAACTATGCCTTTAGCATTTCTCCCACCAGATGATCCTAGAAGAGCATATCTAAAGAGCATACGACAGAATGGACAGGAAACTCAACAAGCACGGTATGGCCCACCAGTGTTACAGAGTAAGTCAGCATCATCAGGTTCAAAGACATATCATTTGACGCCCACCCAGATAGAGGAGATCAAATCATTGAGACTGCAAAATCCGATTCAAAACTCTCGGAAAAAGCTTGCAAAAAAATATGAGGTATCCCCACTATTTGTATCACTCGTTTCTGATTGCCCTCCTGACCATAGAGCGAAGATGGATTCTCGCCTTGATATTATTACTAAACGTTGGTCTGAGCGTAAGAAGCAAGCCCGTCAAGATCGGATCAAAAGGAAACAACTGTGGTACCAAGCTTAAAAATGCTTGGCAACATGGTTGACTTCAATTTCAAGTCTCTTTTCCAATTGCGGTCTTCATGAAATATCTTCCCAATCAACGCGTCATGCCGACGCGTTTCTATCAAACATTCGTCATCGGGACATTTTTACGTATTGATTTAAACTTGTTGTCTTTAAGAGCGAGTATTACTCCTCTGGTTGTTGATTCAACATCCTTGAATCGCCTAACATCATGGTTTGTTGATCACTTTTGGGATAGGGTCTAAAGTTCTTTTTCATGAATTCTTTTAGCGTTTTTTTTTTTCCCTGGTTCGCTCGATATACCATATTATGTTCTTGCCATGATCCTGGATCGAAGTTCTAAATGCAAATCCATCAAATGAATGCGCAACTTATTTGATCACTCGCATTCTCAGTCTTCATATATCTTGAGTTGACTACATATAATACCTGTACATATTCAGCGTCTGTGAGAACCAAAATTCTATATATCATATATCTCTAATTACTCTTCATTTATGCAAAAAGCAGAAGAGCTTCGCAACGTACTGATCTAAAAGATCAACACAGATATGTCAAGATTATATGATGATGATGACTTGAGTATTGACTATGAGGACGAAATGCTTAACTTTGCCGATGAAGCTGAGTTTGACGATTATCTGAATGATGAAGAATATGAATTGATGACTTCCATATTTGCGGCAGCACGTCGCGAATTAGAGGAGTATCAAGGTTGGACTAATTTACAAGTAAAGATGGCTTTGTTTGATCATGACTTTGACTTGCAATCGACTGTTGTGGATCTAAAAAGACAATTGAAGAAAAGAAAGCCAGCGGCTTCGCCGATTAGCACATCTCAATCTATTAAGAGTGATTCAATTTCAAATGGTAAATACTTGAATGGCAAAAATTCAGATGTACTGACTAAAGTCAGTACTGGGTTAGAAGTACTAGATTTGGATGATGAGGAAGATGGAAACCAGCCTCAAGACTCTGGTCCTCAAGTTTACAAGCGTAGTACTATACCTACAAAACCTAGAAAAAATATAAATTTACAGCATTATTTGAAAACAGTCAATCCCCATGTGAGTTTTGTGGTCTTAGGTCATGTAGATGCTGGCAAGTCAACCTTGATGGGACGTTTGCTATATGAAGTTGGTGCAGTTGATCATGCAAGCATAAGGAAGCTCAAAAAAGAAAGTGAAAATATTGGCAAAGGTTCGTTTCACCTAGCCTGGGTAATGGATCAAACTCAAGAAGAACGTGAACGAGGTGTTACCGTTTCAATATGCACGAGTGATTTCAGTCTTGCGAAACATGATTTTACAATTGTCGACGCACCAGGGCATCGTGATTTTGTTCCAAGTGCGATCGCAGGTATTTCTCAAGCTGATGTAGCTATCCTTACAGTTGATTGTGGCATCAATGCCTTTGAATCTGGATTTGCAATGGATGGTCAGACAAAGGAACATATGATATTAGCGAGAAGCCTCGATATCAAATACCTTATAGTGGCAATGAACAAAATGGACACAATTCAGTGGTCTGAAGAGAGATATTTAGAGGTTAAGGATCATTTACAAAGATTTTTGCAAGAGATAGGCTTTCCAATGGATAAGATTGAGTGGATTCCTTGTAGTGGGTTCTCGGGCGAAGGTGTGCATAAAAAATCACGGCCTCAAGAATTATGCAATTGGGATTCTTCGACCTCACTAGTTGAAACCCTAGAAAATATATCAGATCAGATTGGTAAACCTTTTGTTCAAGATGTCATGAATAAACCTTTTCTTTTGTCTTTGTTAGATGGGTATGGGACTAGCAAAAATAATGAAGCCATGATTTCTGGAAAAGTTGAATCAGGTTCTATTCAACCCGGTGAAAGTGTCACAATATATCCTTCAGAGCAAAGTTGCCTAGTTGATAGGATTACTAAAGGTAGAGATAACAATACAGCCCCCGTAGCCTTGAAGGGGGATTTTGTTACAATTAGGCTGAAAAATGCACATCCTGAGGACATCAAAGCGGGCGACTTAGCAACATCGGTTGATTTTCAGATAAAATCATCAAACCGGTTCAAGTTACAGATGTTAACCTTTCACATGAATCGGCCATTGCTTCCAGGAACTACGGTTATTATGTTCAGAGGTGTTTACGAACAGCCAGTTAAGATTACACAACTGATATCCTTGATAGACAAACACGATCCTGCCATTATATTGAAGAATAAGGTGAAACATTTGAGATCACATCAAGCAGCGATTGTGGAGATTGAGTTAGCAGAGCGCAAAAGATGGATACCTATGTTAACATACAACGAAAACCAAAAATTAGGTAAAGTTGTACTGAGAAAAGACGGTCGCACAATAGCCACCGCTTTGCTGCTGCCTAATGACTGAAATACAATGTAACTCATTTCCATGATTCGATATTCAGTATATTCACCTAGTTTCCTTTGAAGTTTTCATATATAAGTAATAATATTTAGAAGTTATTGCAACTTTTTTATTGTGAAGATTCATAAACTTTCATTATATACCGAATGATATACTTTCCACCCTTAATAACAACAGGTCAACCATCGGTGAAAGTGTGCACCAATGGATAATTGCCCAACAGGATGCTCAGTTTACAGGAGCAGGCCCAACAAAAGCAGCTTGAGCTGAATAACTTAAAAAATATCACCGAGTTGACTGATCGTTTGAAGACTGAATTGGATATTTTGAGCAAGCAGGTGAAACAAATGCATCAAAGTGCAGATACAGTGGCTGATGTTATGAAAAACTGGGACTCTATTATACGATCGATCTCGCAGGCCAGTCTTGGTCTACTTCAGTATGCTGAGAGTGATTACGAGGTAGATCAATCGCAAGCACGTGTAGATGACGACGATGACGATAACGATCTTGATGGGAATGACCATAAATTACCTTTACCCGAAGCACTAGTAAGGATAGGTGTCAACAAGACCAGGCAATCGTAAACTCCCTCATATTCTACTGATTGTAAATTATGTTCTTCCCTATATAAGTATTCATTTCTATTTGAATCAGTGATGAGGTAGGTATTCATGTAAGATGAAAAAGTTCTATGGGTTCTGTAACTTATGCATCCTAATTTATCATAAGTCGCTATAATCAATCGCAATCCTTTTCCCACTCAACTCGTTGGCAGTGCCAATTATCGATTTTATTCGATCCCCAAATTCAGAGCCTAACGATTTTATCTGCTCGGCTTCTCTGTTTAACGCTTCCATTATTTCTTGGGGTGACACAATATGACCATAGAGTTGCTGTAGGATTTCGATAGTGACCAAAGAGCGATCTGCAAGCATTCGAAAACTTGGTAAGTTACAATTCGATTTGTACAAATCGTTATCGAAATACCTTAGAAGTACTTTAAAAAGGCCTGTTTCGGAATTATTTTGCTCCTCAGACCAACTATCCAAAAGTATCAACCGTCTCCAGACGTTGCAGATCAAAGCTTGTCTCATGTCGTAAGCCAAATGATCTCCCTCAAAAGCAATCAGTTTCAGTGAAAAGTAGAACGCATTCGAATCATACATCATGGTGTATAGATCAATTATTTGTTCGTGACGTATTGTTTTATTGGATAAGACCTCATTTCCCAACTCAAAAAAAATTTTGGAAAAGGGATCTGCTCTGTATCTTGGTGCCAGGCAATTTGCTATATTATCTTTCCTTTTTAGAAGTTCTTGTTGAAATTCAACCTGGCCATCAAGCATATCCAAATTATATTGAATTACGGAAAGATTATCAATATGCTCTATATCATCGGCGGTAGGGTTAGAGTTCATATTTTGTGCTAGTGCACTAAGCTTCGAAGTGTTCAGTTGTAACAATAATTTGTCTATTGGTTTACCAACGTATTGGTCATTCGTTGAAATTTTCAAGAGAGTATCGCTTGCTCCGCCATAGTTTCCATCAAATATTTGTTTGATCCAATAAACTTCATCGCTGTTTCTATGATCTTTGAAATAATCTGTTAGAAGATCTTGATGATTAGGAAACTTATAAAACAAATTCTCCAGTTCATGTTCGGAGATATAAAAAGAAAACAATTTGTAGGCAAAAGCTTTTCCAAATTTTTCAAAATAATGCTCGTAATATTCTGATGAGTCATCACCTTTCATAAATTCCAGAACGTGTATGAGTCCATCAATATCCTCATAGAACTCAGTTATTTGCATGCATTCTACAATCAATTTTATGTCACAAAGTGCATGATTCCAAGCTATGTGATTGTTCATAAATATTTGTTTCAATCTCATGTAGAGTTCTTTTTCCTTTGAATACTTGGAGTACCATGCTTGTATCAAGGAAAAATAATAGTATAGGAGTTTGTCCAAAGAGAGCAGATGATTTGAATATTGAATAGCGGAGTTGCCGATTGAAAATTTGAAATCGAAAAATAATTGATTCAAAGCATTGAAGTTAGTCTCATTTATAAACCATGGTAGTGATGAGTCGCATTCATGATTATCAAGCTCGAATAAAGTAAATCTTATAACATCCTCTCCATCGTTTAGAACTGCCACTTCTAAACAATCAATAATCAAGTTCATAATTTCAACTTTAAAAGCCACAGGCCTCGAAGGAAACATGTATACGATAGTTTGCTCCATAAACTGCGAAAATACTTCCGAGAATTTGTTCAAATGATTGGTAATTAGTTCGCCAAGCATATCAGGGGAGCTAGGAACGTAAGGTGACAAAATGGGGTCAATTATTGAGCGGTGATCGTTCGAACTCGATTTCAACCCATCATAAAATTTGAGCGCGCAACACATAATCTCATATTGGCCTAGGATGCGCAGTTTTGTGTTCGGCGAAATATTGTAGTTGAAGTGATTTTTGATATATTCGAGCAATTTTTTGAACAGATCAATCCTCAGTGACAAATGCTGATTTGGAGTATTCAATGACGGGGGTACATAGCGGCTGGTATTACTAAAGAGTTCGTATGCAGATGCCTGTACGTCGGTCTCTATTTCTTTTGTCTCCAAGAATATGCCACGAGGCAAACTAAACTCTACAGGATTCAATTCCCTGTTAGAAAAATATATTGCTTGATCAACATGAGATTTGACAAAATTGACCTCGAAGTCGTTTTGGATATTGGTGGGATTTAACAAATGAATCTCGATCAAACCGGAGGTACTCATGATAAGATAAACAGAAGTTTTGCTACGGCCACACCCGACAAAATCTATATCATCTCTAAAACTTATTAGATCCTCCCATTTTCTCTTCAAGGTGTAACTTGAATCTAGCTTAGAGCTGACTTTAGTCAAGATCACCGTCTTTGAGAAAATAACAACAACGTTGGTGAGGTTATCTTGACTTTCCGTATCTGTAAGGATTACTAGCTTAGGCTTGCTCTTTTCTGAATAAGGTGTGGTGTATGTATTTAGTCGATAAGTTGAGAAAACCGTCATTGTGTGATCCATATCATCGAATACAATAGTTGAAAGAATGTAATACATCTCTTTACCGTTGGTTATGGATGATAATATCATGACTGGTGTATTCTTCCTGTTGGAAAGAGGGTGTGAATCTAAAATTTTTAAGGAAGAGCTCGCAAAAGGATATAGATCTTGTAAAGACTGTATGACCGAATTGAATACATTAACCTTGAACTCTTCCCTACATGAACCATTGATGGATATAATCCACTTACTGAAATCACCATTACTATAAGTTATGAATATCTCACGCTCGCCTTTCCCTAAAATTTGTCCATTTTTCAATGAAACGATTTCATTAACCTGAAATAAATGACGTAAGAAAAAATTGGTGTGTGCCTTGACAAGTTGGTATTGTACCTTCAATTTTGATTTACCACTGGCATCGCGGATTGTGACAAACAGTACCCTCCCATTATTTGTAGTTATTAATAGGCCAGCTGGCTCTGAGTTGTGTATTAATTCAACATATTCATTCTCCCCCAATTTCAAATCGACGGTTAAAGCCATGCTTTGTGATAATTGTGTATAAAGGTTGTTGACGGCTTTCAGATCATTGTAGTATACTAATTTTTTGTCTGGAGTCACTATGCAAGCACCTGCCGGTATTGACTGGCCATCTGGTGTTGGTATTGAAGATTCTGCTCCAATTTCGGCTGCTGCCGGCCAGCATAGAACGGATTTGGCTGCCATCCTTGAGGATTCAGCATTGACCGTAGGTAGAGGTATCTTACAAATCCTTGTCTCTTTCTGAGGAGAGCAAAAGTTCCAGGCATAGAAATGTTCGCCATCATTGATGGCGGCTAACCCTAAGTCCGAGTTCACCTCACCTCTGACATATTCTGCAGCATTAAACTCGTGGACACTTGCTTTATATTCTTGTACAATGTATTGATCATTTTCAGTGAGGATCTTGGAGTTCGCATACCGTCGCTTCTTATACTCACCGGCAGGTATTAGAGTATCAATGGTAACGTTATCATCTGAAAGCCTACGCGAGGTCTCGTGGTCGCTTATCAAATCGCGTTCTTGGTCATGAGTAACTGTAGCATTGAGGTCTTTTCGCAACTGAAATAGTTTTCCACTCATAATATAAAAGTGGATTTGTGATGGCTTGGAAGGCACTTCAATAGCCTCAACTAGCCACTCTATTAAGTACCTTGTAAATGTTGAGCGCCCAAAGTCTAATGTGAATTGTTTACACTGATATTTCTTAGATATATCACTTTACGAATTTGGTATCACTATATACGGTATTGTCAAAACATAACATTGGCCGGTGTCAAGCTTATATGCTGTCCTTCGCTTCGGCTCCATGCTAGCTTGAATGTTGGTCGCGATTTTCTATGAGTCGTAACATATTTCTAAGCAGCATTGATATTGTAACTTTACCTGTCATAGGAACATAAAGTCCTGCACGGGACTTCACTGAATCGTCAAAGTTTCTGTGACTTGAAAAATTGATGCAAGTTGCACCATCTTTGATGTATTCTGTTGGGAATTTATAGCTTTCCGAGGGCACTCCAGTAATAATAACATCTGCGTCACGACAACAATCGCGTAATAAATCATCTGTCAGAACTCCCAAATCCTCTACATGATGCTTCGTAAATTTGAGTCCTTCGCCACGGGTGAACTTTTGTACATTGGTCACGTCGATGGAGAAAACAATTGCTCCGTCGTTGGCGAGCAGTGCTGCCAATGGTCTTCCGACAATTTCAGACCGGTTTACTACTACACAAGTTTTCCCGTACAAACGGTTACCCTCGCGCAACATCTCATTGTAGACACGAAGATGCTGCAAAATCTTGACTACCGCGAGCGGCGTGCATGGTAATATTGACTTCAATTTTTGTGCATCGTCAAGATAGCGAACGTTGTGGTACAGATTCTGGTAGTAAACGTGACTGAGACCTTCGACATCCTTGGTAGGGTCAACCACTTGCTGGAGATATTGGTCCTGAGCGTTGCCGAAAACTGGAAAGTAGACCATGATACCATCGACGTTGGAATCACGATTGGCATCGATTAGGGCCTCCTCCAAAAAATCGCGGTCAGTAATTCGGCGTAGTTCGTAACGAAACCCTAATTGCTCTGAAGTCTTTTGAGTCCATGATGCATATTGCTCTGCTGCAGGGTCATCGTTCGCAAGAAAACCAACCAGTAAAGGTCCACCTGAACTTCCTCTGCGATTTTTTATCTCTTCTACTTTTTCTGTTATCTCGCCAACAAAGGTCTCTGCGATCGAGGATGCTAGGATCGTTCTTCCTGGTTTCTTGTCCATGGCTGACTTCTTCTAGTTCAGTGTCGATATCGATATCAGTCAAAAACTATGGTGAGCGTTGCCATTTAATTTTGGGACTCTGAAATGACTGACCTATATATATAGATATATATGCGTGTGCGTGTGATATATACACTATTACCACGGGTCAAGATATCCTTTAGCTATATCCTCAGTAGTTCATAATCTTTTATATCGAAAAGAAGTCAATTTGGCATTTGACTCTGTTAACTTCATCATATATGCAAAATCCTCGAGGACGAGTGGGAGATAGTTATAGCCACGGTACATGCACGGTAGGTTGGATATCAAACGTACATGAGTTCATTACACCATGATAGTAAATGGTGCAGGTTTTGATCGAGAGTTCAAGCCACTGAACTATTATGTTATAACCATATTTTCAAACTTTACCTATCTTCGTAGATGAGATTAAAGCTAAAAAGTGATGGTATGCAAACTATGCAAATATAATGAAAATAGCCTAAAACCGTGTGGATAGCATAACTTGTGGTTTGTAAACCACATGCGTATAGTACTGCGTTGAAATATTCCTCAAAACTGCCACTTTTTCTGTTGAACCGGGGCCTGTGTTCGAGCGCAAAGGTTCCTCTTTGTAGGACATATCAGCTATCACGTTCGAAAGACGCTAGTAACCAAAGTAAGGCCCGCAGAATGATTGTTCTATCACCGGTTACATCGCCGACAGCAGATACGACGCACCCCTTGTTGCAGCTCCAGAGTGATGCGGGCGAGAAGTATTTTTTTGGTAAGGTCTCTGAAGGCACCCAAAGAGCATTATCTGAGTCTAAAATCAAGTGTTCAAAATTGGACCATATTTTCTTGACAGGTCAGCTCGACTGGGGATCGATCAGTGGTTTGCCTGGCTTGATCCTGACAATAGCAGATCAAGGGAAAAATTCGCTTATTTTGCATTACGGAACAGAACTCATCAATTATGTAGTATCAACATGGAGATACTTTGTTTTTCGTTTTGGTATTCAACTGCGTACAAATGTGTTAACAGACCGAACTATTTATTCTGACAAATTGCTAACTGTCCGGTCTTTAGTGGTTAGCAAAGCTCAGCAGTCTGTGACGTTTGGAGATGAAAATCAATCATCAGTGTTACAATTGATAATTTCGAAGATGTTCCCAAAACACTCGCCTACTGCAAAATACGACCCTTCTACTGATCCATATTTGAATGTCAAGCTTCCAGAGTACGAAAAAGCAATAAAGTATAGTTCGACATGCTATGAGATAAGTTGTAATGCTATAAGAGGGAAATTCAAAGTGGAAGAAGCACAACGCTTGGGAGTTCCAAAAGGTCCGATGTTTGCAAGGCTCGCAAAAGGAGAGACCTTGACTCTGGAGAACGGAACACAAGTTAAGCCTGAACAAGTCCTAGAAAGAGAACGGCACTTTCCAAGAGTTCTCGTCATTGACATTCCAGAAATGTCATATTTGCCCTATATGAAGGAAAAATTTATGGATTATGATTGCTCTGAACTAGGCGCTGTGTATTATTTCATCGACGGTGTTGTACCGTTTAATCAAGAGCTTATTGAATTTATGGAGCTGTTTGGCTCTAATCATGTAGAACATTTCGTTTCTCATCCTAACATCTCCCCTAATGATTTGGTATATATGGGATCCACAATTGTGATGCTTAAGTTGAAAGCTCTGCAGCTTGGTTGTTATAATTTGCCTAAAACTGATCAGATATTGTCTAAAGAATTTTACGAGTGCTTCAATAAAAAAACGCCCTCAGGTATGTCTCTAGTACAGCATGAGGAGGAGCATGTCACCTCGAGTTTGAAAAAGAGCAAAGTTCACATTTTTCGGAAGGACCGTGATTTGGTACTGAACACTTATTTGAAAGGTGGAAAACTCACCGCCCTTAACATAGACCCTGCACCTATGTTCAGTTGCAATTGGCGAGCGACTTATGATCGATTCATCGAACAGTTGAGCATACCTAATATGAGTTTCGAAAAATTAGTTACCGAACAGCAAGCCACTGATAATTTTAGTAAACCAGAAACGAAGACAAATGTGGAAATAATTACTCTTGGTACAGGAAGTGCGTTGCCCTCTAAATATAGAAACGTGATTTCCACATTACTGAAGGTACCATATAACCTAGGACATGGTAATATAGATATGAGAATGGTTTTATTTGATGCCGGAGAAAATACACTGGGTACAATACGTCGATTATTTTCCGAGTCTCGACAACGGCAAATTTTCAGAAACTTGAAGATGATTTATTTGAGCCACCTGCATGCTGACCATCATTTGGGTATAGTGTCGATTCTTAAGGAATGGTATAAATGTAATCTTAACGACCCTGATAGCATAATTTATTTGGTAACACCTTGGCAATACGATAGGTTCGTAAGAGAGTGGTTCTATATGGAAGATTCCAGCTTATTATCGAAGATTAAGTATATCAGTTGTGAGCATTTGATAAACGATAACTATCTAAGAAGGGAGACTGTACCACTCACTGTAGATCAATACATCAGCTCGTTAACATCGAGTGCGAAAAAGCAGAAAAATATTGAAATTGACCTGGAATCCTCAATCAGAGATTTGGATACTATAAGACAAATGTATAAAGACTTGAGAATCCAAAATTTTCAGACTTGCCGTGCAAAGCATTGTAGCTGGGCATATTCGAACTCCATTTCCTTCTTCACTGAGCCTGCTTCAAAGAATTCCTTCAAAGTGTCTTACTCTGGTGATACTAGACCTAATATTGATAAATTCTCAAAAGAAATTGGTTTGGATTCTGATCTTCTGATTCATGAGGCTACCCTAGATAATGATCTTCAAGATGATGCCATAAAAAAACGTCACTGTACTTTAAATGAGGCGATTGAGGTATCCAACGAGATGAGGGCTAGAAAATTGATTCTGACTCATTTCTCCCAACGTTATCCCAAGGCTCCTCAAATGAATGACAGTATTGAAATACAAGCAAAAGAATTTTGTTTTGCTTTTGATGGTATGATAGTTGATTATGAAAAACTAGGTGCTCAGCGGACCATATTACCTTATCTTGACCGACTATTCGTTGTCGAACGCGATAGTGATGCCGTTGATGAGTGAAATAGCTTAATATTCTGTATATAGTTAGCATATGATATAAATTACCAATATTCAGCATGTATGATGATTACTTGTGCGAGTGAATTAAGATCATGCGGAATAGGTTATTCGTATCACACTAAAAATCATTTGCAGCACTGCTTATCAGTGTCAACATCACTATCCCATATTTCAATGAGTTGCTTTTGAGAGCCAACTGAGTTCTCTACCTGAGTTTTAAAAAAGTCAATTATCTCAAAACGAAAGGTTGAATAAAACCTTTTAATCTCTGTTTTGATGGTGTTGCCCAAAATATCAAACTTTACCGAAATAATGTTGTATCGTTCTTGAGCTTCTTTCAATTCCTGTAGTTGTAAAGTAATCTTTCCCTGATCAGCGTTATTGCTCTGCGAAGATTTCGTATTAGCCAGTTTAAGCTTCTTCAGGTCATTTTCTTGATTTGCAAGTAACGTTCCTAGTATTTTTCTTTGATCTAAAATGCAGTATACGGAGTTGAAAATGGCAACTTTGATGCTTAAAAATGAATGCAGTGTATTTGTAAATTCTTCATATGACTGGTGGGTAACATCAGCAGAATGACTGAGTTTTTTGCAAGTGGCGTGTAGAGGATCTGATATTTGTTTGATTAGCTCGTTCTCTGCATATGTAGATAAGCTTTTAGTGAGTTCTTGTGACACTGAATGAAGTAGTTGAATCTCGTTTTTAGAATCCTCGACAAATAAAATCAATTGCTTCAATTGTGATTCCATTCTTTTGATATGGTCAATAGTCTCAACAAAAAATGTATCAGTCTCGAGGTACTGGGGTGCGTTGGTGAATGAAAGTTTTAGAAGTCCTTTACGAGAGTCCAAAATGTTGTGAGTGATAAATCGATGGCCTATAGCCTCTATTGAGCCATGTGACAGAATTACTGACAGATCTAGCTGAGCGCTGGATAGTTCAAAGTTTTGAAGATACAGTTCTTCATCTGATGGAATCTTGAAATTGGTTTGGGTAGAGAAATCACCAAAAACTTTGCTCTGCGTAAATTGCTGATTGTTGGATAAACCAATTAGCATGTCTCTTAATATTAGTAGGTGTATGGACTTTGAAGTCTCGTCAGAATCGAGGGGTAATCGGCCAGGTGGACAAGGTACAATACAACCCCAATTTTCAAATTGCAATAAACGATAGAGCATCACAAAATCATTATAATCTCTTATCAGATCAACAGTTCCCAAATTAACACGGTATGAGTGATCGAAGTCTTTGTCATTAGAGTATGTGTCTATTTCGATTGTGATATGCGGTCGTACATCCTCTGTTCTAATTTCCTTGCGAGTATCACTGTTTTTGGGGTCTTTTCTTCGCAGCCTAGGCCGGCTGAGTTTGGCAATCTGATCATCAGAAATCAAAGACATGTTATACTACCTTTGGGTTAGCTACGGCGTCTGTTACATTCATTTGTCTTGGTACCTATGGCATTGGTAGATTTTTCGTAGTGAGCGAACTTTCGATAATCACTATTTAATATTCACGCATATATATACCTATCTATATACGTGACTGATTTAAACTTCAGGTGCGATTACGAAAACTATCGAAGTACAGAATGACAAATGATATGTTGCCATTGTGCATTTATGTGTATTAGGATAAATAATATTGCAATTATCTGATACAATAATGTCCCGATCATTTTAGTGAAGTATTATAATTATTTATCATAACGATAAGATCAAGTCGTTACCGAGTGGCCAAAAATAAGATGAAAAAGTAAGTCATATATCTTAATTAGCCTTCGTTGGAATCGAAGAAATAAAGCAATCATTCAAGTAATTTTTTCAGTGCGGATTTGGCATCGCCATTATCCAGGTTATCTGAATCAGCTTTTCCTGAAGCATTACCATCCATGGGAGCTGGTGACTTTGCAGTGTATAGGGATCCGTTCAGTGTAAGAGGTAGTAGTGGCATGTGGTCAGAATCCATTCCTTGCTTTTCGTTCTTCATATCATCAATCGGTAATTGTGCAATATGAGGTAAATGTGTGTTGCTACTGTTAATGCGTATATTATCGTCCACACTCATAACGGGATGCGAGGATACATTGACTTTTTCCAACAACTGCGAGTTAGCGAATGGTGTTAGACCACTATGTGGAAGGCCGGACATTGCCATTTCGTTGAGCTCATAGTTTTGGGGTGTGAAAGCTTGTGGGGTATCCCAAGTTGGTGGAGTGTGATTATTGCTCATTCCCATGCCAATTGAATACTCACGTCTAGGGGATGACATCAAGTTGTTTTGGTTGGAATCACACGGTAATAACATCGTTTCATCTTGTATTGCTTGTCTGTATGGAGATTTGAATTTGGGCGAAAAATGGAAACCTGGGCTCATATTATGTAAAACGCTCAATGCTTTATTGCTAGCATATGTTGAATTTTTGCGTGACGGGGTATCCAAGAGCATTTGGTCGATACCTAAGTTCGGTGTAAATCCAGTACGTAGAGCCATAAAGTTCGATCTTGGTGTGGAAGGTGCCATTGGTGTGGGATTACTAGATATAGGCGGTAGCATATAGTGTTGCTCTGTTTTCCGTTTTGAAGTTGCTGGAGTATCTTGCTTATGGATTCCTTTTTGTATCTTGTTTTTGCCAGTAAGCTTATTAGTTTTGCTCCTCATTTGACGCAAAAGGTCCAGTACTCTATTCGCTTCCGATACTTGCATATTTTCCTTGTCGTCAACTAGCGGTTTTGACTCCTTTTCACTGGTTACTGGGGCGCCAGCGCCCATGTCACTTGGACCGATGTTTTCATCGCTATTGTCTCTAGGTTTAGGTAAAGTAGTTCCAGCCGGAACAATGCTTGCTCGGCCATTTTGACCTATGTCAAGTGACAGCTTGAATCCACCAAAAGGGGCAGAACCGTTTCTCGGGGAGGCAACCAGGGAATCTCTTCTGCGGGCACTTGAAGCAGGTGTCGTCAATGCTGCAGATCTCCCGCCTTCCTCGAGCGAGCGAGCAAAGTGCGATTGCGGCACATGCGGATGATGTTTTTGCGACGGGTACATCACACTAGAAGGAGTAGCATATGGGCCTGTCAACGCAGGTGTCGTTACTCCAACAATTGAGCTGCTGGCCGACATATTTGCGTTCAGTGAATAGACACTGGAGCGTCTTCGGTGTCTGGCAGCACTGTTGCCCTGGTTCAACAGCATGCTTCCTCCGACCCTAGATGATATGATTCGAATACAATGGATTTGTCCCACGAGCCACCCGAACCTCACAGTCTCGCTCAGCGAATGGATACGAATCGACGAGGGTTGGCATGTAGGTATATGTGTATCTATCTATATGTATATATATAGTGTAGACCTTAGTGTTCTGAAAAATATGCTGGTTGATCTGAAGGGCATCTTACGCGTATTCTTTCCTAAACTGAAAAGATATTGAACGCGTTAACAAGAGAAGATGAAATCAAGATACGATATTTACGTGGCTTGTGCCAAAGAGTTGTCATGTAATACTTACAGTGTTACTTCATCTGGAGAAGTTAGTTAGCTGATGAAAATATGTGTGCGCTTTAGTGACGCAAGAGAGGTAAGCAAAGTTATCCCCGAGTGCGTCAGAAATATACATGTAATTAAATGGAGCCATATTGTTGGGTGATTGTTCAAATATCACAGAATGGGTGTAAGTTCGGGAATTCTTTTAGTTGTGTGGGAGCTCTATAATTTACTTGATCTCGAGTTAGTTGCTTTTGGGTTGTGATTGATGATCTAAAACTGGTTAGTATTCATAAATATCTGGATAATGTAAAAGAACGGTATAGAGAATCTCGAGGAATTCTTGTCGTAGAGCTCAATGCATCATTTTTTTTTACTCATGAATTCGTTCTTGGATTTGGCTTACCTTCTGTTCCTATGCATCAAGTCAGGTCAGTGCAGGTTCAATTCAGCAAGGCCAAAAAAAAGGTTGCATAGAATTGCGAGATTGATATCAGACTACAGACAGCAATAGGCTGCCAAGACTATTAGGGCCATTTGTGTCGAATTGGGGCCTCAAGGAGCAACGAACATCGGCGACCTCGACCGACGCTTGAACCTTTTGCAATTCTATTACAACTGAAAATATATGAATTGAGTTTTGCGTACTACTGAGTTATAAATCCCTAATGAATCGTTCACTTATAATGGAACCATGTCTGGTTTAGGGCCCAATGGGGTCAAGCCTAATGGGTTGATACGTGGGTGCGACCGAGTGTAATGTAGCTTGATATGAGTGAAATCAGTCGTGTCCTTGAAAGCTGGATAGTTCCAGTACAGGTTCTGCAACCACAGTTGGATGTATGGGAATCCGTTTCTGATAGTTGTAAAGTTACATTTGAAGTGTTGCACATATACTGGGTCAAAACGAGCAATAGTAGTGTATAACCGAACATCGGATTCAGTCAACTGTTCGCCAACAAGGAAGTATTTCTTGAAGATCGACGCACGATCATCGCCCAATTTGGCTGCAAGTTTGGAATACTTGTCCTTGAGGATGGCTTCAACCTTCTCCAAATGCTTGAACACATTCTCAACTTCACGTTCGTAAACCACACCACTTTCGGCAAAGCCGGCCTTGTAAACACCGTTGTTGATGTTGTCGTAGACCCATGTATTGATTTCGTCAATTTCCTTTTCCAAAGCTGAGGGGACCAAATCGACAACGGGGACTGAGGTGTCACGGAGCCCATCAAAGGCGTCGCTGTCAAAAATGCGTAGGATATCAGCACTCTCGTTGTTGACGATGGTGCTGGTCTGCGTGTCCCACAGAACTGGGACTGTGTATCTGGCGTTGTAGTCCGGATTGCTCTTCTTGTAGAGCTCGCTGAGTCTCTGGGCGCCGACGTTAGGGTCAAAAGTCGCGTCTACAAAGGGCCTTGCGGAGTCGTTGCCAATAGAGCCGACCTCGGCAGAGCTGGGCGTGATCTGGATCCCGCCGGCGGCGCCGTACGCTTTCGCGCCAAGCGTCTCGCCCTCCTTGCGTGGAAGCATACGCCAGCCCTGGTCGTCCAGATGCCAGTGTACCACGCTGACGCCGATCACAGGCGCAAGACCCTTCAGCACCCGCGCAATCAGCGTCCGGTGAGCCCATGGGCATGCCAACGACACATACAGCCAGTAACGCCCCTTGGCAGGCTTGTACACTGGATGAGACGCAGATATCGTTTCTCTGAACGACGAAACCTGTCTCTTGAACGCACCGTCCTTGCTATCAGCCCACTGTTTTGACATTATTCCTACCTTCTGTGTCAATTACCAATTCCAAAAGTTGCTGGTATATCACTAACTTAACCATTCATCCTTTCCTTCCCTTATATACTCTTGTCTTCATCCACTCTTGTTTGACCATTTTCCCCTATTATATAATATTTTTTCATCAGCTAAGAGATTAGTGCACTTTAGTTTAATGATGAGATGAAGAGAGATCAGACTGCTTAGTAAATCTATAGTGATGGTATATATATGGTATGAGACGATATATAGTCATTAGACCAGATCAATTAGTTCACAAGTCTTTCTTCAAAGTACCCATGAAAGCGTGCTTCTCTTCAGGAGTTTGGAATCTACCCTTACCGAACTTGGAGGCGGTGTCGATCCATTTCAAAGTGACCTCCTCAGTAGCCTTTCTGGAAGTGTTGGTGTACAAGGACTTTCTCAAAGTGACGACTCTCTTTCTGGTACCTGGGATGGAGCCCTTGACCATGATGTAGTCGTTGTTGACGGCACCGTAGTGGACGAAGCCACCCATTGGGGTGATGGTCTTCTTTGTTCTGTCGAAGTTGGTGGAGGCGTTGCCCTCGTCGTCGGCCTTGCCCACACGGTAGACCTTGTGGTTGATGGAGGTTCTCGAGTGGAAACCGTTCTGACCGGCTCTGGCGACACTCCACATGACGTGGGCTGGATGCCAGGCACCGATACAGGCGACCTTTCTGAGACCTCTGTGGGTCTTTCTTGGCAGTTTCTTGGTACCCCATCTGTGGGTGACACCTTCGAAACCGTGACCCTTGGTGACGGCAATGACGTCGATCATCTCGTTCTGCTCAAACACAGAGTCGACCGAGACGGTCTTCTCGAAGTGCTCACGCGCCCAGTCAACCTTGTCAGAGATGGAACCACCGTTCAATTGGATCTCGGCCAAATGTGCCTTCTTTTGCGACAATGGGGTCTTTCTGATTTGGGTGTGCACTAGAACACGTACAACAGAAGCGTACTTCTTGATTCTGGCAAGCTCCGTCTCGATGGCAGCACCGTTGTCAGCGTACTTGGAGGAGTACTTGGTGAATGCCTTCTTCTTGGACTTGTACCAGTTCTTGTAGAATCTTCTCTTGACCTCGTCCGACAAGTGCTCGGCCCAGACGGTGGTCAAAGATCTCAAGCCTCTTGGGGTCTCGACGTAACCGACAACACCAACAACGACAACTGGAGGAGTGTCGACGACAGAAACAGCCTCGACAATTTCTCTCTTGTGGAACTTGGAGCCTGGTCTGTCCAAGTCTCTCACAATGGTAGACATACCGGCCTTGTAACCCAAGAAAGAGGTCAAGGCAACGGGCTTGGATCTGTCATCCTTTGGGAAAGCCTTAACACGTCCTCTGATGGAGGCGGCTCTCTTTCTTGGCAAGAAACCCAAGTGACCGTGACGGGGTGCTTCAAACTTCCTGTGAGACATTGTAAATAGGTGTTGTGGTGTTGTGAGGAGGAATAAGACAAAACCGAAGGTAATGTAACAAGCAAGACCACTCTTAAATACTTACACCTAGTGTACGCGTTTAACGACGGAAAGTTGTAACTCGTGTGAAGCAATAGTCCTGGTTGAGATCCTGCGATGATCCGTACGCATTGAGAGGTATTCCGTTCCATTCAGTGACAAAATTTTGTAGAAATTTTTCATTTGTTATTTTGCGTCATCTATCTCTCTCTAGTCGGGAATTCTTGACCGTTCAATTATTTCTTCAAAAAATGCTAGAATAAAACCTGATATTTTTATTTGGGTGTACGGATTGTGCAGTCTCCTATCGGGTCAGGATTTTTGATATCTATCGATATATATAGCTTAACTGGTAGGAACCAGTAGTTGTCGTGACCGTCCGAGAGACACAGTTTAGTCTCTTGGGAACAAACTAATATAGAACGGGATGTTTTGGGGTGTAATAATTCTTTTGGGCAGTAGAATTTGCGCTGTAGTAAAGCGCTTAGGTACTTGTTTGTATAGTTAGTTACCTATATCGAAAAAACTCTGAGACTATATTATACAGATACAAAGCATTCAAATTAGCATGTGGTTTCTATTTTATTTTACTGACTACGAGGAGTGCTCTTATTGTCATTGATTGGTTATCGGTTATCACTTCGGCATTCTGTCAGCGCAAAAGATCGTGCAAGAGATTCCGATCTCAGACAATACTCAATATATGCTTCACAGGGCATCTTGAAGTTAAGTATGTCACGTTACTATATTGAATGTGAAAATTCAATGCACGATTTGGCGCTAGATAGCATCGTTTTTACTCACGAGTCATATTAGCATTATTTGTGCACAAATCGCTTCTTGTTGGTTCCATATAAAAGGAATACATTGTTCAGTTAACTACTTAAGTCTATATTGGATGCTGCTCATAAAATATCATCTCACATGCACAGATAGTGCAAGTTCAAGCGATTGGCAATCATTTACTATAACTCCGGATGCAACTGCGAGTCATCAACGTTCGAGTTGTAATAATATTAAACAAACACCTTCGATTTTTGGTAAAAGTCAATATTCATATTTAAGTGGTAAATACTTCATTTGATTATAGCTTTCGAGCTATGACATGTTTCTTCTATTGAAATTTTACCTTGGTTCCTGAAATTACTGAAAGGTCAGAGCTCATGCCAGTTTCAGGTTCCGTAAATTCCAGTCTTTGATCACTAATATTTCATGCATTTTCGGCAGTATAATGTAGATATACAAATTAACACAGATTCTCACAGCAAAATTTTATATCCAAGGATGGTAAATCGGTAAATTGAGTGTCCGAAAACGCACTACTGTAGTAATGATCCATCTTTATTTCAATTGATATTGTTCTTATCCGCCATAATGTTGACCGATTTCAAAATTAAATCATAATTCCAATAATGTCTAATTCAATAGTTTGTTTTGAAAAACTTGTGTTCCATGGCTTCTTTGGCTGTGAGTCTTTCTTGATGATCATATCTCAATAAATTGTCAATCAAGTCGACAAGCTCCGGTACAGCAAGAGGTGTGCTAGCTGAAGTAAAATATGACCACGGTTTCCTGGGAAATCTCTTCATGATGTTATTATATTCGGAAGGCAATTTCAGACCGTACTTGTCCAAATACTGTAGCAGTTCATCTGTGCCAAGTACGGCAGCGATCTTAACCAATTGGTCCGCATTTGAAGATCCTTTGAAAAATGGTTCCTTCTTGAACACGATCGCCGCCAACATGCAACCAACAGACCACAAGTCTAGAGAGTAATCGTATTGGTTCAAATTTACTAACAGTTCAGGTCCCTTGTGATAGCGGGATGCCACACGTACATTATAATCAACTCCTGGATGATAAAACTCTGCCAATCCCCAGTCAATGAGCCGTAGTTTGCGTTGTGTGGGATCAATCATCAGATTTTGCGGCTTTACATCTCGGTGCATAATACCCATTGAATGGCTGTAATCAAGAACGATGAGCAGTTGAGTGAAGTAGTATTGCAGATCCTGCAATGAAAATGTTGGGTAGAGAGTTCTGAAATCAACATTTCGCACTTCCTCAAAGATCAAAGCAGGAATCTTGGATGCTGAATCCTGCACGATATCGAGCAAGGCAATGACATTAGGTCCACCAGTCAAATTTGTAAGTATTTTCAGTTCCCGGTAGATTTTCTTCAACTTCACTGGCTTCAAAACCTTGATAACACAAGGTTGCTCATTGGCTACACAGCGCCCGCTGAATACCTCTGAGTACTTACCGCGTCCAATCTTCGATACAATCTCATAGTGTGATATCTGGCCCCACTCTATGGTTACGCCTTGTTCGTAATCCCAGTACTCTTGCGGGCGCTCCACGCATGCATCCTTGTATACACGGGCAACAGAATAGACATGAGAAGACTTTTGATTAAGCGCAGACGGAGGTAGGGGCATGTCGCACCTAACCTTTTGTGCGTTGAAGTCTTTAGTTTTATGCAACATAATTGTATATTGTACTGAACAAGGCCTCTAAAAGCTCGTCGAATTTATACATAACTACAACCAACGCTCTTGAGGATGATCTTTAAACGCCTGATAATCTGCTGCGTTAAATAACGAGATCTCTGTCTCGTTTTCTATGCCATACGTTGTGAGTGGCTTGTCAGATTCGAGATCAAGGACCCAATCGTCGTCGTGGTCGAGATTAATCACCAAATTCATTGTCTTCGTCCCATGAGCATGCGAGTATATCTTAAATGTATCGAATGTCACACCACGTAATGCCCTAAATGTCGATTCTTCATTGATCCTCTTCAAGGAGTCTTGTAACAGATCTTGGGCTGTTTTGTGCTCGAGATCGTATCCTTGAAAGACCATATTTCTGACATTCCTATAGACGAAGGACTTCACTACTCTGACCGTTATTGTAGCTGCTCCTAGAGGAGCTGCATGTGATGTCAAGTTCTCTTCTGGCAGCATTTGATCTACTGGGAATTGCTTCTCTCAGCTTCAATGTATATGTAAGTATATAGATATGGTTGTTATTTGAGAGTTGACAAGCTCATCACTACTATCGAAGAAATCATTTCCACACATAATTTAACTTGACGAGTTTGATCATGCCACAAGTGCGTACATTGGTCTTAGATGCTACTCCGCTTATCACGCATCCCTATGCGCATTACCAGCGGTATGCTGATGAGTTCTATACTACGCCAACTGTATTTCACGAAATCCGTGACGCTACAGCACGCCAAAACCTTGAGGTTTGGCAAAGCGTTGGAGCACTAAGGCTTAAACATCCAGGAAAGGACGCTCTTGAAAGAGTGACAAATTTTGCCAGGTTGACTGGAGATTCTGCAGTGCTCAGTGCTAACGATTTGCATATACTAGCATTAGCTTACGAGCTCGAAGCAGAACGTAACGGAACAGCGAATTTGAGGTTGAAACCAGTTGTACCAGGCTCTAGCAAGAGCAGTACTATTACAAAGCTAGAAAAGGATTCTGAGAAACAGTTTACGCAGACTTCGACGAAGAAGAAACGTCGTGGAGGAAGGAAACAACGTGCGAAACGGGAAGCTGAAGAACAGTCACGAACTGCTGAATCTAATATCTTGAACAACGAAGGTGATGTTTCAAGTGCGACTAAGGATGATGAGCCTGATAATAATGCGGATGAAAAAAAAGAAATGGTAGAACGCTATGAGACGAGTCTCAATGACACTTCGGAATCAGATTCTGTTGCGATCGATATTTTCGATGACGAAGATGATGGAGAATGGATCACTCCAGAAAATCTTACGGAAGCTATGATAAAGGACAATGGTGAAGATACCACAGGCGAACATACAGAAACAATTGCTTCTGCACCAAATCAGGTAGCATTGGCAACCGGTGATTTTGCTGTACAGAATGTTGCTATCCAGATGAATATTAACCTGATGAATTTCACATCGGGACTGAAGATCAATAGAGTTCGTAATTACAGAATGCGCTGTCACGCATGCTTCCAAATGTTTCCCTGTCCTCGAAACAATATCCAAAAACTATACTTCTGTCCCTCGTGTGGTGGTCAGGGCACTGTTATCAGATGCGCAGTCTCTGTAGATGCCGAGACTGGTGAACTGACACCACATCTTAAGAAAAACTTCCAATGGAATACGAGAGGGACTAGATATTCTGTTCCAAGTCCATTGTCTCGCAATTATCAACGCAAATATGGGAAGGGCGGTTATCAACACTCTCGTCATGATGAGGACACGCCTATTTTGCGTGAAGATCAAAGAGAGTATGCGAAGGCCATGAAACAGCAGGATTGGACACAAAGGCATAATGAAAAGGTACTAAACGATTGGATTGCAGGAGGATCGGCTGATAATATCGTATCACCATTTGCAATCACAGGTTTGAAGCATCACAGTGTTCGCATTGGAACAGGAAGGCATGTCAATGCATCTCGCAAAAAGCGGTAATAATAAAAGCTCGGGTTACAATGTCATTTCATTGAATCCAGTATTGTAGCATGTGTACATTAATATAGCATTTTGTTTTCCTTCTACATGGAAACCGAGTGGTTTCCGTACGTTCAAGTTGATGTGTTACTGTGTCAAGACAGGAGCTTGGTAAAAGCGCTAATCAATAGTCGATCTCTTCCACTGCCAAACGCTCACAATAAATAGGGCCACCATAATATATTTGCATAGACTGCATGCCGAAGATCGCTTTATCTTGAGAGCAATATTACTCGACATTTTCTCTTATAATTTCAATTGGCAGAGCACTTAAGCACAATTGAACCTGTTAATGCTTTGACAATGTCGTTAGAAGAGCATCGGTCACTCAACCACGATGTCCAATACAAGCAAAACTACCTATGGCCATATGTCATCGAACAATATCTGGGCATCGAGGCTCTATATCTTTCGAGTTCATGGTCTGTTTTTAACCAAGAGATAGTCATGTATAAGCAGACATTATCATGCAAGATTATGAGTTCTCACCATGCTAGTGCGAGCCTAACAATGATTTGAAGAAAGGGTTGGTCTCGAGCCAAATAAAATCAGCTTGTAGCTGGCTCAAAGCTGGTTTATTTAGAACTGGTGACGCAAGACTGTCAATTATTTTGTTTACCCTCCCATCCCTGTTATTCTTAAGAAAGGCAATTGGGTTTGTTTGCGTTCTTTAAATATTGTTTATTGTACTTCCAAGTTTTAAGGTTTGACATTAACACACATTGAAACCTTACACAGTGATACCATTGACTGGCTACTGTTGAGACTTTGATAGAAATTCTAGGACAATTTAGTGTCTGTGAAGTATCGTACTTTTATAAATACGGTTGAAGTCTTTTCAATAAACCACTCAAGTGATACTTAAAGTGCCAAAACGGTAACAGAACGGCAACAGCAAAGGCAAATAACGTCAAACAGCACCATCACACTCACTGTTAAACGCACAGTTTGATAAATAGTGTAAGTGTGATTCATTGCTGAAGATAGACTTGAATTGCGTGGATTGCTCCAGTTATTCGCGGTATTTTAGAATAAAGCTTCAAACACTTCTTCTGAATATAGTATACGGTATTGCTCTCATAGCACAGCCAACCGATGGAGCGAAATACAGATAACCGCAATATGCCAAGGCTGCGCGAACTCGATACCACATACTCAGATCGAAGCACGACGCCTGAGGCACTAAGCGGAGGTCCGCACTCTCTACCCACTCCTAATAAAGGTCATACGAAGTCGATAATGAACGTAACAGGTACCTCTGGTGCTGTTGTGAGTAACACACCTGAACCAGGCCTGAAACGTATGCCTACCGTAACTTTTAGTGATCCGAAGCTCAGTGGTAATAAATCTGATGTCAGTCCCAGTGTACAGTCTCCAAAGTTCATCCCGGAATCAATAAATAGCCAGATTACATCTCAAACGTCTGTTCCAGAAGTTGGTATGACACGAAAGGAGCATCCTCACTTTCTAGTACAGGATCCGTTACACTCCCCAGGCAAGTTGCATCATGCTGCTGTTCTGAACTCTGCTGGAGGTAAAGATCGCACTTCTAGCCCTACGCCTGAAGAATCAGTTATCAATTCACATATTAGCGATAGCGTTGCTGAAAGAATCATGGAGAAAACCCCCTCAACTGTCACTCTCCCCAAGAGGGATAATTCGAACACGATAAATTCAACTTTGATACAAGACGACGGCAAACTTCATGTACTTTTTGGCGCTACTGGTTCCATGTCAGTCTACAAACTCAAGTCCATGATCAAAAAATTAGAAGAGATTTACGGGAGAGATAAAATCAGCATTCAAGTAATCCTCACAAAAGCTGCCTCAGAATTTTTCAATAAGAGATTCACCAAGAAGCTAAATAAATCTACAACGACTAGTCGCACCGTATCAGATTGTTCCATTGACCATAATCTTTCAACTATCAACTCTCCCATTGAACCTTCGCTTGGATATATCGTCAAACCAAATAATTTGAATGCAATAAACTCCCCAAGTCTGCAACATATTTTGAGCAATCCAACTGCACAGGCTGAGCTGCCTCCTCATATACAGGTGTGGACAGATCACGACGAATGGGATGCATGGAGACAACGAACGGACCCAGTTCTCCATATAGAATTGAGAAGGTGGGCCGATATTTTGGTTGTGGCACCACTAACTGCAAACTCGTTGGCAAAAATTGCTTTAGGACTTTGTGATAACCTCTTGACTTGTGTTATAAGGGCTTGGAATCCAAACTTTCCTATCTTTTTGGCACCTTCCTTCATGAGTTCAACATTCAACTCGGTGATAACTAAAAGACATCTGAAGACTATAAAAGAAGAGATGCCCTGGGTCACTGTGTTCAAACCCTCAGAAAAGGTAATAGGGATGAACGGAGATATAGGACTCGGTGGTATGATGGACGCAAATGAAATTGTGGATAAAGTGGTGATGAAATTAGGTGGATACCCAAAAAGCAAAGATGAAGAAGATGATGACGATGATGAAGACGAAGATGATGACGACGACGATGATGGAGAAGACTGTCAAAAAGTCAAGCTTCATAGCTCAAATGAGAAGAGATCCGACTTGCAGAATACAAATCACAGTGAAGCTAAAGAAGACGATGATGATGACGACGATGACGATGACGATGACGATGACGACGACGACGACGATGATGATGACGATGATGATGACGATGATGATGATGATGATGATGATGATAATGAAAATGATAATGCTGATATTGTCGATCAAATTGGTGCCGGTAATCAAGATTAAGCCAATGTCCCCATAATTTATCATTATTAATCCAATATGCTAAAGCTTGTAGTAGAATTATAATAGCTGTTGTGTGTCGGGGTATTTGGTCTTCCGATCGGACAGGGTATTCATTCTGTACTGCAATCAAGATCTTCTGTTTTTCTCGTATTGCAGCTGATTAGTCAACTATCAGTCGGCTTCACAGAGGAAAGTTACATCTTATCTCTACTTCCAACAGATACTATTAACATAACATTTGCGGTAAAACTGCAAACACAAACCTATTAGCTTTGGTTCAGATTATATCTCTCGCTGATCAAAGCACGGTCAACTTTTTGATATTACTAGTTCTAAAGTAGCCTATTATTATTGCAGAGTATATCTTCAATATAACCCTTTAGAAGTGTATATATGCAGGTTAGTAACCATTGCGCTCTAGGACCTTCGTCACAGCTTCGTGAACGTCGCTCACAATCATTGTGGGCCTTACGAGATTCAGATCATCGGTATCTCTATAAACGCCAGTCTTGACAAGGCAACTTGACCAACCATAATTTTTGGCACCGATAATGTCACTGGCAGGATTATCGCCAATCATATAGACATCAGAAAATGGTGATTCTTTTGGCGACTTACCTAATTCGGGTAATACGTTGTTCGGTTTGTCTTTACGACACATAGTATTATACCAATCGATAAGTACGTGATGCGCATAGTCATACGTTATCTTTGTTGGTTTACCAAGAATAAAATCCTCTAAAGACATGTCATTGTTCATCGATGCATAAAGTGCTTTGACTAGCTTCCGAAATGCTCCTTGGCCGAATCTATTCAATTGATAGGCATTAGCCCATAATAAGTCGTTATTGGAGAAGTAAATTGGTATGGATGGTTTGCATCTTCTTTCAGATCTTAATGTATTGAGAAACCCATTTTCCGATATGAGTAGATCCACGATTATCTGAATATCCGCAGCCCAATCGTGAGGATCATTGAAAACAAGAATTGCATCAAATTTTTTCGAGTCCAGATCGGGTATTGGCCTTGAATATTGCATCAACTGTGAATCACTCGTCCCTGAAAACGGTGTTATACTCCGATCATACCGAACAATGTCTAAAGTATGAACCACATCTCTGAATCCATATTTTTCAGCAACTTCTCTTACCGATGGTGTACCCACAGCCAAGATTCGGCTATATTTGTTAGTCAGTGCTTTATAAGGTGTATGACTCTGGATTATTTGAAGTGGTGAAATGGGGACATTCAATTGTGAACTTATGAATGCTGTTCTCTCTTTTTCAAGCTTCCCTCCACCATTTGTTAGAAGAACAAAAGGAATCTTGTTCTGGTTCAGCAGATTTAATGCCTCGCCAGCTTTTTTAATGGGATTTTGACCCCTCAGTAAAACACCATCAATATCAAAAGCAAACGCAATGTTTTTATGGTTCCTGTTGAAGAGAACCCTGCTATATATCATTTGTATTAGCTCTGGATCATTCAATCGGGTTTTATCAAGGTTCGGAACTATATAAGGAATACTTGGTCAATAATGTACAAGAGTAAAATATCTCTTTCTATCCATCCAATAACTACAAAGGTTATTTGAATTTTTAGATTTGTCAATCTTTAATCCAAAACATTAAATAATTCTTAAATCCTGTATAACGATTACGGATACCATGAAGTATGAGAAAATGACAAGTTATATAATGCATGAAACGTAACTACAACCCCAGTTCGTCTAAATCAATATCCGAGGATCTGTATCCTTCTTCAGTAAAATATTTATAACTGTCATTGAATTCCATCTTTTGGGAAGGTACCAGGACGCCTGTAGCATTTCCAATAACCAATAAGCCTGGAGGTCTGCTGCCTATCTCTTCTACAGTTTCTACAATGTATTTGAGTTTAGTTCTTGTAATTCTTTGGTCAGGACATGAGGCGCGCTCAACAATTGCCACCGGAACTTCAGGGTCCCATTTTCTTTCCAGCAAAGCGCTTTTGAGCATTTCGATCCTATGTAGCACCATGAGGAAGATAGTGGTTCGCGTTGACACATATTCTGGAATGTCTGGAAGTGCACCTTTTCTCCCCGTACCAGTACAAATTAAAACCTGATCAGCGACTGACCTTTGCGTGGCTGGTATCCTAGCAACTACTGTCGAGGCTAAAGAAGAACTCAACCCCGGCAATACTATAGGTTCATAACCATGCTCTGTGAAAAAAAGAAATTCCTCACCGCCACGGCCAAATATGTATGGGTCTCCTTGCTTTAGGCGGACAACCTTTCGACCATTTTGTAAACCTTCGAGCCCTTTAGCCAGTAACTCTTGCTGAGCTCTTTCAGCGTTCCCTGGAAACTTACGTGCAATGAAGGTCTCCGTGGATTTTGGAATCAAATTTAGTACATCTTGAGGCACCAATTTGTCTGCCAATATGAGATCAGCAGTTCTAATTTCATTCAGCGCACCGATGGTTAACATAGAAACTGATCCAGGACCGCTACCCACAAGCGATATCGATCCACCATTAGTAGAGCCGTCCTGCAAACTTTTTGTATTAGTCTCAACTTCAGATGGATTTGATTGTCCTTTGATGTCAGGTTCGATCGGGGCACAGACATGTGAATCTGCAATATTTATTGATTTGGACTCGTGACGGGGAAACGAATCCAAATCTTCCAAGGTCAGATCTGCAAGTTGGTTCAAAGGATAGTATTCCATGACCTGTGAAAGCCACCGGGTTCTTCTAGTCTGCCGCTGAATAGAGGAGTTGTCTGATTCTTTGATGAAGTGATTGAATTTGTGTGATTCCCATTCGTCATCGTCCAAGCCCAACCCTTCCAGAGTTTTACCTGCCAATTCATTGTGCAAAAAGTTGCTTATGTCCTCGTTGATAATCATATTCTTTAATAAAGCCATGTTATTGACTATTTGTGATATGTTACTTGGCAGCGCGGCCACTAATTCACGAAGTATTCGATTCGCAAGAACGTAGCCATTACCGTTCGCAGCTACGTGAATCTGGAGACCGCTTCCATTGGGGTCTACAAAAGTTGGAACCAAATGAAATGTGGAAAACTCTGGCATATGAAAAGTGTTAATGGGTATTCTCATTTTCATGCAGTGCTCATGCAGTTGCCGCACGGACAGGAGTTCTGAGTGTGGCAGATTAACAAAGACTCGATCCACTACTTTGCCGACCAAAGCCCGTCCCAGGGTCGTTAAGTCACTCAATCTAACCGAGCGGTTGAGCAATACACCATGACAGCTTGCCAGAGCTTGATTTAGGGACTTTTCATGGGATGCAAAGGATGGTTGCACAACTATCACTTTTGCTCCGGCTGAGCCCAATGACTTGATGCGGCGTGTTGTAACTGACGAGGATTCCCTATTAGCACCGCTACCAATAAGCAAATGAACTTCACCATTTACATGGTTCGCTGTGGTTACCGGAAGAGTTCCATGAACCATCTTTTAGCTGGTTAATGCAGGCCAGGTAGCGGCAACCAACCATTAGAGTGATCATGGCCATGCGGGCCGTTATATAGTTCACAAACGGCGATGCTTGGCAAGTTATGACCATTTCACGTGTCCATTGGTGTATGTGTGTGTGTATGTGTGCTAACTAGTTGTCTACCAAATTCACGTGTATTGCTGTTTGCTGTAATTTAATATTTGACCACTATCATATCCTTCCAATATTGTATACGCTAATCACCACACAACGTATTGAACCACAGGGAAAGTCCAAGGTCTTCGTGACACGAGTTGCACTCGGTTAGACCAGAGCAGTTACGTATTTCGTCGGCGAGGTGAATGCGCTATAAGCTAAACCTGGCCAGAATTATTATGCAAGTATCAAAGAAAGAGATGAGAGATCTGAAGCTCGATATCTGAAACATGGTATTAAGCAAGAACAAGATGCCAAGATGGACCTTGGCAGCAGTGACGACAAGTGACTGGCTGGCAACCACGGTTTCGCAACATACCGACCGTTACCATATGCGAGAGTTAATAACTGTATAAAAATGTACCAAGCATCAGGTCATCACCGTTTCATGGGCGCTTAACCTTGCGGAAGCACCTCCAACAGCGATGGTTTTAGAGCTGGTCTTTGCTATGCGAAACCCAATGAGAATGCTCGTCTTGTCCCACTGCCTTTCCGAGAGCTGGTGCTGACAGAAACCAGGAAATCCGGTAGTGTAATGCGGAACAAACCGTTTGGAAAACGAGTTCAGACCAAATATCCTTTTGCCTGGGCCTCGGTGAAGAACGAGAAAGCACAGATCTCTGATTGGAATGCAGTAGTTGGAACAAGCTTATGGCATTCTCGTGTATGTTTTCTCGTACGTATTGATATATCAAAAGTGAAGGTTAAAAGTGCAACCTCAATTTGATAGACCCTCGCCTTTTATACTATTTTCTTAAAACATCGAACCTTGGGATGAGCCAGCAAGAGGATCCCCTGCTCCAGAACTTGAATGCCTTCAAGAGCAAGGTGCAGCCAGGTGGGAAAACACGTCGCAATGCAGGAGTTCCTTCAACTCCTGTAAGCAACGCAGGCACTCAAGGTCCAGCAAATGGCCACAATGAGCCCAAAACCATTACCCCTTCGAAGCCCATCGAACTGAGCGACGGCGAGAGCGACGAAGAACTTTCTCCCAACAAGAAAGTTCGACCTGGCTCTATTGCTGCTGCTGCATTGTTGGCAAACCATTCGGACCTTTCGAAGAGCCATGATTCCTCCAAATTGTTGTGGGCTACAGAGTATATACAAAAGAGAGGCAAGCCCGTGGCTCTCAATGAGCTTTTGGACTACCTTTCCATGCGGGACGATGACAAAGTAATCGAGCTTCTGAAAAAACTTGAACGCATCGAATTCGACCCGAAGAAAAATACTTTCAAATACCTTTCCATATATGATATTCATTCTGGACCTGAACTTGTCAATCTCCTAAGATCTCAAGTCACGTTTAAGGGCATATCGTGCAGGGATCTGAAGGATGGTTGGCCACAATGCGACGATACCATAAATGCGCTGGAAGAAGAAAGCAAAATTTTGGTTCTCAGAACGAAGAAAGACAAAACTCCCAGGTATGTCTGGTACAATATTGGTGGAGAGCTTAATTGCATTGATGACGAGTTTGTCAAAATGTGGGAAAATGTTCAACTACCGCAATTTGCAGAGTTACCGAGAAAACTACAGGATCTAGGCTTGAAGCCAGCCAGTGTCGATCCTGCGACGATCAAGAGGCAAGCTACAAGAGTCGAAGTAAAGAAAAAGAGACAAAGAAAGGGCAAAATCACAAATACACATCTTACTGGAATTCTCAAGGACTATTCGCAAAGAAACTGATGAAATATCATATGCATTTATACTGAGTAAAAGAATGAAAACCTATAAATTATTGATTAACCTAGAACACCGAATGGCCTAGGAGTCCAATTCGGCACTGGCGTCCAAAACTTAAGTTGAAGCGTCTCTTCATCTTTCACTGTAGTTTGAGCCTCTAACGACTTCGCTCTTTTTCTCAATTCATCCAAATCATCTAAAATGACATCAACATCAGATATTTCTGATCTTTTCGTACTTGGTATCGATAAGGCTTTGGGTACAACATCATAAGCAATCATGTCCTTTCCGGTATATCTCTTTGCCAAGTTCTCTATCATTTTGTTTATCATATTATATACCGCAGTAAAATCATCTCCAGTGTTTCCCAAAGTCCTTTTTCTTCGTTTCTTCCGCCAGCTTGCCTTTTCTTGATCCTCGAACTTCTTTCTTATCAATAAGCAAATCTCTAAAGTTAGATATGAAGGCTGGGTCTCAAAAATTTCCTCCCAACTTGCCCACCTCATCACGATAGTTGCAGTCGATAAGGATTCCCATAGGACCAGATTAATCAATTCTTCTTTTAGTTTAGACCAGCTGGGGTAATGCCTTTTGAGTATACAGAATTGCTTTGAATTTGGTGTCTGCCTTATCGTATGTAAGAGCCATTGTACGAATTGTAAGTCAAACCCCGAACAACGGACCATACAAAATCTGAGCAAGTTCTGATGCGTATTTGATTCCATAAACATTTGCATGAAATTGGGCTTGTCTCTCAGCCTTCTCCATGTGGTTCTCCACAATTCGGTATATTTACTGGAAGATGTTTGAGGTGACATTGATTTCCAATGCAAGGCCTTACTTTGTGTGACAGCCGTTTCGGCTTCGAATTTGGAGGTTCTAACAACTTTATTATCAAGCCAAACCCATGGATTTTCATTCAATATTGCCTCAATTTGTATCCAAATGTCTATAAGATTTGATATGATATCGTGATAACTTTGACGCATCTTCTCATCTTCATTATAACGATCAGTGTCAGCGTTCGATTCTTCCACAGCTTCGTCCGTCTCCAATTCTGTATCGTTCCAATAATGAACCCAAAGCCAGTCAAGAGCCTCCTTGGAAGCAATGCGTAACATGTCAAGACTTGGAAGTTCCCGTTCATGAGTACCCCAGTGTCTTAAATCCACAAACCAAGAGGACAGGCCCGCTTTCTGAGCCAAGAAATGCAAAGGCATGGCGAATTGCGATTGCTGTTTTGGGTCCAGAAGCCCATTAACAAAACGGACCATGGCCATTGTGTACGCCAGTCTCACGGCTATGCAATCATTCTGGACAGATTCCTCGCTAGCTTCATCCATGAGCACAGCACTGGTTATCTGATTTGTGGCATCTATCACATGGGGCAGATATTGCGATCCTTTACTTTGGTAGCTTTTCACCCGCTGTATGGCTCGGTATCGGAGATCCTGGCCGTTGTTCCTGGAGTAAAACCATAGCTTAAGCTCGTCCAGCTCGCTGGCATGGGCCCATGGCACTATCCGAACTGCCTGCATGGACTTGCTGGAACCGGCCGTACCGCAATTCAAGGAGCAGGCGTCTATATCGCACCAGCCTGCGGTAAGAGGCCTGCCTTTAGTCTCAGCTATCTCTTCTGCATATGTGATTTTACGGTGTTGAAGAGGGAAAACAAATTTAAATTCCAGGTACTCTACCAGACAAAAGCTAACTCGGACTCCGCGGCCAGCCACAGTACCCCGTGAATCGCAAGACACTGGTCAATTGATCAATTTCAGTGACGACATCTGCAAGACTGCAAGTTCACTCTCTCGCAACAATACGCAAGGTTTAAGCTTAGGCTCTACCATAAATTGCAAAACGCAAGAGATTTAGAGTCTCGATGACTATACAAAGAGTATGAAATACGCCACGCACGCGCTGCAAAATCAATTGACAACATCAGTGTCACATCACAAGAATAGCAAGTCTCAAAGGTAGAGAGATGTCTGTTGAAAATATGCAATAACTGATGTATGTTTTGGAATATCGTGATATAGATCGAATCACGTGATAAGAGCGGAGATAAGGCCCTTACGGCCGTTACAAGGTCACATGACCTCACGTGCTCTCACGTGGCCAAGCAGGGGCCACTGACCCCAGGGCGCGAAAGGGGACGTCGGTAGCAGGGCTCAGCCGAGTCACGTTGTCACCTGCACACACTCGCACCAATCACGTGATGGCAGCGGTCTCAGCGTGCTCAGCGGACTCGGCGGGCTCAGCGGGCCCAGCGGGCCCAGCGGGCTCAGCGGGCATTGGTGGGGCAAGCCGAGTTGTGGCTATAAAGAGGCCCGTGACCATCCGATACTGGGAAATGGAGAGAGAATCTTCATCGCCAATGCAACTTTTGATGGAATGGATTGATGGACTGGCCACATAGTTATGCCATGAACTCCTGTTCTACTTTTCCTTGTATCTAAAATATTTATTGCGTATTGTGGATTGGGATGCCGGGGAGCATGAAAATTCTGAGAAATATTACTGTAGCTCGTTGGATTAAGGCCGTTGTGTAATGGTACTGTTTCTCTGAAAAAGTGTTTCCTTACTTTTATTGCAGTTTATTTCGCTAGGCGCAGGCCATTTATCGGAGGACCCGCTCACAGTTGCAATACTATAGCATGGCATCATAAGGCTAATGAACCTCGACCGACAGTCGCGATGGTGTCGCAGTTGCGACGTCAAAAACGACCCCGGACATGGCATATTTGCTATTGTCACGTGATCACTGACGCTATTTTTGCGGTTCTGACGCGTATTTTCCCAAATTTTCTACCCAGCGAAATTGTAGGATATATATTGTTCATCTGGCCGATGAGGTAGGTACGATAGCACTTTCTCTGTAGTGTTTCATAGTTTTGTTGGCGACTCTAGTATCGAACTTCTACTAGTACAGAAATAACTGTGGAGCTAGGTGTCCACCCAGCCCCAAGATTAGCGATTTCGGAATGCCTAATCGAAAGACAGGGCCCACGATCGCGATAAACGCGGGAGCGCCGCCACCTGCCAACGGTGCTACCAACTCTTCATCCTCTGCTTCGCGATCGCCGCTGCCCAGCTTCTGGCGACATTTTTTGAACAATCCGAAGAGCGTCTCATCGGAAAATATCATCACCGTGGGCTCTTCAGGACGTCGCAACCGTTCCGCAGCAAATCCTGGTTCAGCTCGTACTCTACCCGGCGATTCCTCGCCACATAGACCGCATCTAAAGTCTGGGCTATCTCACACCTCCTTGGGCAAAAATTCTACTGAGGTAAACCAGAGAGCCAGTCCACACGCCGCGCCATTGCCTTCCTCAGATTCGCAAGCAATCCCTCCAGCTGCCGACGAAGCTCTGAAACACCACCGAGACGATTTCTTAGCGAGAAAACACGCCTTCAGTGGACGAGTATTCGGTGTCTCTCTTGTAGAATCACTGAGCGTTGCAAGCGCAGAAGTCATAGTTCAAAGCGAACTGGTAAGTTTTGGCCGCATTCCTACAGTAGTAGCAAAATGTGGAGCTTATTTGAAAGCAAATGCACTTGAAACTTCTGGCATATTTCGCATAGCAGGTAACAGCAAACGCATAAAGGAACTACAATATATTTTTTCATCACCACCAGATTATGGTATGAAGTTTAACGGGTTTGATCATTACAGTGTGCATGACGTGGCTTCCCTTCTACGAAGGTTTTTAAATAATTTGGAAGAGCCTTTGATTCCATTAGGCCTGTATGAGAAGTTTCGGGAACCACTTCAGAAAAGGCCGAGAATACTAAAATACATGACCAGCAAAGATGTATCCCATCCAAACTCAAAGCCCGATACTTCAGAAATGAGGACGCAAACGACTACCACATCAGGTAACGCCAAACTTGATTCGGATAAAAAAGAATCCACAACATTAAATGAACCTCATATTTTCAATGAAACATTGATTGTAGATGACGAAAAGGCCATTGATGGTGATAATGATAGTGAAGAAGAAGCCCAACTCGCTGAAAAAAGAGCGAAGAAAAAAATCTCACGGAAAAAGAAATTGGCTCGTGACATAAGATCTGCTATCAAGGAATATGAAGAGCTGCTCGGCATGCTAACTAACGATTTCAAACAACTCACTATTTACTTATTCGATCTCTTGAGTCTTTTTTCCAGACAATCACAATTCAATCTAATGACTAGTCGCAACCTTGCTGCTATTTTTCAGCCATCAATTCTTTCACATCCTCAGCATGATATGGACCCCAAAGAGTACGAGCTGTCGAGATTTGTGGTCGAATTTCTCATAGAGTATGCATACAAGTTGTTACCCCATCTCCTGAAGCTTGCAAGAAAAGAACAACAAGAAAACATTTCCAAACATAGTTCGATATCTATCAAACCACTCAACATAGCAAATGGTACAGCAGGGTCTATTGTAGTGAGTAATGAAAAGGACAAAGTTGTTTCAGTATCTCATATAACCAATTCAGAGCAACAGGGCGGGAAGGAAAACATATTAAACGAGGAACAAGTCGCAAGTACAAAGTTAACCGAAACAGGTTCAGTAATACCTAATGATTTAAACTCAAGGTCAAACAATCTCACTGTACCCTATATTAGAAGACCACACTCAAGATCAATAGGCTCATCTGCTGTTCCACCGGACGTCATCGCAAGCAACAAAAGACGGTCAAAACTTTTCCCACGGCTGCGTAATAATGGTATACTTAGTGACGCAGGTGAAAACACTGCGACTGAAGGTGAATATGATGATGGGGCAGACGATGAATATGGAGACATTAATTTATCTCAACCTAATAATCGATCCAGTATATTTGGCAAAATGAATAGATCCGTTAGCGGCAATAGTAGCAAATCAGGTTCAGCTATGAGGCCGATCTCAATGATTCTTACAGGGGGGCTTGATGACTTCAAACTGCAAAGACCCAAAAGTCCACTTCGGAATGACAAGTATCTATCCTCCTCCTCAAACCGTGAAGAAGAAGAAGAAGATGAGAACAATTTAACTAAACCACGTAAAAGAGAATCATGGTTCCAAAGGTTCCGTAGCCCTTCACATTCCTCTTATAAACATTGACCTAGTTTTGCTTTTATCAGAAGCGGTCGTCACCCCTGTAGTAAATTGCTTCTGTACTTATAAAAAACTAACACCAAAATTGGAATGGCTCAAGACTTAATGAATGCTTCATGCCTCACCGTTGTTTTATTTGATCCAGCAGAACAGCAAAACTGTTTTGCAAGTCGTGTAATATAAGATTGTATTATGTCCCGTTCGGTATTCCAATGCTATGATACTGCTGCCTATATCTGTTCATTACTTTATATTCTTACATATCGATGCTATATACTACCTCATTGCATTGAAATATCATAATCATAGTGACAAGATGTTAAACAAGATTACTCAACTAACTGCCAAGTCATATAGTTCAGAAATCTCTTCAACTAAGCATCTCTAAAAAAATCCATCATGAAACTGTAGAGCAGAGAGTATAACAAAAACTTCACACTGCAAGAACGCCAATCATACATGACCGTCACTCGATAACAATCAAATCCTCATAATTTTCACTTTCATACAATTTCTGCTTTTTCTGACTATTCAGCGAATCAGGAGATAAGCGGCGTTTACGACCTTTTTGATCGTCATTTTCTCTGTAAACCTCATCAATGTCATCCAGAATTATGACTGAATTTGGAACATCAGTTTTGGAGCTATCAAAATCACCTTTGGTATCCAAATCATCAGCTGAGTTGTCTAATGGCTGAATAAAAGGTACATCAATTTCGGGTAAATGCAACTCATCAGAGTCATCATTTCCGCTAGAGATATCAAGATATATTTCTAGCGGTTTACGTACCTTACCAGTATTCTCTTCCTCACACTCGTCGGTCAACAATAACACTGATCCTGAGCTAATCTTTAGTTGTTCAAGAGACGACTCACTTAAATCATCAAAATCGTAGTCTATCAGCAATCTCTGAGAATTAGTATCAAGTATGGATACCTCGTCAGACAATTTATATTTTAGGCGCAGAGCGCCTAAAAAATCTGCTATTGTGAGACGCTGAGCCAATTTTGCCGACAATGTGACAACTCCCCTCGAAACCCGAGAACATGCTGCGCATTTTGAGTTTGGAGATGCCAGATTCAAACTTGACAGGCACTTATTAGGATTTCCGGTGGCTGTAAAGGCCATTCTAAGTTCAGTCGGCTTCTCGGTATTAGCATATTTCAATAATTTCAAAACTCTTAGCGATGCTAAGGAAGACAACCCAGCAATAATGGCATTCGTTGTTGCAATCGCTGGAATGATATTACCTGCAATCTGTTTGATTTCAAAAATAGATTTCAACGAGATATGAAATATATGCGATCTAATATTGGCTGCTGTTGCAACAAATTGTAGAGTATCATCATCGTCTTTATCAAATTCTAAGACTGCGGCTCCGTCCCTTATCCGGCCCATTAATCTTTTTGTGACCACAACCAATTGATGTAACTGTTCGTTAATAGGCCAGACCTGATTCAGATTCAATTTTCCTACACTTTTATCTTCTGTAGCCTTTTTCACGGTTTCAAAATTCAAAGGAACAGGTTTAGCTCTGGTAGTCCAAAGACTGTCAATTGATAACAACTTTTCAATATCATCAATGAAAAGTTTACGAAGAATGTCAATAATTTTCGTTTCATCCGCTTGAAGAATTACACTTCTTAATTCCTGAAGCTCGCGACTTTCCTGCTCAATACGTTTAATCTCCTCCGGATTATCAGAACCCCAATCTGTACCACCGTTAGAGTCTTCCAGCGTATGGTCAGATTGAAATAGCTCGGCAAATAGAAAGTTCTTTGCCCAAACTATACAGTGAACTGGTTGCGAAGGTGTCGATCTAATTGTGCACACAGGAAAAGTCTTGGGTGTATCCTTCTTAGTACAATCAAAACATTCAGTGGAACCTGGTATAATAGGCTGTATATACCCATCAAATCCTGCTGTACCCGATTCGATTATAGGAACTTTAAGAAATTGGGCCATCTTATTAACATATCTGCGGGCGGCAAGATTATCTAACGCATTGTAAATGATGTCAAATTGGCTATACCAATGTAAGGGAAATTCTTTTGTGCTCATAATGTTTCCTTGATGGGATACTAGCTTGGAATGGCTGTAGTGCTGCACTGCCTTAACAGCTGTGCATGCCTTTGGCTTCTTGATGTCCGTTTGTCGGAACAGGAACTGGCGATTGAGGTTTGATAGGTCTATCGTATCCAAATCAACAACATGAATCTCGCCAATTCTCATCAGAACTAGGTCTTTCAATAGTTCAGACCCTATCCCACCAGCTCCAACTAGAAGGCATTTTGATTCCCTCAGGCACTCATATGATTCATTTCCTATGATAGTGATCAAATCATTCGAGGTAGTGGACATATTATTAGATCAGAAGAAAAGATGATAGTGAAAATCACTAAAGACACTAACTATTATATTATCAAATACACCGAATTTTCTCAGAACCAACTCGTCACAATATTTATCACGGGTATTATGAGGAGATTAAATATGAATCAAACAACAAGCAAGTACTTAATCAAATTGTTAATATACAATAATGATAAATTAATATATTGATTTTTGTCAGATAACGATTTAAAGAAATGACATAAATATACACTTAAAAAGAGTGCTTAAGAATCTGCTGGCACCACATTTTGAACTGGATTACTTATAGATTTACTAGCGAGCCTACATGTATCAAATTAAGTAGATCTTAGTAGATCGGCCTAACTCATCACTTGATTCACGCTGCAATAAATTATATATAACCTACTGGCATTTAGTAACAAAAAATGCCAGTACTAAACATTGACGAGAAAATCCGAAGATGCTACCGGATCCTTGTTTTTCATTCAATGTTTGCATTAAATCAGTTTAATGAACGCGCTGATCATTACTTGCTAAGATTACATCAGTTACATAACCATCGAATATCCTTGTTAAAGTAGTTCTTATGTATTGACCTAAGCACCACCAACTACTACCACTAACAATATTTTTCTGGCAATGTGTTTGAAATTATCCTTACTGTTTGTATTGCAGTTAATGTTATGATTGATTACGGTTCCCTATATACCCTAACCATTGAATTAGCTACGACACATGGAAAAATTACATTAGCAGATATTGGACTATACTAGGTATTTGAATTAGAAGCAATTGAATATTAGCGGTGGGTTAGCGAATAAGTGAGGAATTGAGTGTAATAATCAGCGCTTCTACGTTCAACGGCTACAGAAATCTATAGAACTTGGAGAAATGAAGACTATATCAAAATAACAACAAGAGGATACCAACTGAAGCGCTGCGTTGGAGGTACACTATACAGCAATCGATCATGTCAAATTACAAGAAAAATCCGGTGCCGGATATGAATAATGCAGGTACAAGAAAGTGTAGACATGAGTGAACCAAAGATTAGATAATTGGAACGCATCAGGATCATTTATTACGTTTAATAGCCAATAAGAAAACATACAATTTTGACCACATATATACTCAGTTTAAATTAAAGGCGTGATTTCACAATCCTATTATAAGTTTCCATTTCAATGCAGGGTATTTCTGAAGATACCTTGCTTGTTAACATTTCAGCAACAAGTAAACATCGTGTACCGCAAATCAAATAATTCTCAAGCATTGAGGTTTTGGAAGTTAACCCTACTTTGTTAGTGATTTGTATGTTCATCCACCGTTTAAGGTTTTCAAAAAATGGTAGCTATTGCCACACACTTTCAACCAATAAGTTACATGATCGCAGGCCGATTAGTGGTCTTTGTTTCCCCAATATATCAAGACCGTACTCCAACATATATACATCGTAACCATAGGAAACTATGTTGATGACGTCCGTATGCTTTTCGGTTAATGTAAAAAGTAGAAAAAGTAAAACGACGATTTTTGAGTTTATCACATGCATTAAGGTTCGCCCAAAGAATAAGGCAAATCCGATGTCATAACGTCAATTGATTGCAGTAAGCCAACTAAAATGCCCAGTAAATTTTTCTAGATTGTAAATCAATATTATATGATGACCTATGCATTTGCTTTAGCTGGAGCTGAAATACATCTTTCAGGACATCTTTCAGGTTCTGTTATCGGCACATCATCATTAGTTTGCACGGGAGCGTTTCACTAAAGTGGGGAATATGAATATTAGCCAAGAGTCATGATCTAAAATATATTATGCAACATGATCGGTAGCGCCGAACAGTCTTCAAGTGTATCTTGGTGCTTTTTGCCGATCATAGATTCATACACGTCTAGAATTTATGTGAATCTCAATTTTAAAAGAGACCATCACCGAGTAAATCAAGCGCTATCTTGATGTCCACTGCTTGACAGGAGTTAACATCACACATTAGACAGATCATGCACAATGGTGCGGAAATGACGCACTGTCTGCTGCAAGAACGTAAACAAAAGATATTTTGTGTTTGGGGTCGGCAAAATAATATCTTCATGCGACGTTCGCATTACATCGTAGGACAATCACATGTTAATAATTGATTTATCTCAATGTCGTAAAGATTCGAGCATGACCTCAGAGAGTCGGAAGCAAGCCTTATGCTGTTTAGAATGAGTCAACTTTCAGCTTAAGGCAGCTCTTTGAGAGGACTTGAGTTTGTATTGAAGTCAACTATACAAGCAGATACCAAAAGATCAAGATCTTTTACAATGTATTGGAGTTTTGGAACCTCTATCGCTATGCGTAACATATTCTTTAGAGATCAATGAACAGGAATGAATTTAACTGCATTTGACAAATCATCTGAGAGAATTTCATTTCGCGATGGCGAGGTTGCTATTAAATTACTTCTGAATCAAGACACGGTTTCAGCAGGCCTCTCATCAAGCTTGCAAAAACCCTCAATCTAAAACCCCCAAGTTGAAACCATTGACTATTGATTGTCTTTTGCCGGACACAGAACTACTACCGTTCGACCTCTCGTTGGATTGAACCCAAATTACACATAATGAATGAGCTACTAAAACTGTTGGGGATCCATGAAACGATTTTGTTTCATTATGCGACAAATGTTGTCTAATTATAAAACCGAAACAACCTTGATCGCGTTGCGTTGCGTGCACGGAGTTCGGGTTTTGGGTTACTTTAAGGTGCCAGTTTAGCTCTTTTGTCACGAATTTCTGCAACAGGATAAATATCCGAGGCACTGCCCGGAGGACAGCGAACAAGAGGCCCGCCTATTGGCTACAGACCGTGTTTCTACATCATCATATCTAACAGTTCTTTGATACCAGCGTTGCGTGCCGTTCAGACTATTGTCATTGCAATTGCGCTCGAGACCAAAATAAACGCGCGCTCGACCATACTCACACGTATCCAAGATAAGGCGCAGCTTAGACCACATCACCCCGGAGCCTTTTAGACCTACAGATGAAAGGGGCAGCGGGGCCTAAATTTCATGGAACTACGACATGCTGTTACAAGAGCAAATTACTAATAACCTGACAAGTCGCTCCTCTCGAACTCTAATTGCCATGCTTCCCGATACATGAAAATGGCAGAGCGCATCCCCCTTTCCTCAAGAACTGTCTCTACTTCGTCGTGCTCGCTCGTTACCCTCCGCCAGCTTTCAACTGTGACGGGCTCTCATCGCCATCTCAAATATAATAACACTCCCAAACGTACGATTTCATCTTTTTTCCTATCAAGGTACAACACTCTTTTGATGCTATAACGCGAATACTCACCAAAACGCATATGAATGCAGTATTTTGCAAAACAAACATGTCGTGCTCCTAATTACCTGATTTTCACACCAATTTGGCCCTGTACACAGTAAATTCTTAGAATAGCACGATTACCTTGTATATATTAACACTGTGACGTGGCGATTACTAATTGCCAGAGTTCTTGGTACAATAGTTACTTAGATTAAATTAGCAAAAGTATTTTTCGGGGAATGCATATTATTATAATTATAGTGCATTATTTGCTTTTATTATTTGCATTCAAACATTAACACATGTCTCATCGGACTATATTGAAAATGGAGATATGGTCATACTCGCAATGTGTTGCCATTATGCCGGATGCTAACAAGGGTGGCACACCTAGTTTCGACTGGTGCATCCCGGCCGGAATTCGAGTAGTCGCAATGCTAATCGATGAAAAAATTCGACTAATTTTTTGCCATGTGGGTTATAGGAGAGTGTGTGCAAATACCACTGATATGCGATAAATTGGGATTTGCTCTGCCCACGCTTGTGCTGTGAGTTACACGATCGGCAACCGAGGAGGGGGGCATAATAATATTTTGGCGGTACTGAGCGTAGTTTTACGAGTAATAACAACAGTGCCAGTGACCTCCTCCCCCTCCACGTATGTCGCAAAAGAGGGGGACCTGGATCACTACTCTTGAATAAACCTGTCACGGAATCTCTCTGGTAATCCATGTTGCTCCGGGGTCAAATTATATAAAGCTGTGCTAAAGTCCTGACCTGACCCCATCAGATCGTAAGCTTCTCTTGTGCAGCAGGACATTGAGCAACAATTCTAGTTCACGATGCAATTGACGACTTTGGCTGTAGTAGCCTTTGCACCATTCTTTGCTGAGGCCTTCTCGCCAACCAATGGCTATGCGCCGGGCCTTGTCAGATGTCCTTCAGAACCCAACTTCTTGAGAGAAGCAACTGACATTTCCAGTAAAGAGCAGGATTGGTTGCAAAAGAGGCTCCCTCTCGTCAAGAAACCAATGCAAGACTTCTTGGGTCGTGTCTGGTCCGACTATAATGACACAAGCATTGTTGATGAGATTCTCGGCAGTGACAATTTGTCACATGTCCCAAAAATCGCCATTGCCGCTGCTGGTGGAGGTTATGCTGCAATGTTCACTGGCGCCGGTATGATAGCTGCTCTTGATGACAGAACGAATGGTGCCATTGAACATGGTCTTGGTGGTGTTTTGCAATCGTCCACTTACCTATCCGCTCTATCTGGTGGTTCGTGGCTTGTCGGTTCTTTGACCGTTAACAACTTTACCAGTGTGCAATCCATTTTGGATAACACCTACAAGAAAAATTCCATCTGGGATATCACTAACTCCATTATTGCTCCTGGTGGACTCAATGTATTCGAGACTGCTGGTCGTTTCTACAACTTATTCAAGATGGCCAAACAAAAGAAATTTGCTGGTTTCCCTGTTACCATTACTGACATCTGGGGTAATGCTTTGGCATATAACTTTATGCCAAACTTACCAAATGGTGGAGCAGGCACACTTTGGAGTGACGTCAGAGATTATGACCCTTTCAAAAATGCTGAGATGCCATTCCCAATCATTCTAACAACTGCGAGAAACTCTGATGGCTTCTTAATGAACCCAAACAGCACTTCAATTGAAGTTAACCCTTTTGAATTTGGATCCTGGGACACTTCATTGAATGCATTCCATGACTTGAAATACATCGGTACTCCTGTTATTAATGGTAAACCAATTACGGAAAACCATTGTGTTGCAGGTTATGACCAAGCTAGTTTTGTCATGGGTAGTTCGTCTAACATTTTCAACCTCCAGATGTTGAAGCTTGCAGGAAACATCATCAATTCCTTCTTGAACTTCTTTGGAAGTTCTTTGCCTGCTGGTGGCGCTGTTATATCCCAAAATCCATTCTTTGATTCCCAATATACATCAGCTGAATATAAGGGCCCTCTATCTAGCACTGTTAACCTAGTCTTGGGTGATGGTGCTGATATCAACCAAAATGTTCCAATTACTCCGCTGATTCAAAAAAACAGAGACATTGACGTTATCTTTGCTCTTGACACCTGGGGAAGTCCTTCAAACTACCCAACTGGAGCTTCTCTCATTGCTTCCTACAACCGTCAATTTACATCTCAGGGGAAAAACAGTGCTTTCCCACCTGTCCCAGATGCCGAAGAGTTTGTCAGTGGTGGATACAACAAGAAACCTGTTTTCTTTGGTTGCTATTCAGAAGACCTAACTGATTTGAATCACATTCCACCTTTAGTAGTCTACTTGCCTGTCGCAGATTACTCTTATCCAAATCCAAACTTACTCAAGTTGGCCTACTCTCTTGACGAGCGTATAAAGGTCATCAAGAATGGCTTCGAGTCTGCGACCGCCAACAACTTGACTAACGTCGATGGATTTGCCGGATGTGTGGGTTGTGCTATCTTAAGACGTAGCCAAGAGAAACTCGGACTTGAGTTGCCTGAAGAATGTAACAAATGCTTTGAGGAACTATGCTACAGACCTCCTCAAAAAGCTCAAGCACTTGCTGCAATTGCTGCCGCACCAACTCCTTCCACTACATCCATCAACAGCGGACAAATCGAGCAAATCAGATCCAGTATTTCTGCACCATCTGGTGAGGCTTTATCTACCGTGGTGGAATCGATTTCAGCAGCTTTGTATGAGTCTGTCAGCGGAGTTTCATCTCTAAGCATCTCGCAACCCACTACAGCAAATTAGAGTGGCGTTTAATAGAACATACATCGACACAAGTTCCAGCAAATAGCTTTCGAGATTGAACTCCATGCAGTGGTTTTGAAACTACCCTTTGCTGAGATATATTGAAATAAAGTACCTTCTGGGTAAAACCGATAAAGAATCGTGTGGTAACTGAATATGAAAAAACATGATGGAATTTGGAACGCCAATATATATATATATATATTGTGTTTTAGCGGAGGTATATTGTGTATACTTTCTTATCGAAATAATTCCATCTGCTTATAACATTTTCTAAGAGTCATGTTCGGATTGTTTTTCTCGTCTGTTGCTATTAACTCTATATGTATCAACTAGTTTATTTTTCCATCTGGTTCAAATACTGCTAAGAGCGATACGTATGTTCCACATACCTTGCAACACAGCTTGAGTCAGAGCCCTGTACCATGATATTGATATTTCAATTTCCTTCAGTTATTTACAGGTAGTGCGCCAGTACGGTAAATGCGTCGCCCATGTATTTTTTTCAAGCTCGCGAATTACCCACCTATTCAAACAAACATTCACACCTGATGTTCATTGGCAAGCTCTACCAAGCCCATTAGCAACTCCAGAGCAGCATGTAAATCAATTACCACTGAGCTGTGTCTCTCTCTGGCATACCTGTCGCTCTGTTCTCAGATCACGTGATGACACGTAATTACGCGTTATTGGGGATTGCCAAGAAGATTATTCGAGTCACGTCAATAATGCCGTTTTGCTCTCAAATTAATGTATTATAAAATCGAGGATGGTAAATGGAGGGAATGTAATATTCATCGGTAATACAGCTTGCTTCAAGTAATTTTGACGAGATTTAACTAGAGTCAAAGAAACTAGGTTTCGCATTTAGAAAGAGCAGGTGTTGTGAAATATTATCAACTGCCACACCAGCAGTTCAGTACCAGTTGCAGCTGCTAGCATACTCATCGAGTAAGGCAGGAAAAACAGTGTACAGGGCGCCGTCCACTATTGGGGATCTGGAGAGATATGATGCATCCGCCTGTTGTCCGAGCAGTGCTCGTGGAAGGAGAAGGAATTCTGGTTGAGGGAGAGGCATCGGGTCTTGGAAACAGCAAACCGTCGTTGTCATGGCTGGCATGCATCGGGTGCGTGGGACTCGAAACAACCTCTGAAGGAAATTCAAAAAGTGGCAGAGTCCTGATACCGTACGGCCGTATCCTAAGGGCCAAGACTCTGGGGTCTTGTGAGGAGCCCTCTTCCTCCTCATCTGCGGGCTTTACTCCTAACAAGAGCGACTCCTCACTAGAATCGCAAATCCGTGACCCTTTTTTAGTAGGTGAGATGGACCTCAAGGATCCTGGTAGAGTGATCCTAGAGCTCACCTTTGTGTATCCACACGGCAAATATATCCGTCCCAAGACCCTAAGTGTTTTGCTTTCCCACAGATTGGCAACTGATGATGTTGCTGAATATATAATGAAAAAAAGCTTTCAGAACGCAAAACGTCATCGATCAATACTCGTTGTTATCAACCCCTATGGCGGAAGACAATTAGCTCGTCGTCGATTTGATAAGCATTGCAGACCAATTCTCTTGGCTGCCGGTTACGATATCGAAATTGTTCATACCCAATATGCGAAACATGCCATCGATATTGCCAAGACGATGGATATTGAACGCTACGATACAATTGCATGTGCCTCTGGTGATGGGATCCCACATGAGATTATCAATGGTCTGTTCCAAAGGCCAGATCGAGTCCAGGCATTTCGGAAATTGACGCTGACTCAACTACCTTGTGGTTCAGGTAATGCCATGAGTATTTCTTGCCATTGGACTACGAACCCATCTTACGCTGCTTTATGTCTCGTTAAATCCATTGAAAGAAGAATCGACCTAATGCGCTGCACCCAGAGTTCATTGGAAGGCGACACTTCGCGTCTATCATTTCTAAGCCAAACATACGGTGTTATTGCAGAGTCAGACATTAATACAGAATTTATCAGGTGGATGGGACCATCTAGGTTTGACTTGGGTGTGGCTTATACCACTTTGCAGAAGAAAGCATATCCTTGCGATATATATGCGAAGTTTTCCCATAAAACCAAGCAGGAAGTGAGAGATCATTACGTTGAACAAAAAAGAGAAAATAAGAAAATGGCGATTCAATCAGCAAGACAAGGCTATTCGTCTGATGCTGAAAACGACGTCGTGATTACCGAGAAAAATTTTGTAATGAATTACGATTTTGATAGTCCTGTTCCAGATGACTGGGAACAAATCGATCCAAAGCTAACAAAACACTTGGCTATCTTTTATACGGGCAAAATGCCTTACATTGCACCTGACGTGAAATTCTTTCCCGCTGCGTTACCTTCCGACGGAACTATCGATATGGTTATAACAGATGCAAGGACATCTTTATCTAAGACGACACCTTCATTGCTGGGGCTTGATAAAGCGTCTCACGTGAAGTCCAACGAAATCACTTATTCTAAGGTAACAGCTTATAGGCTTGTTCCAAGAGTCAAAAGCTCTGTTATTTCGATTGATGGTGAAGAATTCCCTGTAGAGCCATTACAAGTTGAAATAATGCCTCTGTTGTGTAAAACTCTGCTGAAAAATGGAAGCTTTATCTATACTGAGTTTGAGAGGCTGTGATTGAATGTGTGGATTTTTTGCGATAAGCCACTGTTTGCTCTATCAGTAATTCAGTGATTGTATTATGTTATTATATTACCAATGGGGTTGGTATAATGGAGACCTTATGAAATTTCTTATTCTTATTAATTTTCCAGCTTGGAATGAGAATAGTGAAAACTTATGCCCGGTTTAGATTTTTTGTCATTTCGATAGTACTTTAATGTTGCTTGTTGATTTCAGTTTTTTGATTGATCTTTATTGAAGTTCCATGGGAACCAACACAGCATCTTAATTTTATATGTATATATAGTTACATATTCTGCAACCCTTCAAATGGTGTTGCTAGGGTTTGTGCTCGTTATTATTATAATCATTTATTAACAGATTCCTTGAGAGAAACAATTCTGTTCAGGATTATCTTATCATGTTTGCTATCTTTATCAACACAGAAATATCCGACTCTCATACCTTGAAATCTACAAGTTTCAACACTATTTGGATCTTCAGCCACGTAAAAGTCCGATGATTTGAGAGATTCCAAAACCCAAGGAGACCGCTCTTGAACTTCACGGAAATTGTGTTCTATCATGGAATTTGTGTATCTGATTTCACTTTCTGGGTTAATATCCTTCAAATAGCCATCTGGGTGTGCCGATGGATTCTCCGATTTAAATAGTTGATTGTAAACTCTTGTTTCATGAACTCTCAATGGAGAGTTGTACCTCTTCGAATAAGGTACCCACTGTATATATGCCTTTGGCTTAATTTTTTGATCTTTGTTATATTTGACATGAATTCTCACAATATCACCAGTACTGTTACGCTCAGCTGATAAGTAAGAGACGGTAAACGGAACTCTGACCAATCCAACAGATTGCCCTGGAGTCAACCTGAAAAATTCACCATTGCCCGTATCTTCAGAGAAATCGGATTTTTCAATGAAAAATTTATTAGTGAAGGGTACATTTCTTTCACCAAATTCGTTATTACCAGCTCTGTAAGGAATGGAAACTAGCTCTTCATAATCATCCTCTAAGTTATCAACAACAACCTCAATTGGATCTAAAACAAACATTAATCTGGGAGTTGTATCTTCGAGGTACTTCCGTATTGCGCTCTCGAATCTAACCACTTGAATATTAGTCACACTTGTTGTTACACCTAAGGTGTTCACAAATGTTAAGATCGCGCCCGGTGGGATACCTCTTCTGCGAATGGCCTCCAAAGTGAACAATCTCGGATCATCCCACCCTCTTACAAAATTTTGATCTACCAGTTTTGCTATCTTTCTTTTTGAAAGCACTGTACCGGTAATATTCAAACGACCATATTCTCTTTGAGCAGGCCTGAAAACATGTACTTGATCACAAAGCCATTCATAACTTTCCCTCGACAAATAGAATTCAGTTGTGCATAAGGAATGAGTTATATTTTCTAATGAATCAACCAAACAGTGTGTAAAGTCGTAGGTGGGATATATCTTCCAATCTGAACCAGTTCTGGGATGTGGTGCATCCAAAACTCTATAGGCAATAAGGTCCCACATTTGAGGACTAGGAGAACTTAGGTCTTGTTTCATTCTCAAAATAGCCTCTCCAGGTTTGTAATGACCAGCTCGCATATTTCTAAAGGCCTTCAAATTGTCCTCTACGGATCTTTCACGATGGATGCATGCAGTACGTTCACCACCGGGCATACCATCTTCGTTAATTCCTCTGCCACGTTTGATTTGTTCTGCAGAACAATGGCATACATAACCCTTGCCGTGTTCTATGAGAATCTCAGCTAATTCATATAGCCTCCCAAAATAGTCACTTGAATAAGTAATTTTCCAAGGTTCAAACCCAAGCCATGCAACCATTCTTTTAATAGACTCAAAGTATTCAGGAGCCTCAGCCTCAGGATTGGTGTCATCAAATCTTAGGTAACAAACACCACCGTTATATTTTGCGTACCCAAAATTTACCATGATTGCTTTGGAATGGCCAATATGCAGGTATCCATTAGGTTCCGGAGGAAATCTCGTATGCACTTTACCACCGGTTGCTTTTAGGTGTTCAATCATCAATTCAGGATAAGCTTGAGGATTTTCACCAACCTTATGAAGGTCACCAAGAAAACCCTCTGTAAACATTGATCTCTTTACTTCAGGAGTCGAGTTTGCCACCTTTTCCTTATCTTTTTTCCCTTGTTTTTTCTCACTGGGTGTCTTCTTAATCACATCTTGCTCTCCTTTAGGTCCAATTATTTTCATCAACTCGTCGTCTATAATGGGTTTGAAAAACCTTGGTTCTGCCCACCTCAACTCAGGCATATTTTTGACATTAGCAAAAATGGAGGGTACCAATTTGTACCGTTGCTCAACGACGACATCATGATTATCGGACAGATATTTAACGACCGATGCTCTGACATCCTCCTCTGTAACGTTGCTGCCAACGCCAGACTCCGATTCCATTTCCTCTCTGACAGCACTGTCCGACTTCTGATGCTTGATGAGATACTTGAGCGCAGCATCAACTTGTAAGGAGGTCTTCAAATCAACCTTGATGATAGCATCCACTATCCAAGACAAATGTGCCACTTGTTGGCCTTTCAGCGACGTTGCTAACCCATGCAATAAATTTCTGACGGGTTTGTCGAAATGTTGGATGGAGCAATCATTAATCAACTCGAATAATGATGCTGATACTTTCTTGTTCTTAACAATTTCTTTGACCTTCGAGTCCTCAAAACCAACCTCATTGAAACGACTTGTGAGTTCCTCAACAGACATCTCCATACCATCAAATGCCATACTGAACCAACGAGTCTGGAACTGATTATGGTGTGTTTTAGTTTGCGATGTAACTGGAGCTCATCTCCCGAATTATTGCAATTTTTTTCCTAAGGTTCCATACAGTGAAATATGATTATGCCAGACTGTAAATCACGTGATCATGGACGTCGACACACACTAGGGTCATGGCAGCTTCAATACCACGGAGTTTACTACAGCGAGAATTACCCTTCACTCCCACTAAAGATAACTTCGATATTATCTCTATTTGAGGGACTGATAAGAGCACGTTTTTTGGATTCTACGTTTACCACTATAGAAATTTTCTCCGAGTTTGTTTCGTGGTTGCCTCCGTTAGCCTAGATGATATGCGTCACAGGAGACGCGGTGCCCAACTTAGTTTCAACAAAATTACAGAACATTTAATACTTGATCATGGCACATACTACAGTGTTCATTTGAAACTGATCAATATCACATTGATTTATGTGAGCTTCAAGCTTATTTGACACAAGTGTGGGTTACATATACGCGTAGTATTTGTTATATACTTTAAAAGGAAATTTAAATATATTAGTAATAGCCTCAAAACTCTCACTAATTTCCCAATATAGAAGGTTTAGATACATTTCGGTAAACTATGATGACTCAGGTGCCTAAATTATCAATGTTGCTTTTTCCAAACGCGAGTTTCCCCATGTAACCTATAATTCTTATAGGTACAAAACTTCAAGCAGCTTAATTTATTCATGATCAGTTTCAGAGAATTGTAACATAGTTTTGAATAGTCCAGTGACTGACTATTCGAGATTTGACTATTCTATGACCAGTTCCTAGCCTCCAGATGGGATTGGCTTCGATTCATGCTTCAGGAGGTCCTAAATCAAACAGAGGTTCTTGCAACGAGGACCGCTGCGATGTAGGAAAAGATGGATTTAAACAGGCATCAGAAAAGCCGCGATATCGATTCCGAGAAAGAAACGGGATGAACAAGCTGAAGCCTGGGTTGGGGCACTTGCGAGGCGCAAACCGCAACACAACTGGCTCCAAATACAGTCTCTGTGACCTGGAGAGTCGTTATCGTCAAGCGGAGACGGTAGGCAAAGATACTAACGATACTTGTTTGAAAGGCAGTCAGGACTCAGAGGATACATGGGCAGATATAGGCAATTCAAAATTCGAAAGTGAGCTGCCGGCCAACACTAATGATGACGGTGATGCAATGATGGTTGATATGGTCGATGAGTCCGAATTAAGCAATCTCACAGAGTACTTGAACGAAAATCGTGACATGCTATTGCGGCATTCAGGAGTTGATAATCAGGAAGAAACATATCACAGCGTTAACAATTGTGACTATCCGTTGAATACTGCCATTTCTATCTCTAATAACTCAACATACAATCCACTACCGATACCGCCAAAAGAGACGTTGTTCGTTGTGGACACTAATTTTATCATCTCTCATTTAAAAACACTCGAGTCACTTCGAGAACTATGTGGCTCTTATCATCATAAGATTCTTATTCCAGTAACTGTTATACATGAACTAGACGGCTTGAAAAACTGCAACACCTTGGTTCATTCAGATAAGACTCGATTGGAGGAAGATCTTGCCATACTGGCTCGACGAGGTACTTCATGGATGTATGAGCATTTTGCTAATGGTAACTCAGGCCTTCAGGGCCAACTGTTAAAACAAAGGTGGAATCCTAGCGTCGCCAACGATGATGCAATATTAGACTGTTGTAAATATTTCAAAGAGAAAATGGGAAAGTTTGTTATATTGATGTCGAACGACAAGAACTTATGCTTAAAAGCATTAGTTGAGGAGATATTGACAGTATCTTATAGAAAAGACATGTCCGCTCAACTCATTGCTTCTATGGCATATCGCGAAAACATCTTCAAATACAATTACACTTCAATTTCAACAGATGTTGATCTCGAATCAAAAACGATAGTCGATGCAAGTGATGGTAAGCCATCCAATAAACAAAGTGTTGCTGAAACTGCTCACTTATTTCAAGAGACTTATCAAAAAATTGTTGAAATATTACTGGAAAGCATTGATATTGTTATGCATAGAGAATATGGTTCAGACTTAGAGCTGATTTCTTATACAAGAAATAAACTTCGTACAATTACGGATGCCATAAAACATATTTACAAAAATTGGCTTGCAGTTTATTCGGCTTATTTTCGAAAATCAAAGATGAAAAGGGATGATTGGAATGAGTTACCCGAAAATTTAGTGAAAGCACCTGAAAATGCCCAGGAATTACAGATCTTCATCGATTTTTGGGATACTATAATACGTCAACTATTGGAACATGACAGCGTTACGTATTCAACAACATTGATGAAAGATTTAAACAACATCATTAGACTCTCGGAATCATTTCGTACGTAGCATATTTAAATTATCATTAATCGATATCAATAAGACTGGACTTCTCTGAGACACTGTCGTGACAAATTCATCGAATGCTAATATCGACTTCATCGTCCTTTTCCAGAATATATTTTCCGAATTACTTGATTGGAGATTATCTTTCCAGTTGTTTGATTGTCCATGGAGTAAAGTATTTCAATATCGTAACTTACATGAATTTAAATGGTAAGTGATATTATATAATTCGCTCTTGGAATCAAATGTCGAGAAAAAGCCTGACTATTCAGCTTCAGGCTCCTTATTATTTTTGTCGTTAAGTGCTGGAGAAACTTCATGTTCCTCCAGAACGAAAGATCTTAGTTTGTTTTTCATCGTGTTCCTTGTTTCGCCAACAGCTGTATTAACTACGCTGATCACTGGGCCCCACAAATCAAACCTATGAACAAAGTATAGGAAAACAATTAGAATCAGAGCAAGAGTCATAAAAAGTGGGTTTCTTATTACCAGCATAAACTCGTTCCATCCAAGAGCAACGAGTAATGCATATATCCAAATTGGAATATGTGTGGTAGTTGTTATTATAGATCTCTTAGCATCTAAGACAGCAAGATTTATTTGCCTTCTAAACTGCTTCAATACCTTTTCTTTCTGTACCTCATTGAGTATATGTGCAAAACTTCGAGCATGATATATCCCTAACTCATCTTCATAAATTGTGTCGTCATCCTCAACGTTGCTAGTGATCTTTGGCACAACCTCAACATTATTAGATGTTTTAGCTAAAGTGAGCACGTCAAAAACTTGAAGAGCATACTCTTTCGAAATTTTATAAGATTGTTCGATCTCTGCCTCATTTTTCCAAAGCCTAGGAACATCATTTTCATCATATCTAAATTTGTTCTCAAACCTATCTCTCAAGATATTTAGGATGGTCTCTTCCTTCAGATAATCATGCACCGATTTATTTAAAGTTTCCCAGACAATGCTGGTAAGTTCCTGTTCAATTTTTTCATTTTTGACCTCGTCATACCCGATATGAAAATCAAATTTACCGTCGTCCATTTTATACTTATTTAATGCCCTCTGCATAATTTCATCAAGGGAGTTCAGAATTTCATCCCACACATTGGGTGTAGGCTGGGAGAGTAGATGTATGGTTTTATCTTTGATTTCCTTTGCTACAGTTCTCTCCCACTTAATTTTCAAAGATCTCAACTCGTCCTCACGCAATTTTTGTAGCTTTTCTTCAAGCAATATTTCGAAGGAACTGATTAGCTCATCTTTACGTCTGAGAAGTTCCAGTTTGACAAACTGCTCAATGATTCGGAGAAACTTGGTTTTGAAGGTATTTGAGAAGGAGAGTAACCTTTCATGGAAAGGAATGTGATTGTATTCTTTTGATGTTACATCGTTAATCAAAGAATCCCAACCTTTGGATTCCCATCTCGAAATATAATTTTCGATAGCACTGTAGAAATGTGAGTTGATTTGATCCAGCAAGTCAGAACGTTTAGCCAAATAAACACTCTGTGCGTACTTAGATGCTCGTTCATCGTAAGTTTGTAAACACAAGCCTTTTAAAGTCGACAAGAATCTCGTGAGAGAATCTATATCATTATCAACCGATTCTATTTCACTATCGTAGTCCTTCATCAATGTAGTCATGGCCTCATTGGCGATTTCGTCAGTTTTGAATCTTGCAACTAGGATTTGCTGGGTAGGCAGATCCAGATCCTTATTGTGTTCAATTTGCTCCCAACAATTATCAGCATACATAACCCATCCATCCAATGGTAAATTATGATGATAGTTTGGTTTAAAATATGTATTTGCATTATCCTCTGCGAATAATCTCCCTAAATCTCTTACATCATTGATGAATTTTTCCTCTTGTAAGAGCTTATGAGCTAAACCAACAAACTCAAGATCAAAGAAGTCATACAATGTCGTGTCTTGACACCCAGATGGCTTTACCAGTTGCTCCCATATTTTTTCTAATTCGGTAACCAATGTTTGTTGAAGACTCATTAATGGTGTAACACCTACATGATCTCTGATAACAAATAAGAGCAGGACTTTATGATTATTGTCATTTCTGTGTTTCCCAAATAAGGATAGGTTAACTTCAAATACGGTTTTGAGTAAAGCCATGTTATTACCTTGGTAGAGTCCGATTTGTTGTTCCCACATATTGATGATAAGGACTTCTGAAACAGATATAGCAAAGAGAGCAGCCTTACGCTCAAAGTCTTGATCCTCACCTCGTTCAGAACCATCTGAACCCTCTACATCGAGAACAAATAAGTTAGGGTACTGACTTTTCCCAACGGTACCCTCGATCGAACCTTTAGCCATCCAGATACCTTTTGTTGTCTGCCTTCTGTTACCAGCATCCATAGTATCAAAACTTGTATGAAATAATGTGTTGAGAAGGGTAGATTTTCCACTTGACTGTGAGCCAAACACAGCTACGACGTGATACTTTGACTGTCCCGTTTCATTAGAAGACTTGCGACAGAAATCAGCGACATCTTTTGAGAATCGTTTTTCCTCATCGATCAGTTGAATGGAGCTCATCGTTAGCTCTTTTTGAATTCAGGCACTTCCGATTTATTTGTTGCTTGTGGTTATAATAAAGTTAAACTCTGATAATGATACTTACAATGTCAAGTGAAATACGCTTGAAATACCAAATAATCCATTGAAAAGACTAGCTTGCAAGGTACATTACAAATTCTGGCGATAATGAGTAAACTAGAACGCACATTAGCGAGATTTGAAGCCCGGGTGGCTGCTGGTGATTTTTATGAGGCCCATCAAACTTTACGAACCATTGCTAGTCGTCATCTCAGACGCCAGGAATACGAAGAAGCTGCCGAGCTTATATCTGGAGCCACACAGGTGTTTCTAAAAGCAGGTCAGAGTGGAAGTGCGAGTGATCTAGTACTCTTCTTATTGGAGGTCTACGAGGCAGGTTCTTTTAAAGCAGATGATGCTCACATTTCGCAGCTCGTGACGCTTTCTGCCCTCATGGACCCTAAAGAGCCATCTTTGAAAAATGTTGGTACAGCGATGAATAATTGGACAATCAAGAGTGGCGCTGGTAAATTTGGAGCACCCGCTTTACATCATGTGTTGGGGTCCAAATATGCCGAAGGAGGACTAGTCTACGAGGCCGAAAGGTATTTGGTATTGGGTACCTCAGAATCATTAAATAGGTATGTGGATTTGATTTGGGATTGGTATTGTCAAGCCGGCAAGTTAGATTCTACAAATTCAGAAATTTCTAGAGCCTTTCAATTTTTCAGCCGTCCTACGCTAAACTATTTGTTCATTGGTAACATTGCCCATGCTCATGCAGCTCAAAAAACTCTTTTACAACGTTTACAATTGAAACACGAAGTTATATCCAAAAATGGGTTTACTATGTTTTATTATCCAGACGCTCCTCAGCTTAATTTCCTTCAATTGTTAGTATTAGCGTGCCAGACCAAGAATAAAGAGCTTTTTCAAAATCTTAGGTCACAATATGCCGCCATCATATCAGAGTTGTCGTCTGCACTTGAATTTCTTGGAGAGTCATACTTCGGTATCGTGTCCAAAAAGCAGCCAAATTTATTACAAGATATGATGTCTGGACTGTTAGGACACGCTTGAAAACATCCGATTCTCATACTATATTTGATCGTTAGAGGTAGTAAAATTATTCAGTGAATAATATCACTTTACTAGAGGATTCAATGCTACGAATTTTCTTAACGTTTGATATGTAAATAATAAATAACACAACGATCAACTGATCTGTTCAACGGTTTATAGATGATCTGTCCAACGCTGTCACAAGACCAGGTCTATTGGCACGTTGCAACAGTTCTCGAGCTTGTTGATAAGTGCACCAACGACGCTCTCGACGATGTGCTTCGGGAAATTCAGATGGCAATTCTTTGACAATCATTTCATAGAAATGAAATTCGGTAGTGCCGGAAGCTAATACACTAGGCTCGATGTGACGAGAAAGATTGGTATCTGGGGCCGCATGGCTATTATTCATTGTGATTCTTGCCTCATCCTCGTCGACTATTTTACCAGCTCTTTCAATTACAATTCCCAAATCGCATACCAAATCGCCAACACATCCTGCTTCTTCCCAAGTTTCTCGCTGAGCAGCCTCCTCAAAATTCTCGTCTGTTTCAACGCCACCCTTAGGCAATATCCACTTATCTTTTGATGTCGATGAGTTGATCATTAGTACCTTTTCCCCTGCTTTATCAAGGCACACACAACCAGCCACAACTCGAGCTCCATCTTTTGTATACACTTGGTGCTCACGACCCTCACGCGCACTAGTTGTTTTGGTAAAAACCATGGCTTGTTCTTTACTTCGAACTTAGTTTGGGACAGAAGTAACTGTCACGTCGATTAATCTAGAACTATAACTGTTGATAGAACGAAATAAGCCTTTGTTGAACAAACGGCCACCTGAGGTTGCTTACCATATCTACGTAATTGCATCGATTTCATGCATGAGATGAATGCTCTCAAACGGCGTAAGAAGCTGATTAAGGCATGCCTATTTTGTCGGAAACGTAAGCTTCGATGTGATCGAGCTAGACCTTGTTGCAAAAACTGCGAGTTACGTGGTGAAGAGTGCGTTTACACCACTGCAGTATCTTCTGATACTACACTTGTCAAACGAGTGGAAGAACTCGAAGCGAAATTGGCCCAAATACAAAATGGAGCAAGCGATCCAGTTAAAATTACTACGCCAATCAGCATTTTACCTTGCAGAAGCTCAATGGGAGATCCGCCACCTAAGACATCACCTTTGCACTCACAAACAGAAATTACTTCGCAAGATTGCCCCAACCCTTTGAGGAACTTGCACTATCTACAATGTAAGAGCTCGGGACGAAGAATTCAATACGGTCCCACCTCCATGAAAACATTGATGAATCGAAGCATAGACGGATTTGTACAAAAATATCGCCAGATATGGAATAAAGTTAAACTTGAGCGTAATAAGTGGAAACAGAAAACAAATGCTAGATATTCGAGAGAGTTGTCTATTGCTGAAGAACCTTATGCAACCGAGGCGTCAACTTTGATTCAAGAAATAACACACATACTACCCTCATGTGATAAAATTACTCAGGTCATTGAAAACTTTTTTGAGGCAGACATATACAATGAGATAAGCGGTATCTTAGACAAAACTAAGGTTTTGAACGATTTCTTCATATCTTTCGGTCGTTGTTCTGACCTATCTGTCAAAGGTGAGAGAGATGTTATCAACCTTACTTATGGTAGTAAGAGGAATTACTTCAAGATCGGGGTCATATTAGCAATTTTAAACCTGGATTACTATAAAAGTACAATTCCACTGCAAATTGAAAGGTTCTTTGCATACCTTGCTGGAATTTCTACCTGTAAAGTATTTTACGTTGAAAGAGCTCAGTTTTTGGCAATGGTGTTATATTATCGATCAATATTCTATACTTGTGGTGATGATTCACATTTATACATACTGACAAATGCCATCACTATGACTGGTACGGCACTCGGTTTACAATTTGGCGTACGCGAACTCTATCGTGGACAAGAAAACGTGGTGGGTAGTTTTGAAAGTATTGAAAATTTATGGCTCTGGATTTTGTTATGGGATTTAACCATAGCTTTTAATATAGGTAAACCTCTTGCAATTGGGCCCTTGCTTTTCAGTTACGATGACCCATTTTTTGAAGATTATTCCAACACTTTTGAAGGCAAACTGAAACGGTTATTGAAGATTACGAGGCCTATGATTGATAGTTTATATGATAAAGCATCGACGCCCAACTTACAGCTTTACTGTGATCTCATTATTGACTATCTGGAATCCGAATTTCCAGCAATTGAAATATTCACCAAATTAGACACAATTTCTGAAATTCCTTTGCATCAAATTCGTTTGCTCACATTAGCATTGGGTTTACTTTGTACATTTTATTGTTTGAGGTTCTTTGTATTCGATGAAAAAACAAGAGCATTGAAAGGTCAGATTCTACAATGTGTTTTGACTTCATTGACGGTTGTCGCTAACTGTACCACACACTGCTATTATCTTGATAAAATGAAATATCCAGAGACAGTCCTCCCCGGTTATACGGAAGCTCCGCCTTATATGTCTTTATCTATATCACTGTCGAACAATCTTTACGCAAGATCGTATAGTACTTTTTCAGCGGTATTGTACTATTGCCTAACTCTCTTTGAAACGGGAAAGTATTTGACAGGTAAAGAACCACACTTTGAATGGAGTACAAAATCGTTACGCTATAACTATGGTGAGGACGTTTCCATAATATCATCATTCAAGATGTATTGCGAATTATCAGATAAATGGTTTTCAGTGGACAACGGTTATCTGAGTGCAATTATGCGAAGAATGTATTCCTTTGTTATCATCATGGCTTTAGCTACTGTATATAGAAAAATTCTGGAAAAAGCTATTGAATCAAGAGTTTCAAGTGAGGCTACATGGCTTGCACATTTAAAGAATGAGATTTACCATGATAAAGTTGTGGAAGAGACGAAAGAGACGGAATTGAACAATGTTGTTGCTTCAAATGTTTGGAATAAAGAACAAAATTATGACAATACCACCAATAGTAATGCGATAGCAGAAACATTGTCAGACGAGTTTTGGTCAAGTTATAATCTTGGGTGGGATCGATTATTGAGTGAAAACATAGATATTTTTGGTGACTACACCAATAATGATGATAATAGTGCGACGTAAATAAAGTTTCAAGTATAAGATTCATATAATCCTAGGTATATTCACCTCATCAGACTGATTTTATTTATCTTTCCTAATTTATAATGTTACAATTTCGACTTGTTAGTAAAATATTGATGAACCCGTAATTAAGAAGGGTAAAGTTGCCGAAACTTTGCAAATCATCAAGTTTGTGATTCATATTTCTATTGCCTAGGCCTGTTGAAAAACTCCTTGATGTTTTCTTCTTTGACAATTTTACCTGAATCGGCAAACTGTCGTAAAAAATCTCGTAGTTTGTATCTCATTTCATTATATGCTCTGATGCTATCTACAGCGCCTGTATGACTCAAAGATCTCTCCAAGGCATGAGCAATATTATGGTTGATATCATTTTCAAACTTGCTTCCATCTTCCGGAATAACAAAAACAGGCTCGGGATTGATTAGCGTTGGTTCAAGGTCGGTGATGAATCTGTGTAATTTGTCATCTGACTTCAAGTTTGCTTTGATATTCTTGAGTATCTCAGAGTAACCATGCTTCAGAAAAAGAGAGTAGGAGTCTTCTGATTCATCAGATTGTCTTTTACCATTCTCATTGATTTTACGGTATGCCTCAGAAGCAGAGCTGTCGATAAATCGATGAGCTATGAAGCTATCACTCAGTTCATGGGATACCAATCGATCGAACATGCTGATATCTCGATGTACACATTTGGTGCAAATAAATGCGTCAAATGAATCCAATCTTGGAAATCCATGAAGAAGACTTTCGCCTGTTTCTTCGTCGAGATCGCGCGCAAGACTCTTACTATCAGATTCTTGTATATTCATTATACAATAATCATGATACCAGTCCTCTTGGCAGGCAGTACCTAAAGCACATTGAATCATAACTGCACTTGCATCCGGATCGTATTCACTTGAACATGTGCAGAAAAGGCCTTTGAAATTTTGCCCGTAATTGTTTTCAGTTGATGGGATGTCCCGTTCACGGTTTTGACGCAGTTGACAATAATACCCTTGGTCATCGGCCTCCAATGTATCATTCTCCGTACCGCAGTCGCAGGTAAATCCGCGTTTAGTGAACAATTCAACTATGTCACAAGTAGTGTGACATCTTATTGAGCACGAATAACAGATTCCGATGTTATTATGAGTTCTGCATGCGTATAGTTGTTGGCGGATGGAACCCATTTCGTAGGTGCAGAACTTGGGATCCCAGGGCATAGCGAGGCGAGCTTCCTCCTCAACTTGATGCTGTTGTGCCATGAAATCTTGAATGCTGATTTCATCAGCATCTTGTGGTGGCATCTCGATCTATCATCCAATTAGATTAGCGAGCACCCCAAATATGGCACTCTTTTGTTCCAGATAGTATCTTTATACCTCTGTTAATCATTACTGAAACTATTATAATATTATTTCATATGCCATCTTATGAATATCTGATAAGAGAATAATTAAAACATGGCACAACTCTATCTAAATCTCTGGAGTACATACCCATATAATACAATCACTTTGGTTCGTGACATAAACTTGCATTCTCGATGATTATAGATGATATATTCGCTAATTTAGTTTGGGGGGTTGGTTGAATCATCTGCACTCACGTGGCTTTCGATTTTGCCGTTCTGCTGGGGTTTCGGAATATCTTTGGCGGTGGTCTCAATTCCAAAAACTCTGTATAATAGTTCTTGGGAGTCCTCTTTGCATACCATCAAATTAACACATTTAGTTCCCTTCCATATTGGTAAGAATAAATTCTCTGTTCCCTCTTTTTGTCTATTAACTTCGATAAAGCAGCAGCCTGAAGAGATTTTGGATAAAGCTGCAACAAAGTTGGGATCAGCTTTTGAATCTTCGATCGTTTCCATATTTGGGAAAGTCTCCACCAACAAGAGCTTCAAAAGCTCAAGATTTGTAGGGACAACTCTATCAGAATGCATGTGATGCTTCATTATAGGTAAAGACTCGCTTTGTACTCTCCAAGCACATTCAATATCACTTCTTTGAGACACGAAAAGTTTTACACCTGAATAAATAATTTTGAGTCTGTCATCATTGGCCTCAATAATATTTTTCAACGCTGAACAAACAGTATAGATTATTCTTGTGGGCTCACCTGTGGCGTTTCTAACTAGACATGTGTTCCGATCAAATTTATCATCGATACCATAAAATTCCCAACAGTTTTTCAAAGCCTCGTGGTTTGGATCTACAAAAACAAACGGTTCTTCATTAGCGTCTCTTGGCAATCTTTCTACCTTTCTTTGAGGAGTTGGCTCGGTTTTTTGTTTTTTAGCTGAAGGTTCATCGTTTTCTTCAGTTGACTTTTCTTGTTCACCACCCTCATCTTTTTCAAGCACTGTAATAAAAAAGCCACCCGTGTTCTGCTGGTGGGGGTATACCCTCATACATTTGTCTAATTGGAATTTTGTAGCTTCATCCGCAGTAGGTGGGAACCAACTAGCAATAACATCTTCATCTTGAGGATTCAAAGCTTTGAAATCTCTGTTGATTACTGGCCACTGAGATACGCCCGTCGATCTAATGAGGCCAGGTAATTCATCTTGGCAGTCAATGATTTTGACTTTGCCCTTCCAAGCTCTGAGTGCTTGTGCGACAACAGCTTCATTTTCTATGGGGTTTAATGAGCAAGTGGAATAAACTAGCCTGCCCTTATTCTTCAATAGGTGAAGACCACGATTTAAAATGTTATACTGAACAGTGTGTAGGCCAAGAGCACCTTGCGGGTTCCAATCCTTCCAAACATTGACATTCTTGCGCATAGTTCCATCACCAGAGCAAGGAACATCGCAAAGGATACGATCAAATTGTAAAATTTTTGCGTGCTTGGATTGCTCCTTTTGGAGTTTGACACGAGGGAAGAACTGTGCATCGTGATTGACAACTAACAGGTTAGCACTATTGAGTCTTTTGAGTTGGTGGACTAGCATATGAGAGCGACGAGCATCAGAGTCGTTAGCCACGACAAAGCCTGTGGGCTCGTCAGTATCCGCGTGCAGAGCCTCTAACAATTGAGCCGTTTTAGACCCTGGAGCAGCACACATGTCAAGAACAGTATGGTGGGGTTCAACGTGGAGCACCAAGGGAGGTATCATGGAGACTGCCTCTTGTCTGGATATGTTGCCTACAGCAGTTTCCAGGACAAGGAACCGTTGCATCTTGGCAAACTGTTCATGCTTGCGGACGACTGTCTTAGGCACGTCGAGCTGCCAGGCCAAATGCTCCGGATACCATTTCAGCTCCATGGGGCTCTTGACACGCTGACCCTCGAATTCGACGTCCTCGAGCTGCGGAAGATGTCTTTCCTTCAACAATGTCAGAATCTCGTGCGCATGGTCTCTTGAACCAGTGACCCTGAAAGTCATGGGTAATGGCGTCTGACACGACGTCTTGAACTCGTCCCATTCCTCAGCAGGCAGCAGCGCAAGGTGCTCGCGGTAGTAGCTCTCCCACTTGGGATTCTCCTTAACTAACTCTGACCATCCGGCGCCCCGACGCGAGTCGTCTCGCGCACCAAATGTCTTTCTGTTTTGTCTCTTACGGCCCATTAGATTAGAGGAATAATACTGGAAGTTCGATCGATCACCCAGTAAGCTGAACTTGTCTGACAATTGGTCCGAGAATTGCGATGAGCTTCGTAATTTTTGATCTATAAGCTAATTTATCACTTTTATTGACTGTAACGTACGCTCGTTACTAAGGTTACACGTGACTTAAAAAACATCCGGCAAAGAAGAATTTTTTTGGCATTTTATAACTTCTTGAGGTCACGTGCACTCGAAATAAACTCAGAGAATCAAAATAAGGTCACGTGAGGAGGCCTCATTGATATTGTTTGCACGTGACGAAGAACCAGCAGGTCGTAACACATAACATTATTGTTCTAGGGTCAAGAAGTTACATGGATAGAGTTAAAAAATTTGTGGTCCCGTGCTATTTCGGCTACTCGTACCGCCGATAACTACGCCGCCCACAAGTGCAATCCCGGCCGCCCTCGTCACGGGTCGCCCCTGCTGTCGCTGGATAAAGCTCCCCTAACAGCGGTAGAGGCGCCAATCACTATTTCCGAGGAAATAGAGCTCGTACAAAATGGCTACATTGCCCGTCATGACGGAGATACCGGACTTCTCACAGCACTCCGCAACTAGACAAACAGCACCTTGGAATTCCAGGGTGCTGCCGTCCCGTGAAAGTCGATTAATTGCTAATACCGGGACACGTGGTAATACGACGTCCTTGAACCCGAAGGATCTAGGAAGACAGTTACGAAATAGGTTCCACGATCCACGGGTAAACTCTTCCCGTGGGAAAGAGCTTAGCTTCCATGGAGCCTAAGTCCGAAGACTTGTATAGACTCGGCGATAATGCCTGATCGTAGCCGGCCGTTGGGCGTCGATTCGGAATCGAACCCGGACCGGAATTCCGTATGGCAGCGATTCCACTAGAAAGCCACTACAGCTAAAGTATTTATTATTAATGAGTCTGTCTTATTCGCTGGAATTCATGATATCACGAGATTGTGTCACATATAACTGAAAGGAATGGCACTAAATGCAGGCTCTTGGCGTTAAGTAGCGAGTAGCTTCTGCATGGATTTTATGTCGTATCATTCAAACTAACGCTGGATATGATATGAATGTTTTCCCAAGAAATCAAGATCGCAAACAAACAAAAGGCAGTGTGTGTGATCTTTTTGTTGTGCTCGTAGTTCACATTGGTGAACTTTAATGCAACAATCCTTACCTATGCATACACGATATATATAAATCTCCTGCAATAAAATAAAATGCCATTGTGAAACCTAACGCTGTTCCCCTACCATGCAGATGCTGAAGACAGCAGAGAAGTGGTTGAAGCAACTTCCTTGTAAACCTGTTCTGAAGTTGGCACAGATCGCTTCGCAAGCCTGGCGCCAAGCAATATACCTTCTATATGCGGCAATTTCGCATAATGCTCTGCAAACTTTATTCTTGATACTACCCTGCTATAGTCCGATGGAGCAAGCCCATTACCCTGTCCACAGCCTCCTGGGCATGCGTTGACTTCTACCAAGTCACATTGCTGAAAATCAACCGCAATAGACCCCACATTTTGTCCATTTGCGCTGGGGATATTGACTTCCTTTGATAATTGAGACTCAGCAGAACTCAGTCTCTTGGGACGTTTCCTGATAGCAGCCCCACGACGTCCTGTATTAACAGTATGACGATTGGTAGACAAACTAAGCTTTCTGGCTAAGTTTTGAATGTTCCGGAACCCAGATACTTCACAGGTTTGAGCTATAGCTTGCTGACTAGTGTTCACCAGTTTGTGTATTAGAATGTCAGAGTTTTTGCCTCTTTCCGTGATTATCTCGGTCGAATCGAGTATTTCTGTTTGCAAGAATTGTAGATACGTATAAGCATATCCACCAGAATTGCCACCTCCTTCGCCATTCACACTCCAACTCAAATTTGGATCCAAATCTTGCCAGGGGTTCATAGAAACTAGAAGATTCTCTAACGATTCATTTGTGGGTATCTCGCCATCGTATGGTAACTCAAAGAGGGCCAGTAATTCTTTGACCGTTATTGTGCAATCTACAGTATCCGCATTCTCTGGTCTTGCCGACTCCAATTTCTTATCAAAACAAGGCTGAATACTGAGATGGTAAATATTAGAGTCCTTATATTTCAACCATTGGCCCGTAAGCTGTTGTGGCGATTGTGTTCGAAGAAGCCTCGGCACTAGATCACGTTTGTTCTTCTCACAATATAATACAAACCCTGGGCATGCTGATGTCAATAGTGGTTTTTCATGAATTGCTCTTCTGAAGGTTTCTTTGTGGGCATGATATAACGACAGCGAGCGTCCCAGCTGTGTTCCAATAACGTATCGTGCGCGGAACCGTGACTTGAATTCAATACATAGCCTTTTGTCAACTTCTGGTATGGGAATGTTCCAATATATGCTCAAGGAAGCCCGGCACTGAGGCGAGATACTGACTGCAAGTGGCCGGCCAAGACCCATAACCTCTTCTTTCCACCGCTCTAAAAAGACTGTATGGCTTTGCCGTTGTAACATAACCTCTTCACTACTTGTCACACATCCCGAGCATGCTAAACAATCCGATAACGTTATCTGCACGCGTTGTAGGTTTTCCTCTTGTTCCTTGCCAACAACGATTTCACCATTTTCGTTCGCTTCTGCTTCCTGTTTGGCGTTCAAAAGTTCAGTGGGCTTTATACATTCAAGTGCAGGCGAGATGAAATCGTTCAAGTCTTCTTCTGATAGCAAAGCACTCATGAAGCGTTCGGATCTGCTCTTATCTTGCCAAATGAGTATAGATATTATTAATAATCAAGCAAGATTTATGTTGACGTTTGATGGAACATGAAATCTACTTTATATGCAACGAGATAACAATTACAGAATTAATACCTGTTTTGTTGTCTTATATCACTTGACGCACCATTCACAATGCCTCTGAAGACTGAAACATTAAAGCAATGGAATAAAGAGCTCGGTAATGACCCTCAGCACTCACTTGGTTCAACCGTGTTGAAAAACTTCAATTTTGACGAAGTGTTGCTAGATCGCAAAAGATTGACGGAACAAAGTCAGTGGATTTTCAATGTGGGAATCAACCCTGACACTCCATCTCCTGTTACCAACCAGCGTGCATCGGGACGTTGTTGGCTATTTGCTGCAACTAATGCGCTACGTTTGCCAGCTATTGAGCACTTGCAAGTTAAGGAACTGGAACTATCTCAGTCCTATTGTTTCTTCTACGATAAGCTTGAGAAGGCAAATTATTTCTTGGATCAAATAGTCAAGAGCTCAGACGAGTCAGTCGACTCTAGGTTGGTCCAATGGCTGTTGCGCAATCCAACTGAAGATGGCGGTCAGTACAGTATGTTCCAGAACCTTGTATCCAAATATGGCTTGATTCCCAAGGATTTGTATGGCGATGAAGCCTACTCGACCACTGCCTCTCGTAAATGGAACGAAGTACTTGCTGCTAAGCTCCGCGAGATGGCTCAACGTCTGCGCGAAACTCCAAATAAAGAGGTTGCCGGAGTTCGCGCCAGAATGCAGCGTGAGATTTTCGAACTCATGACATTATTCATGGATTTGCCACCCGTGGGACCCAATGAAGAGTTCACTTGGTCTTATAAGGACAAGGACCAACACATTCACACTTTGTGCACTACGCCAATTCGTTTTGCTCAAGAAGTCTGTGGAATTCAAAACGAAACTTTGGTATCTTTGATTAATGATCCACGCCATCCATATGGTGAATTGATTCGCATTGACCGCTTAGGTAATGTCATTGGCGGAAACGATGTGATTTACTTGAATGTCGATAACGACACCTTATCACAGCTCGTCGTTGAACGACTACGCAAAAACAAGCCTGTGTTTTTTGGTTCGCATACTCCCAAGTTTATGGATCGCAAAACTGGAATGATGGACGTTAAACTTTGGAATCATGCGGGTGTCGGATATCAACTTAATCAAGATAAAGCGTCAAGAATCAAATACGGTGAATCACTCATGACTCATGCAATGCTTATTACTGGTGCTTTTGTTGATGAAGACCATCAGAAACCAATCAGGTATCGTGTTGAAAACTCTTGGGGAAAAGATTCAGGGAAAGATGGCTTGTATTTGATGACCCAGGAGTATTTCGAAGAGTACGCATTCCAAATTGTAGTTGATTTGAAAGATCTCAAGCAAGAGTATCAAGAAAAATTTAATAATCCAGAATCTGCGATTGTTTTACCTATGTGGGACCCCATGGGTGCTTTAGCTGACTGATCATTTTAGTTGAAACCCGCAAGTTTCGGGATTTATGTTGTATCTACTTTACATATGCTTATGTATTTCGAATATAATTAATACAGTGCAGGTTATTATTATCTTATATAAACCTCTAATTTGGATCGTGAAAAAATTTGATATAGAACCACGATAGAAAGGTTAAACAATTACATAGAAGGATTGGATTTTGCGGACCAATTTGCAGTGTAGAGTTATCTGTGTTGCATTTGGGGCCCCAGTTTAGCCCTCGAACTATAATCTGGTTTAGACGGTGGTATTCTTTGGTTTTTGCCAGAAGTTGATTACTAGTACCAGGTACAAGAATACATGTTGAAAAGATGCGGGCCATCTTTAAATTTCTATTAGCCGGACTTTCTATCCTGCCGCGAGTAATTGCTGAGAAAGTGCCAATCAAGGATCATCAAAATCGTCAATACTTTGCTATTGGAAGTTCTTACGAGCCCGATGAGTTACTGGCTTTGCATAATGACTGGCGCTTTGAACACGCAGTACGTGGCCTCGAGAAGCACTATGTTTTTTCTCGTACCTTAGAAGGCTTCGCAAGAAGAGATGACATGTCTGATAGAGAGGGCGTTGATTTCTATGAGGATTTACGTGCTGGTAAATACTTGCATAAAAGAGCGCCAATAGATTCAGCTATGCTGCCGATAAAAGAAGCTGAAGAAAGACTTGGTATTGATGATCCTCTCTTTGAGAGGCAATGGCATTTGATCAATCCACTATTCCCCGGAAATGATGTCAATGTCAAAGATCTTTGGTACGATAATATCACAGGTAAAGGTGTTGTCGCCGCTATAATCGATGATGGTGTTGATTACGAAAGTGAAGATTTAAGAGATAACTTTTGCGAAGAAGGCTCTTGGGATTTCAACGATAATCAAAAACTTCCAAAGCCGAAACTAGTGGATGATCATCATGGAACTCGCTGTGCCGGTGAAATTGCAGCTGTAAAAAATAACCACTACTGTGGAATTGGAGTTGCTTATGGCTCCAAAGTATCAGGAATTAGAATTCTTTCAGGAGAACTAACGGCAGAGGATGAAGCCGCTTCATTGGTATATGGTTTGGATATCAATGACATATACTCATGCTCTTGGGGTCCATCAGATGATGGTAGGCATCTTCAAGGACCATCAGAGCTTGTCAAAAAATCCTTGGTTAAAGGCATATTGGATGGCAGAAATAAGAAAGGTGCTCTTTACGTTTTTGCTAGCGGCAATGGAGGATCCTATGGCGATAATTGTAACTACGATGGGTACACGAACTCTATATATTCGATTACAGTAGGTGCCATTGACCACAAAGGTTTACATCCTCCTTATGCAGAAAGTTGTGCAGCCGTGATGGTGGTGACGTACTCCTCAGGATCAGGTGAATTTATTCATTCTACAGACATCAACGATCGATGCAACGATAGGCATGGAGGTACTTCTGCAGCAGCACCATTGGCTGCAGGAATATATGCTTTGTTATTCGAAGTGAATCCAGATTTGACTTGGAGAGATGTGCAGTATCTATCTGTTTTATCTTCTGACGAAATAAAGAATTCCGATGCAAATTCCCAGTTAGGTGCATTAGGGAAGAACTATTCTCATAGATATGGGTATGGAAAGTTGAATGCAGCTAAGCTAATAGAAATGGCCAAAGATTGGAAGAATGTTAATCCTCAGTCGTGGTATTATCACCCTACTCAACTACTTGAAAATGAATGGACAAATACTACTGACAAGGAGCTTGTACATTCGATCAAACTGAGCGGAAATGCGTTAAAAAAGTGGAATTTGAAGACTGTGGAACATGTCACTGTCACTGTTAATATTGAAGCTGATGTTAGGGGTAACGTTGAAATTGATCTTGTATCACCACTGGGTATTGTGTCTAATTTAGGTGTTGTCAGGCCACATGATAGTTCACCCGAGGGTTTTCAAAATTGGACATTCATGTCTGTCGCACATTGGGGGGAGAAAGGTATTGGTGATTGGAAATTGAAGGTACGATCCACGAGTGATGGCAATAAGGTTAAATTGAACTCATGGCGTCTTAAAATCTTTGGCGACTCTATTGATCCAAAGAAGACAGTCCCCTTTCAATATGGTAATGATAAGGAAAATGATCACGATGAAAATATGCAATCAGCAGAAGAATCATCCTCTCCGACATCATTCATTACAAGTTCAAATATAGCAAGCTCAACTATGTCCCCATCATTGGACTTGACTCAAACTCCGACTACAGGTAATGCGGAAATATCGGAAGATCATAACACACCAAACAAGATCACTAATCCGGACAAATTTTCCTACTATGTGATATCATTATTTGGGCTTGGTGTCTTATTTTTGATTCTATATTATGTTTTCTTCATGAAATCAAGACGTAGATGGATAAGACGTAGAGGAGGTAGTAGCCTGGAGTTTGATATCATCGACACCGAGTCTGATTATGACTCTACACTAGATAACCTATCGATGTCATACGCAGAAAACACTCTTGATAATCCAAATATAGACGATTTTGGGTTTGATCTGTCAGATGAAGAGCATCTAAGAATTAGCGAATCAGAACGCAGATCTCGCGAAACACCAAATTCTATTGAAGAAGAGACAGCACAATCCATTGATATGTCGAAAGAAACTCCCTCGAGTGGCAAAGAAGTGCCAGTCAATTAAATTCAGTTTGCACTACCCATTGATAAATTCAACTGCCATGAAAATGAATGATTACATCTTTAAAACTTAATATTCGGCCAAAAACAAAACAATTCATCTGAACAAAATACGAAGAGCCTAAGGTAGATATTATGCGCCTATGGCATCATATGAGACTTAGCACATTTTACTAATCACTTCTATCCGATAGAATATTTCAGGCGCTATGGATTTTCCAATTTTCACGACATATCAGTACATCAGCATTATTTCCGTGGTGATCATTGATTAATTGGTCCCGTAAGGTGTCGAATTTTTGCCCTCCAATCACTCACTGCCTGTAGTTTATTTGAAGTCATGAACGAGACCACATATGGTACATAATCTTGTCATTATAGAGATGAAATAAGATTAAAATCAGATTCTGACGTACGAAATATAAATCTGAAGCATCGATCCCTACATATCTTACTATACGTTGTCATAACTCGAGATTGTAATAATTTATTGTAATATGTTGTAGCAGTATAAATTACAACGAACTCGATAAACTACGAATATGATTCGCAGGGTTGTGTAGTCTACCAGATAAGCTAGTATATTAATTTAAGTTCTTTCAATAAGATCCGAACCGAAACACATGAAAAAATTAGTCGAGTACCTTGAAGGAGGTTTTCAGGTTCTAATTTCGTCCTAATTTACTCTAGTTCTTAAATGAGTTTATTAGATATTTTAGATAGTAATTGGGTTTTTTTTGGTGTCTCATAGTTTTTCGAAAGTTTACATGAATTATGTAGTATGGAAATGCATCTCCATGTATACTCTTTATCAACGTCGAAAGGGTACGGACAACAATCTTCAGAAACCTGACCTAAATGAACTATATATATTTTCAATGCTTAGATTCAACTTTGCCAATCAACTGTTGCGCATGAAATCAGTACGTCGAGGATCAATAGCACAGTCGTTCACCTTCGGATGGTCGTTTTCGACAATATAGCATTTGATTATCTTGTATGCATTTCCTGGCTCATCAGATTTTTAGCATTTTATTTCGTTTGCTCCTAATCTAAAATCAAAGTGGCTAAATGCACACCTACTTGAATATTAGTCCGTTAATACGATAAAAATATCCTTGTTTGCGATCTTATGAGTTGCATAAAAATTAGAGAGTGACATTACGCATCTCACTCTATCAAACCAAAGTAGATTTAACATTTTATATGTACGTCCTCAGTCGAAGTACTAAAGGAATTCAGGCATGAAGTTGGTCGTGGTTTTCGCAGCTATATTTGGACCTTCGTAGTGATCAGATATCCTTGACGGAAGTTCGAGAATGAGGCTCCAGAAAGGGAATTGCCTTAGTTTACATGACCAGAGATTTACTATATATTTTGCTTCATTTGGTGTTATCAAAGACAGCCATGATGGCATATAACTTTAGATGTGAGATTTGGAGCATAGATAACCTTGAAGCAGAAGTTAAATATGTACAAGAAAAGGCCGCATTGAATGTATAGTGTGTAGGGTCTTTCATTGGGTATTGTTTAAGTAATCTGGAGGTTGTCGTCATTGATTGGGGTGTCCCAATTGTACTCGCAGCATCAATAGAGAGTTATTGGTCTGATTTTGAAGCCAGTCAATCAATTTGGACAATATTCTGGCATCCTTGTATGTAGATAAAAGCAACTAACTACAAGGGTATTCATAAACTCCGACGATAACGGAAACGGATATGGCATATTCGGAGTCAATAATAACTAAGCATGAATGATCCCTTTGTCCAATAGTTCTCCAGAAAGAGCAGCAAATACTGAAACAAAACGAAATATATCAAGCGAGTTGGTATAGAATTGTCAAGAATCGAAGTTCCTACACTGACAGCATTTATAAAATAGTACTCTGCATTCTAAGTTCTTATCATATATCATGGATGTATAAGGCGTAAGGTTAGTAATAAGGTGGTTCTAAACCAGACAGTATGCTGGAGACCAGACACTATGATATAGAAATATCCGATGGTTATTGCATTTTGGCTGGAATGTCAGATATTCGGAGTAACCTTTCTGTTGTTGTTCTTTATGATGTAAAATATATTATACATGGATGGAAATTCAAAGAATGAAACTTTAAATATTTCACGAAGGAGAGCAATTCATACACGCTATAAGGTAAAGTTGCAATCAATTTGTTTCATTGCATAAGGCCAGCGAAAATACTATGATCAATAGTGGAAAACTTGTATCGTGGTCGAAAAGTGGCCTTATAGCATATAGTGACGAAAATGCAAGCGAAGGTAACCTTTTCATTACATTTCTTGAAACTGTGAATGGAGTGAATTGGCGATTTCATCCCCCCAAGAAGTATATTTTACATTCGCAGCTACATGATTCAATGAAGGATGCACTGAATCAAAATAAGTCCACCAATATTGCCGGCCACAATAACAATCCCACCATGGGCAATGGGAGAGCTAGCCATGGGACTTCTGCAAGCACCTCGAATGGCATAAACGGGGCTCATAACGCCTCTCTTAACACCAATAAGCATCAATCCCCATACTTCTTTTACAAAATCACTGAGCTCCATTGGAATAATTGGTTTAGTTTGCCTGGAGACATGCTAGCTGCATGCGATGAGGTCGGCAATTTGACAATGCTAATTGCCGGACAGGGACCTGAGGAGACAACAACCATAGATAAATTAACTATGTTATTCCAGGACAATGTTTACAAAATTTATAATCAAGTCGTACCGCTGATACCGGCTAACCAACTAGTTTCGAAACCGGAACGGAAAAGAACCAAGAAGGAATATCTCACCACTATTCTAGATTTCCACTGGATCAGTTCATCCAAGCCCATTGTAATGTCTCAATTTTGCGCACTGGATAGCGTCTCGAATACATATCGAAACAAAATTTTACAAATTCCACCATTTGGTATCTTCCATCCCCCTTTCATGAAATACGCATGTGTAGCAATCCGCAAAAATGGTCAGTTAAGCTTTTGGTACCAATTCTCAAATTCGAAAGATCACAAGAAAATTACTCTCCAATTACTCAACTTAGATAACAATGCGAGAACCAATGAGCTCGATTTCCTTCAGTTTGCTAAACTATCTCCAATGAATGAAGATCAAACAATGCTGATCACTACTTACTCAAAGACAAGAAAGAAAATATCGTTTTACAAGTTTCGCGTGAGTTGGAACATTGATACTTCAAAACCGGTGGTTTTAAACGATCCTTCATTAAAAGTAATGCATGTTTTGGATTACGATTTGGACCTTTTAGATGACGAGGGGAATGCGCTTGAACTGATAAATTTATGCACATTATCCAAATACTCTACGTCGAAGGACTCTTCTCCAGAGATTTTGCTTATATACGAGGTATGTGGAAAAAATAAAACCCTTGTAAAGAAATACAGACTTCTGCGATCTCAACTGGGAATGGACTATCTAAGTATTTTCAAGCCTGGCATTCAGCAACAGTATCAGCAACAACAACAACAGCAGCAACAACAACAGCAACAGCAACAGCAACAACAGTCCCAGAAGGTGCCTGCTGCAAACCCTCCAGCATCCGTTGCTCAATCAATTCCTTCTAAAAGGTACAACTTGCGACACATTGGAAACATAAATTTGATTGGTAAAGTAGCTTCGGTATCCTCTGAGTTCCTGGATGGTTTTGTTATATTCTATTTTACTAACGGTGAAGTTGTTTCATATAATCAAAATGATTGGAGGCTTGAGAGCAATCGTTTGCTGAATCAGGAAGTTCAAGGAAAATTCAGTAACATCATAACCTCGGTTTTGAGCGCTGGATACCATTTTCCGAAGTTACCCCCAGCTGCCGTGATCGATTGGATGAATGTTTCACAGACGATGACAGGTGTAATATATAAACTTTACGATGAGGAAACGCCAAGGTTCAAGGCTATCTACCACAATGAAGTTACAGATGTAACGAAGGACAGTGTTTGCGCCACTGCATATGCTTTTGGCTATGTGGCTGGAGCACATAGGACTTTGTCTGCAGAGGACTTATCGGTAGCCTGCAAGACACATATAATGAGAATTGCCGAACTTGATGAAAACAGAGCACAAGAATTCATCATAAAACTGATGACAAGTCTTTATGGATTTTTGAATGTTTCTCCAGACGCTCCAAAGGCGATCATGGATAAATTGATCAATACAAGGCCAATTCAAAAAATAATGTTACTCCAGTTGGAGCTTGGAAGTAGGTTGGAGAGAACTTTTACAGAGAGCATGGCGCGAATTGTACTATATCTAAAGAACGCATTGTTTGCATTTACTGGGGTAACTAGGAATCTTCAGTTTGCCATTGAACAATTGAATAGCATCGATACCCAAAACCCTCAAGCTCAAATTAGCGGTAAGATATTTCAGACAGCATTTTCCAAGCAAGATTTAGTACATTCTTTAACGCCCGTAGCTAAATGGTTTGTGCAATTTATCACGTTTTTGATTCAGGAAGTGTTGGTGGTGATCAATAATCCAGGATCTAAGAAAAGTACAATTGTATTGGGTGTATTTGGAGCCAAAATGACTAGAGCTTTGATATTGGCTATTTTCGGTGAGATCAGAAAACTAATGCAACTGATAACCAAGTTTCCAGAAACGATGTATCCTGTGCTCAACGAGTCATCACACTTTCTGAAACGAGTGCTTGGAGAATCTGCTGTGAATTTTGAAAAGTTTGAAACGTTTCTGCGAGACGTCGATAGCAAGTTCGCTGCATTCAGTGAACAACAGCCTTCTACAACTCGAGAACCAGCACTACTCGTAAAGGCGGAATTGCCTCCTGAAGTGGCTAATATTGGGGAGTTTCTCTTGCAATACTCCAACCATGCCGTGATAACGCATATTGACGCAGCAGCAGTGTACTTTGCCGATACGAGTGAGTTGAAGTTATCCAGTGCGGATGTGTTTAGGCCCGAACTGTTTAAGCTGTTGCAGCCATTATCCGAAGGATTAGTAGTGCCCGAGTCCCGGATTCCTGACTCCTTGAGAGGATCGGATCGTTTCTCGTATCTCGACAACGACGGAGTGACGTATGACCGCTTGACGGCGACCGAGCTGCGCACAGGAAAGCTGAAGCGCTGCAGTCGCTGCGGCTGCGTGACGCGCGCTGGCTACGTGATATCAAAAGACAAGACAATTGTTCCGACATCGATACAGACTAGGCGGTGGCCCACGCTGTACACGCGTACGTGCATATGCTCCGGTATGTTTTACGAACTGGATATCCCCTTGTCCGCAGGAAGCACTGCCTTGGCACCAGCAGCTTCTTCGGAGACCGCAAAGCCTTCGAAGCTCCCTGTGTGACATTTTAGCTCCCACCACTGAACAGTCTCAGGCCTCTTGAAGATACCATGCTGACTCAGCACCTCAATACTATGTCGCCAATCGCGTGCCTACACCATACGTCAATCTTCATTGACGTTCCCGGATGGCTCAAACTACAGATGTTCCGCTCTTTTATGATCACGTGCCACATCTCGGAGTTTTCCCAATTTTCCGGAAGTAAATGCAAACCGGAGTTCCGGTTTTTCCTCTCGGGGTTGAATTACTTAAACGTGGGGAATTTATTCCCTACACCAAAAGGAAAACTTATATTGATTTTTCCGCTATGGGCTAGCAAATATATGTATTAGGTCAAATATCCTTTAATATAGGAGAATGCAGATGATGATGCAGTCGTTAGTCAAGAACAGCTGTCATCAGAATTTATATAGTGCAAGGTAGTTGTGCATTCTTGTATAAAATTAGCATTCAAGTAGGACGAAACTTGTTGTACTGTAGTCTTGTAAGTCGGTTGAGGGTTAGTACGGTGTCAATATTTCGCCAGCTCGAGAACAGGTTGAGTAATATAGAGTCCTAAGGATTAGATGAACTGGGTCGATGAGGATGGCTACACACTATATACTAGCATCAATGCGTCGTCCATGGGCTCCGAGTCGGTTGGGATTGACGACGATAACGGCAGCAGGCTCACGGTGCCTCGCTTTGTACAGCGTTGCGTTAGCGATTTGCAGCCTGTCGAGCTTGATGAGGAGCACGCCGGACCTGGGCCTGAGCTTTCGCTTGCAACGCTAACACCGATGCAAGGTGTGTATGGTACAGCGCTGGAGTCGTCAAGTGTCCGCAACGGACGTGACGATGACGACGATGATGACGATGACGATGATGACGATGCAGAGGTTGTCAAAGATCAACCCCCAGAGGACTTCAATGCCATACCCGGCGCGGAACCAGACATGACAGACCCGGAACAATGGGTTGAAAAACACCATCGTATAAACCAGTCGGGCAACTCTAGCTCTCGGGGTGCTTTTGCCGGCTCTGTTTTGGGAAACCGTGATTCTACCTCGATTTTATCATCCAGAGGAAGTCGTGACAGAAGTGACCTGACTCAACGCGTGAACATTGCAGGAACTGCTACTGCTCAAGTTGGTACAGATGCAGCTAAACAAAGCTCAGAATCCGAGTTTTCAATTGACTTATATATGGACTCTCGTGAAATCAACCTGATAAGAGATTCCTGGGAAATCATGATCAACAACGATCTATCAAAAGAAACAATGCTACAGTTTTATCAGAATATGAAAGCAAACGGCATTCTAACCATCAGCACATCAACCATCAGAGATGAACATTTGGCTCGTGCTAGAGAAGACATCTCTACCTCTGGTTCATCTGAAAAAAAGATCAGTATAGCTCGTCAAGTCGATAGGACGACAAGCAAAATAGAGAGTTCCTTATTTTGTGCTAATTTTCTGGAAAAACAATTGGCAATGGATCCATCCCTAGAGAGAATGTTTCCTTCTATCAGACATCAGGCCGTAGCATTTTCAGCTGTGTTGAACACTGCTGTCGACAATTTGGAACAGATTTATGTTCTAGATGATTTTCTTCATAGTGTCGGAAAGAGACATTCTCGTATTTTAGGTATTAAACCCGAATATTTTGTGACCATGGGGAGAGCCTTTATTACCACTTTCAAGGAACGCTTTGGTGTTTTCTTTACAGCAGAGCTGGAAAACATTTGGCTCAGGTTATACATGTATTTAGCAAATGGAATGATAGGGTACGGCATTGATCCAATCTTGAATGTGGAGCCAGTTAGCATCAAAAGAGTCAAGGATTTGGATTGCGAGACTAGACTTGATTCCTTGAAGCTAAAAAGTAATGCAAATAAGCTATGGCATATGACGAATAACTCCACCGTTACTATGGACAAATCTATCGATAGGTCAACTTCAATAATACCGAGCAACTCGTCCCTAACCGAAGAACAAGACAGCGATGAAATGGAGTTACCCTTCCCTGAACTCTTGGAAGACAGTGATAGTCAAGATGAATTCATTGATTGCACTCAATCCGCCAATGAGGAACGTGCAGAATTAGCTCAACATGAGGTGGATTTAGACGTCTTTACCTACAATGAAAGTGCTAGCTACACAGATAATAATACTGTTCGGGATGAGTTGGAATTTGTAAATAGTATGAAGGAGAAAGTTACATCCACTAGTAGCTTCTCAAGTGATAATGCCAGTAAGGTACCAATCAAGCTGAGCACGATCCAGAACAATCAAAGCACGAGCTCCAAGAAAATCAAAAGCAAAAAGGATAGAAAGAAATCAGAATTCAAGTCCAGCAAAGGTGCAGCAGATAAGATATTGCCAGGAACTGGCTCTAAAAGCTCTTTTTCGAAAGGTTTCCTGATTGGAAAAATTCGTGAATATTTTTGAGAGGTTATATTATTTATTTATGTGTTGGGTTGAACTTCAAGGGACTCAGGATTTGGTACTTTATGCCTGGTGCATTGCCAAACGTTCATGAATTTCTCTACCTGCACAAAATCTTTTTTTTGTTTTATTACTTAACTTAAGTTTCTCGGTTGTCTAAGGGACCTTGATGTATATGATATCAACGCACTCTCCGTTCCAAAAGTATGACGACATCATTTCTACGGGCTTTGTGAGCCGTTCAGATCTACTAGTTCGTTTTCAAGTTTCATGATGTTAAGGGGTGTACATAGCACGGTATAACTGCTTTCTGTGAATAAGTATTTGACAGCTCTTGCATTACATAAACCACTTAGTCTCCATATTAATGATGGTGGGCTGTTTATCCATGTGTAATTTATCGCGTATTAGTCGCGTAACTGTGCCAGAACGCCAATTTTTTTGGCTGTATATTCAACTTGACGCGTTAAATTTCAACATTTGGTGACATTCACCAAATAAGGAGAGTAGATGGGAATAGCAGAGAATATATAAAGTATAAACAGCAAACGCATTACAACTCTGAAGGACCTCTATAAACTACGAATTAGCAACTTGTTGTCTTTTGAACGTGGTTTGGGTTCGTAGTTTTAGAGGAGGTTTGCAATTTAAAGAAGGCTAGGAAATTGCATTGAATTTTGATTCTGACACCCAGTCGACTACAACAAGATCGGCCCTTCCTCCTCTATATACATCATGCCGACTAGACAAGACAACTCGGGTTTGGCAGGGTCATCGTTTTACTCTTCATCATCTATCAATACGCTAGATCATGCGAAAAGCTTTCGCAATTCCATGATTCTTAGAGAATTATCTGATCTCAGTATCACACAATCAATGACAAGTGAAGAAAAGAAGAGCTCTGATGAACTGTTAGAAAAAGTGGGAGGAAATCCGTTTCACAATCATGCACGCGATGATGAAACCCAACCAATTAACATGACAGCATCTCCGTCGTTGAGCGCGTTGGCAGAAATGCTCAATAGCAAATATAAAAACAAGGACACGAAACAGTCCATGAATGGGACAAAAGATATTCAAACTATCCATGAAGAAGCATCTATCACTGACTTAGATCCTAGCGAAACCCCTAATCTCATTGATCTTGAAGGTAACGACAAATTTATGCAACCCATTCACAAAGACCATAATATCGATTCATACCAACCTGATTTCATAACTACTCCCAAGGTTGAACCTGGCTATTTTCAAGAACAAAAAGAGCCGATTAACTTTGGGGGATTTCAGCCTATCCCAGAAGAGAAGGAAGAGCACATCGACTTCGTGCACAGTATTGAAAAGACACCTTCTTCGGTAGATAATCTTACTCATGATGAGAGTTCACAGAATAACTCCATGTCTAGCAATATTATGCAAAGCACTACTCAAACTTCTGCGTCTATGGAAAACAGTCCTGGTAAGTCGGACATGGTCAACAATCGGAAAATTGATTCCTCCACCTTTAAGTCCGAGACCACCAAAAAGAGAAGGAGCATTTTTTCATTTCTGAAGAAAAAGAACAGGAACTCAATCACAGATCTACCTGCTCCCAGTTCCATGTACCATAACGCTCCAGATTCTAATATAATACAATATGGAGATGGAATATCCAGTGATATAAGTTTTGATAAATCAAAAAGGAAGTCTAGTGCAAACAAATTATTCACCTCATTTAAGAAAAATGGATTGAATAACACCAATTCATCCGATAACATTACACACTATTCACATAATCATGGTCATTCGAGTAAATCCAAGACAAGTAATGCCCGAAAGCTAAACACACAGGCAGATAGCTCAAAAAATGTAAAAACCAGATCCCCAGAAAAGATCAAACTGCGAAAGGATAATGCTCTTGACCAAGGTCCATCGATCAGAAAGCAAAATTTCGAAAGAATATTCTCTTGTGATCATTCTTTCGAGACTCAGAGTCAAAATATTCAGGAAGAAGATTCGAATATCGTTCCAGACAATAAAGATGAATCTGAATATATTCCAACTATAACTGAGAGTTTCATTTTACCACCTCTTGATTTCGAGACGAATATCTGTAACACAGGAGATATGAAGCTGGACTCGCCTGTTTTATCAATGTCAAAATTCGAAAGCGGTGCTATTTTATTTCCGAAATCTTTAGATGATAACGAAGTAGAATCCATTATTTCCTTAGAGAGAAACCGGTCAATGAAATCGAACAAAAGGAACTCTACCCATTCACATCGAAGATCACTGTCTGAAGCTCTTTCAATCCATGCGCAAAATGAGGGAATGTTTGTGACGGATGCTACCTCTGTAATACTCTCTAAACCTGACTTGAGTAAATCTCCAACAAGCAGTATTTTACGAAATTCGGGTCGCTTTGAAACTATCGATCACGATTACAATACTGTAGATCATATATCAGATTACTGCAAAAGTCCTGATTTCAAAGACATATCAGAACCTAATATACCACTCGATATTGAAATCAATACAAAACCAGATCATTTGCTTGTTGATGAAGATGAAGAATTGATGTCGGATATTATGGATTTTGCTAATATAATCAATTTTGGCAATGAGAACTTTGACCAATATAGCCTTCCTGATAGAAGAGAAGCAATAAGTATAGATTCATCTGTCAATGATGAAATGGAAAATGATATATCTTCTTCTGAATTCAAGAATTCGAGAGACGAATCCGTGACACGAACTCTTGAAACTCAGGTTTCAGATGATGACTTTGAGAATGAGGATTTCAATAAAAAAGATGATACTGAGAAATCTCTAAAAATGGATCATGGTCTAAACGCTGCTGGAGAAATTCTTTTCAAGAACCCCATAGGATTATCATCATATCATACATTAACTCCTGATTCCGCTATCCAGTCCTCTATCTTCACTGCTTTGCCTGAAAGTACTCAAGAACTTCACAAGGTAAGAGTTACTTTTTCTTCTAGGGTACTTCTTCATGAAACGTATCATGAAACCATTTATGACAGAAAACCAGATCTGGCAACATGCAATGTTCTAACACCACAGTTGGCACAGGCTATAAAGGCTGAATTAAATGAATTAAAATCAGAGATGGAAGTTCATCGTGATTCGGTATGTTATACACATTTTTATTAAATGGCTCATAAAGTGCATGGATATGTATTTCTAGTTTCATAGACTTATTAAGACTGGGGAATGGTCGTACAAAAATTTTGCAGGCAATTTTTATTCCGAATTGTAACCTATATTTCGGATCCATAGCTTTTTACACTTTTTTGATATCTAGTATATATTAAACTTTACAAAAGGATATTGAAAACTGAGATAGTAATTATAATTGAATTACGACTCAACTGGTCAAATTCGAGACCAGCATTTTTCAGTGATGAATATCGACGGTATTGCCAAACCTGATTTCGTGTATCCAGGTTTTCTTATATGCCCCGAATTTAATGTTACGCACATCAATGAAAAGGATGTCATATGTAAATATGTTAGTTCAAGAGGAACAAAACTTGTGGATTACGATGTGAACCAGCTATCTGTTCGAGCTCTTACTGCGACATTGTTTGGGGATCTTCATATAGAGCAATTTGAGCCCGAAGATACTGCATCAACAGATCGTCCTACCAGATATTATAAAGTCTCTGTGCATCCAAAGAATCATAGAGAACTTCCTACCGAACCCCCAAGAAACGCTTTCACAAATAATCTGCCGACTGAGGGAGATATTGTTCTCGCTCGTATTACACGGATCTCAACACAGCGTGCCAATGTCGAAATTCTAGCTGTAGAGCATGCTCCTGTGCCGCTTGACAGTGGTGTAGGAAGTAACGGCGCAGGCGTCACAGCACCTGGAGGAGGAACTGCTGGTGCCACATTTTCTGTGGCTCGAGCATCTTCCGACTTAGGTGAACCATTTCGTGGTCTCTTAAGAAGCCAAGACGTGCGTGCGACAGAGCGTGACAAGGTAAAGATGGTTGAATGCTACCGTCCTGGAGATATCATACGTGCGCAAATTCTGTCTTTAGGAGATGGTACAAATTATTATTTAACTACGGCAAGAAATGATTTGGGTGTTGTTTTTGCTCGTGCTGATGGTGGATCAGGTCCGCTGATGTACGCCTTAGATTGGAAAACAATGGTTGTGCCATCTACAGGTGCAATCGAGAAACGAAAGTGTGCAAAGCCTTTTGTATGAATCTATAATAATTCTGTACATGAATAACTCTAGATACTTGTATGATAGTCCCATGCGCGTATGATTTCATTAGGTTAACCCTTATTTATTCTTCCCAACCTGTAATCGATTATGATGCGAAAGCATTGTCGTCCTCAATTGACAGGAAATTTTAGTTCCTCGTGAGAACCGCGAAGGTCATACTCACTCAAACCAATCAATTCCCCAAAGTGTTGAAATCTTTCCATGTAATGTGCACGTTTCTGACTTGCGATCTCTACAAGAGCTGGCCAGTAAATATCATGATCATATTTGAAATCAAGATCACCGCCATAAGTCGTGTCCAGTTGATCTGCGGGCACATATTTAATGAATGGTTCATCAAAAACCAACTTTTCACGAGTCATAGGGTCGATGAATGGGTGTATTAATTTCAAGAAGGTCCAGGCGAGCCAAGGAATATTCGTAAGAAGAGCTTTACCTAGTCTTTCAGGATAATGTGTTTGCAGAATGTGCAAAACCTCCTTACCAGTGCTCAGAGGGGGGATTTTCATGCTACCGGCCTTATTTGGCACATCATGGTATTCTTTGAAATCGATGAGCAAAGCAAGCGAGTCCTGGCCTTGGGGCATGAAATCGATCACACGCTCTAACATGAAAACCATGTGCTGAACTTGGCGGTGTGACGTTTTCGTATTTTGGCGACCTGGTTTCAGGTATAAAATGGGTCTCGCATTATTTTCGTAGCCCAGTACCAACTCTTTCCCTGATTCATTCTCAACGGCTACTAGGTCGGCGGTGACTGTATCGCCGTTTTCTTCTCCGAGGTGAGAGATACCAAACTCACGGCGCCACTTGAGGGAGCTTTTGAGACGATCTATGGACTCAGAAACGTTCCATTTCGTAGCACGCAAGTACCTGAGGAAACATTCGCGAGTCAGCCAAACTTTCTCCTCGCGGGTAAGTGGCTTGCCGTCAACCAGCAAGCTTGGATCGCTGAAGTACTTCAGAACCTCAGCGTACTTACGTTTCTGCTCATCGTCCTTGAACGGCACAGCATCGGGAGTTTTGATTGTGGAGGGTAAGGTCGCGATGGGCTTATCGATTTTGATCAAGTTTTCCGATCGAGTTTTACGTTCACTCTCGCTGGTGTCCTTTCTACCGATCAACTTTTTCAACATTTTCAGGAAAATAAACCACTTAGTTGTCTCACCTCAAAGCCCAGGATCACCTACTAATTGCTCTTGCAATAAAATCTCTTGGCCAAGATATGGTTCAACTATTCATATATAGCATGCCAGGGCATCTTTATTACCTTACATAACTTTTCGCGTATATTTTTTTGCAATATGTGAAAAATATTAGATATCGTTCTTAAAGATAAAGTTTCGTGTGTCAGATTGAGAGTTCGTTCCAGACGACAATGCAGGGTTCAAAAGTATCAATCTCCGCGGAGATGGTGATGATTTCATTTTCCGCACGTTTCTTAAAGAACCGAACGTCGGACTTCTGTCAAGGTGTTCCGTGGAATCGCGAATAAATGCGGCTCGTAAATAGTAGAATATGCCTTTAGCGTGGAGGTGTAATTCCGCACATTAAAGTCAAAGGTACAATTGAACGAAGGATATCCATCTACCAGCTGGATTATATCTCCGCAAGGTCATGCTCGCTCTTAATCCTTATATTAAACGAGAGTATTGACACATTTGAATAGCTTTTGTCTTATCGCAATGCATTCTAGTAACCGATGAGCATTGGTGAGGGAGCTTAAGTATTTTATGTCGTAATGAAAAACACTTGTTAGTCTACAGCACCAGAGCGCTCGAATTGACACTTACAAGAATGCTGATTTGAGTAATGCGCAACTTCAAAATGACCAGTATTTATAGGTTTCCGCGCCACCGATTTCTCATGTGACATTACACTAATGTTGAACTGATTCTATTCAGTAGTAGCATCCTGCATTTAGAGTCTAGTAGAATTTCTTTCCCCTACAATCATGATTCGACCTCGTAAGAACGGAGTCTCATGTTTCAGTTGTTTGCTGAGGCTCGTGTTCAATATAGTGCATTAGTTTGGCTTATTGGTGACGTAAAGGTCTGGTTACGCCGCCTAGTCTGGCTTCCATGATAGTTGATATCTGCCCTGGTACGTTAGATAGCAGGTGCTCTATCACTCTCTGGTTAGTTGTCAATTATTGGCTAGAGTCACCCGTAGTACTTTTGAATTTCCCACTTATCATGCATTATCCAGGTTTGACACGCTTAACGCGGTCCAAGCGAGACCGAGAAGGTAACGTCTCGAGTTTTTTCTTCTTTAGAAAAATACTTGGTGAACTCTGACGTCTGCTCCTTTTCTTAACTGGGGATGGTGGTGTGGAATTTTTCGTATTGATTTCTGACCGCGAGTCGAATTCTTGTTGATTATTTGGCATACTTTCAATGGCCTGTTCAAGTAACATATTTTCATTAGTTTTTGATGCTGAACCTTCCCTTGAGATCTTTGGTGGTTCAGATAATGTAAGGGACCCTTTTCCAGCTTTCATTTCGCTCTGAATCCGTGCAGGCGTAACAGAAGCATGCCTTTTTGCAATATCAAAGCCCCCAGTTTTGAAATGAAGAAGTCGTGACTCATGACCTTTGATGGATTTTTTGAAGAGCTCTGATCGCCGTGGAGCCCTCTTACGATCTGTTTCCAACGCCTCGATAACTACTGTTTGTTTTGCTGCACGTTTCTGCTCAAGCTCTGCAACCTGTTGCCTTAATCTTACAGCGCTTTGTTCCTGCTTTCTTGTGACGTCAGCTTGATACTTATGATATAGTAAGCGGTATGGAACCAAAAATTTTTGCCGCTCAATATTACGTTTCAGTTTAGGTTTCAGAGTGTATTCTAAAAGCTCTGGGTTATTCCTGAATATATCTGGGTCGTGTTCTCGTACAAAGTCAAGGAAATACTGCTTAATTTTGTTTAAATCACGGACGTAAACCTCGTGAACATTCGTAGGAAAATCCTGCTGTAGATGCCTCAACCATAGTTCATCATCTTCAAATATATACCAAATATTAGTAGTTTCCAGTTTTGCTAATGCATCAGGTCTCATTTTACTCAGAAATGGCTTCGCTAATCTGTAAGGTATATTCATTAAACTCACAAGTGATCTATGGTTGCGGATTAAAGCTATCTGGCAAAGCTCAGTGAGTGAACTCATCGTGAACTGATAACTGTGCTTGAGATATAATCCATATGAAGGCGGTTTCCATCATATCAGACAAGTCCCCTGCCTAATCATTGATCCAATTTTAATTGAAGCTCATCGGTATATCAAAAAAAATTAATGGAAATTCATTCAAAGCCAAAAGGTCGGCTAGAAAAATGAAATATGGTCATGGTTATACATCAATTGCTATATAAGTCGACTCAGGAAGTTTCTTGATTCCTAGAATTGTGTTATATAGTTTACTCACCGCGCAAAGCCTTAATTACAGCAGGGCGTCTCATCATCTGCTTGGTCCATTTATAGACTTCTGGAAACTCTGCTTTTATGTTGATTCCGATCCTGTCGACAACATTATTCCAAGGTACAAAAGCCAGATCAGCAATAGTTATTTTATCTCCCACGAGCCACACCGGATAGTCGAAGAACCTGCTTTGGGACAAAGGCGTGGTCCCCGCGGAATATGCTGCTGCGTTTTCTGAATCTAACTCCATCACTAATTCTTCTCGCCTCTCGGCGAGAGCCATCTCAACGACACCATAAACTCGACGTACTTCATCGATATACCTTTCAAAAGCGCTATGGACTTTAACGGCATGAAAATATTTGAAATGCAAAGCCTGACCGATCATGGGGGCATGGCCAGATGTTTGGAAAAATAGCCATGAGTTGATCTGAGATTGTTCGGCAAGCTCCTCTGACCACAGTAGTGGTTCCCCAGTTTCTTTGTAGTTCTTGACAACCAAATGTTGCAAAATTGCTCCAGATTCCCATATGGAAAGGTTGTCGAGCTGGTGATCAATCAGAGCCGGTACCCGGGCATTCGGATTCATTGCTACAAATTCTGGAGCGCGGTGCTCACCTATGTTAAAGTCGAGAAATAACGTCTCATAGGGCAATTGTAGCTCACTTAATACTATAGCCACTTTGAATCCATTAGGTGCTGAGCGATGTGATAACAATGTGTACCCTTCGAGAGGCATATTTTGGAAAAACTGAGAGACTCGGGAGTAATCCGGAGTCGTATTGTTGATCCCATTATTGGATGCAATGCTTTCTGTGCGGTCTACTATTGACTCTCCTCCGTCAATATGAACCTGCCGTAGGGCACTGGATAAGTTGGAAACTGTTTGCCCAGTGTTGTGATCCATTTGGGGTAACAGAGTGCCTTTTCACACCGGCTAGTTCACCTACTGTAACATTAAAATAGCTAGCTCATCGCTATTTTTTTTTTTATTGTAGTTTTTATGGAGTTATCAACACTTTAGAGTTTGAACTCAATTATTGTTGATCACATGACTTTGGGATGAATACAACGAATAACTGTCATTCAATCCAAGTTTATGAATGCTCTTAACCTGCCATTGATTGAATACAAGATTTTTAAGCAGTTAACTAGACATTGATTTGGGTTATACCGTCCTTGAGGATATATTGAGGTTTATGTCGACTGATTATTCGAATCAAGATGTCCCAATATCATCGGACCTAACTAAAGAGTTGCAACGTATATTTGCAGAACTAGATAGTCACCATGTTGCATTTGCATTTGGGTATGGATCAGGTGTATTTGAGCAAAAGGGGTACGATACGAAAGGGACCCGCAAACCGCAAATTGATTTGATTCTAGGAGTAAAAAATCCTTTGCAGTTCCACGAATACAATCTGGACCGAAACGGTCATCACTATTCTGCACTGAAATATATAGCAGGGCCGCACACTCTTGCACGTGTGCAAAACTGGGGCGCTGGTGTATACTTCAACCCGTATACACGCATCCAAGGCCGCGAAGTAAAATATGGCGTGGTAGCTATGGACGTTCTCCTTCGAGATTTGCGTTCTTGGAATACCTTCTATCTTGCAGGCAGGCTTCAAAAACCGGTTAAAATTCTAAAAAACAATATCGATGTTTTGCGCTGCAATCAAATGAATCTGAAAGCTGCTGCAACAGTGGCTGTACGTACTTTATCGAAACACAATCAATTAGATCCATTCAATGAATTTGCATTTTACCGAGATATCACAGGTCTCAGTTACTTAGGAGACTTCCGATATAAAGTTGGTGGAGAAAATCCAAAGAAGGTTGACAACATTGTTGAAAAAAATCTGTCTCGTTTCCAAAGTTACTACAAGCCAATAGTCCATGAAGTTGTATATAATGGTGGGCAATACTTACCACAAGGATACACAGCAGTCAATGCCAAAGCAAAACTGAAAACTAAGGTTGCTAAAACAAGTCTTATTCAGACCTTGAAAGGTATTGCTACTGCTGGTATAGTTAAATCTGTAAAATATGCTTGGGCCAAAAAAATGAAGGCACTCCTGAAATAATATATATTAAAGGGCAAAGTCAAATGCTCTGTTTGTGATCGGAGAGATTACGCTATTTAACCTTTCTTTTACTTTGTTTTTTTCCCTTAACCTTATCAGGTGGTGCTGCGTGACCAGTCTCTTTGACGTGTTTGAACAATTTGTTACGACTGTCAAAAACAACATTGCAGGCCACACATTTATCAACTTTTCCGGTAACAATACCGACCTGGACAGGTAACACTGTAGTTGACCTTAACGAATCAATTTTTTGACTGTTTTTGTCCTTTTTTTTGCGCGGCAGTTTTGGTTTAGTCTTACTATTTCTAGCTGAGTTCCAATCATCATCATTGTCACTTAATTGACCAGTCTGTAATTTCTCAAGTATTTTACTGAGTTCGTCAACAGATTCCTCTGATTCTTGCAAGGTAAAGTCGCTATTATTAGGGTCCTGATATTCAACACTTATGAACTCACTCTCATCATTGATATCGTCATAATGATCCACTTCGATAATATACTCATTTTTTATATTTTCGGGTTTGTTGATTCTTGCTGTCCCATGCTCAGATTGAATGCCGTCTGATTCATTTTCAGCTGTATGAAGTTGCTCAACAGTAGTTTGCGGTAATTCGGTCTTTGCATCACCATCACCAGCCGAGTCATAGTTCTCCAAATCTGATACGTCGTCAAGACCCAGAGCCATACTTTCCTTACGCATCTCTTTTTGAAGTTCTCTCACCCTCTTAGCATGTAATTTCGTATTACAATGATTCTTTAACTGATTTTCCGACTTGAAGTCTCTGTTACAAACAAAACATTCGTAAATTACTACTTCCTCGACTTCTAGATCATTGATATTAAAATCATTCAAATTGTTTGAGCCGCTTTGATTGTGATCCACATCCTCGTATTCACGTTCTATGTCTTCCCATTTGGTTTCTTCAATCTGTTGCCATTCTTGTACCTCGAACTGGTTTCGTACCTTTCGATTATGATCAGAAATTTTCTGCTGCGATTTCAATTCATTTTTAACGTGCTCTTGTTGTTTTCTTTCCTGTTCTAATTTCTTAGCACCATCCTTCATTCTTTGATCGAATTTTTTTACAAAGTCTACAAATTTCTTCACTGTTTTATTGTATTCATTCCTTGCATTTTGACGTGATTTCTCATTTCTCTTATTAATCTCTCTCTTTGTTCTTCTATCATACGATTTTGAGTACATATATTCGTCTTTCCAACTAAATGATTTCAACGTCTTGAAGCCACTCCATTTTTTATAGAAATTTTTCACATAATCATAATCAGTCTTGGAATGACCGAAACCTGGCAGATACATTTGTTCCATGTTTCCTGATTTGAAATGAACCTCAAAGGCCCTTTGGTAGCCTAAAGAATTAATATCTTCCTCATAAGATCGATCGTGGTATAGCTCAAAATCTTTCAAGTTGAGTCTGATTCCATTAATAATTTCATCTTTGGCCAGCCTGGCGAAGATCTTACCAGCAATTTGATATAAACCGGCCGGGGAATCGTCAAGCCGCGTATAAAGTGTAGGCTCAAAGAACATTAGCAATTCTTCATTCGTAACACCAGTGACAAGGCTGTCAACCTCGTAATCTGAATACCCAGTGTCTTGCCCCGTTGATGAAATGGGTTTATCGCTGAGAATCTGATCTCGATGCTCATCATACCATGCGCGATCCTGTGGATCACTCAAAACTTCGTATGCTGCACGTATTGTTGTAAAAATCGCTGTCGTGTTTTCAACATTGTCAGGGTTCTTGTCTGGATGGTACTGTAGAGCTTTTCGACGAAATGCTGTCTTCAAATCTGCTTCAGTGGCAGTCCGTTCTACACCAAGTAGTTCATAGTAGCATGTCTTCATTCCCGATCACCTCGAGTTCGCATTTATATGTGAGTATCAAAGTGACTACACTAATGTAATGCTCAAGAGCATCAATCTTTACATTTTGATATAGAGTGTCTTGCTCAGAATTCTTTACTTTACCTGTCCAAGATAAAATTAAAAAAAATCAAATTTCCTGATATCTTCTCAAACCTTAGTACTATCTAACGTCTAGTTTGAGCTTTTGTGCATCAAGTATATAATGATCCCTGAAAGCGGAATATAAATTATCTAGGCAATCTTCTATTTTGTGGTGCAGTTTGGCTGGGTACTTCTGCTTAACGAACTCATAATATGCGTCATCTCGGAATTTTTTCCACGCAATAGTGGTTCCATGAATAGTATAATGCACCTTATTGGTGAAGTGTTCAAGCGCTCTGCGTTCTTGATTTAATGTTAAATGTATCAGCGGTATTCTAGCAAGTAGTTTATTATATGGAATATTCAACAAAATAACACATTGCTTTAAGATATTGCGCAATTCCATCAAAGTGAGATTTTCCATATCATCTAAACCGAGATCATTGAACATTTTTATATTAATCATCGAATATTTTTCTCTCAGTTCAGTGTAGCTCAATTCATCATTTGGGTCACCTACACACCTTTCGAACTTTACACGCAATTCCTGATATTCTGATGTAAGCTGGGCAACTTCTATTCGAAGCCTATCCAACTCAACCTCCTTATCCATCAGTTCAGTTTCTTGCTTCATTCTCCTTTGTTCCTGCACTAGAATTTCAGTCCTCATTTCTTCCTGCTTTTGAAAGAAATCTCTTTTAAGCGTGGTAATCTCATCTTGCTTGACAAGCAATTCATTCATTAATTTACAGATCTCTTTTTCGTGTTGACTGGCGAGGTCATTCAGCGATTGTGTGCATTTCTCCAACTCCTTCCGTACTTCAATTCCTTCCTTCAAATCATCACTTACCAGTAGTTGAGCTTTTTCGTGAGCTTCTTTGGTTTTATTTAATTGTACCTTCAATTGGTTGGCATTATCCTTTTCCGCTGCAACAATTTTAGATAGACGATCAATTTCCTCTTCTTTAGTAGCGACTTTGACTGACAAGTCACTGAGTTTTGTTTCGTCGTTATTCACATGAAATCGTATTATTTCAGGGTTTGATATTTTAATAAAGGAATCAAAAGAGTTGTTACTGTCATTAGATTCAATATACTCAAGAATAATTTTTCCCAACACAACACCAAACAATGTGACTCCCGCGATAACTGATTGTAAGTTGTGTAGCTCCTCTTCTTTCTTATCTTTATTCCAACTAAGCTCATGATTTAATGATTTGAGTTCTTCAACTTCTGCTTTACTTTTTTCTAGCATCACTTCTTTGTACTGTAAAGATTCTTTAATTTTTTCCAGTTGTTCGTTTTTAGCTTGACAATCTTGTTGTATTTGGAAGTTTTGATTTCGAAGTTGCGTTACTTGTTCCTGTAATTCATTAACCATGACCTTTTCTCTTTCAGACCGTAATCGATCATTTTTCAGGGCTTGTATCTCATTCAATTGATCCTTTAATCTTTGCTCGAGAATTTCGTTACTTTTGTCGAATTTTTCCTTCAGTTGTTCAATTTGTAATTGTATTGTGACTGGTTTGTAGTTCCTGCTTTTGCTCTCCGATCGTGTTGGTGTCGAATTGATAATATCTACATTTTCATTTGGTTCGCAAATAGTGTTTTGCGTAGTGAAAAGTGCAGTATTGTCCGCACCCTGTGAATTTTTATTCCATCCATGTCTATCGTCTACCTTGCTATAGTCCTCTGATGTACTCGCCAATCCATTGAATCTGTCGATATCTCGCGCAAGCTCCAAAGCTCTCATTTTGTTCTGTAAATTGAAAATTTCGTGCACATCGTGCGAATTGTCCTCTACCAGGTTTTCTCTCAATTGCCCTGAATATCTCTTAGTCATTGTTATGAGCCTCTCCAACTTGGATGTTCTTTGTCAATTTGTACTTTATCTTGATCTTCATTATAATCAATTTCAGCGTCTATCAATATGATGTTTACAATTTTGATCACACAAAAACTAAAACAAGAATGGGTCAGCAAATGATAGTGATATTCATTAGCGAATTTGGATGCCATTATAGAAACTTATTACATATCAATAATAACGATGCAAATTTAGTATTACATTAGGTTAAAGATTATACTTAAGATATTTCGCAAAGTAATTTGAATAGCACTTTGAATTTTGTACCATGATTTTGTCTTAGTTTGAGTTGGTGGTGATCATTACTAGAGTCAATCGCTGGAGTGTTTCAGGCCCGATTTAGACTTCTTGACTACCGAGGTCAATGGTTCTGAAATTCCCTTATTACCATGTGCTCCTAGACCTTCGCCGCTTGACCATCCCAATTTCTCGAGCATTTTGCGACCTATATTCTCGCTTCCAATAGCCGGTGCATTTTCACCAACTATTTCACCTTCCTTAAGATGGAATTTACCCTTGGAGTCAATCCGTTCTCTCTTTGTGGTCTTCGAATCCTTACTTTGTGCTGTACGCACATCGATCCTCATAAATATAGGTCTTTGTCTGAGTAGGTTTGATACTTTGGCTTGAAATGGCTTTGACCTTTTGAAAATCTTTGTTTTCTCTACCATTATGTGTTTACGGTTGGCATGTCCCAGGCTGGAACTCTTTAAATTGTAATATTCCGCAAATTTCCTTACAGTCTTGTTTCCATGTGGATCTAGTGGTGGAAATATCAATCTTTCCAAATTACTTTTTCCAAAATTGTCAAACTCATCTTTGATGTTTTGCACATGCAAGCCTACTGGGTATTTCAGGAACAAATCACTAGAATCTATGTTCTCCTTATCAACAAAGTCCTCTTTGCTTCTTCTCTTCTTAGCCTTATTCAAGAGACGGTTAGTGAGTTTGTCTTGTAATGTGTCCAACATCTCTTGATCTAGTCCGAGTTCTTCCGAGACTAGCAACTTTTTTTTCTTGCCCTTACCAACTGTTCTTGTTGTTCCTGGGTCATATTCTCTATTTCTATCTCCACTATATTTCTGACTATACCAAATAAGGTCCTCCAAATTTTCTCCCAAATCGTCCCTGCTGTCATAGTCGATTGAACTCTCACCGCTACTAAATTCACCGATACCATTCATATCGTCTCCAGTTTCATCAGTATCATCAGGTATAGGGAGCGCAAAACACTTTTCCTCTTTCAAATCCTCATCAGTTATCATAATTGAATCATGTATATATTTAAGATATGCACCCAATCTGTTATGGGGTAGGCCCAATTCATCTGTGACAAAATCAGTGAGCACGTCTTGAGATATCCATTGTGGTTCGTGATTACCAAAAAGTCTATAGGAGCATGTGAAGTACATATTCTCCGAAGCTCCAAATCTCAAGTTTGTCACTGTTATTTCGGAAATATCTACAATGTAATCTTCCTCTTTGAAACCAAATTCGGGTTCCACTTCAGTAGATTTATTCATATCATTTACTTCAGTGTTATCAATCATAGTTAATTGATTATGTGCTTTATCATTGTAAGGCCCTGCAGGGATCAGAGCCTCAACCATAGGACGTTGCTCAAGCTGCTCAATATTAACAATCTCATCCTTAGCATGCTCTCTATCTACTCTCAATACCGAGTGTACTTGAGGGGGGGGTTTGGTTTTAGAAATATCGAGAACGTTCGATGTGGAGCTAGTCACATTTCGGGATGAACTATCCGATGAGGCCTCATTGAAATTAGGTATGGGTTGTTGTTCAATTACTTTCAAACCTTGAGATTTCTGTTTCTGGTACAATTCAGTAGATACTTTGTTCTGCCTGAAAGGGTGATATCTGGTATTCGGCGTCTTTACAAGAACTTCATTGTCATCCTCTTCTAATTTGATTTCTGTTTTACCTATTGTCATAATAGGATCGAAAATGTGATTTTTGGTGCTACAATTTGCCGGTTGTACATTTTCAGGCTCGTCAACGTAAATCGTACGCCTCATTTTCACTTTCGCATCCTCCCTTGGATGCTCGCCACACTCATCAACAAAATAGAGTTCCTCGCTAGGTTTGGGGCTATAGAAGCTAGAATTAAAAGTAGAGTCTTGTGAATTTCGATCTGAAGGGTCACTATCGCTGCTTGCTGTTTCGGTCGGAACTTTCGAGATCGCATTTTTATGTGATAGTTGTAGTATGATATCTTTCGATGGGTCGTAAACTTGCTTAGCACGAATAAATTCAACCGGACGTTTACGATGCGGTTTATCAGAAGCATCCAGAGAAGTTGTCTGGCGTTGGCCTAAAGATCGCATCGATTTGGGATCAAACTGCTGATTGAAGTAAAATGCAGCCACGTCTTCCGGAGATACATGGTGTTCTGGCAAATGTATGTCGTCATCAATACCTAACGGTAAACTGGAATTCATCCAGCTGTTACCATCATCCGATATTTTCAAGCTTGGTGGTTCACCTATAGCCCAGTTCTTATGGCGTTTATCATTTTCATTTTCTCGACCTCGGCCTCGACCTGGTCCTCGTCCTCTTCCACGACCTCTTCCTCGTCCATAACCTCTGCTACGATAGTGACTACGTCTTTTAGCCATTAAGATAATCTAAGTAACCTGTGTATATGAATAACGTACCAAATGGTTTATTGATGAGCATTCATGTTGTAGCTAACTTCAAGTTATGGCCCTATTTAACAAACTTGACGAGCAAGTACGAAACTAGCTGTGAAAGCTAATCAAAGCGCTTATTGAAGTTACAAGTTCACTCAAATACTGTCTGGTGCATATATGAAGGAAAGGGATTGACTAGGTTGTATAGTTGTTAAAGTTTTACGGAAATCGACGTAATTCAACACAAAGAAAGGCAACTTCAAAGCTTGTGTGGTTACTTTTACTAAGAGCTCGCCTGTGCAGTGGGTTTTGATGAAATCATGTGGCAATGGGTTAACCAGTCATTGCAACATGTTTTCACGGGAAATTGTACCGTTCTAGGTGTGTCATACAATAACTCAATCAGAAATGACGGCTATGACGACAATGAATACCAGAATCCCTCTGATAAACAAGCTAATGAGAATGCACTCCTTTCGGATATTTATACAAGAATTCGTTTTACGTATCGATCCCGATTTTACCCAATTGATAGAGACCCGGACGGGCCGTCACCTCTAAGCTTGTCTTTATTAATAGCTGGTCCAATTTTCGCTTTGGAAAACCTAGTTCAAAACTCCGGTTCATTTACTTCTGATATTGGATGGGGTTGTATGATAAGGACTGGTCAATCACTTCTAGCGAATGCGATCCAGATTGCTCTTTTAAATCGTGGATTTCGCATAAAAGACGATAAATCAGAAATGAGAGATGCGTTCATCACACAATGGTTCAGAGATACGCCTCAATATCCTTTCTCATTGCACAACTTTGTGTACCAGAGTAAACTATCATCTAACACAAAACCAGGAGAATGGTTGGGTCCTGCTGCCATTGCCCAAAGTATCAAAAGCCTTGTAGCGAAACATCCAGAAATTGGTATTCATGAGACATTAATATCGGTATCTTCAGCTGACGTATACCAGCAGGATGTTGAAGCTACTTTTGCAAAAGATTCGAAATCCAATATACTTATTTTATTGGGAGTTAAGCTGGGTATAAGTGAAGTTAGTGAGCGATATTGGGATCATATAAAAAATTTACTATCATCAAGATTCACAGTTGGTATAGCTGGAGGCAGACCTTCTTCATCGTTATATTTTTTTGGATACGTCGATAGCGGTTTAATGTATTTTGATCCCCATCTTTCCCAACCTCATATCGATCCAGAATATGGTGAGAGTATAAATTTTGTCAAGTCGTGCCACACCAACAATTTTGGAATACTGTCATTTTCTGACATGGACCCTTCCATGCTAATCGGTTTCTTGGTATGTGGTCGGGAGCAATGGGACGACTGGGCTAATTCAATGCGCGGTTCTGATATTGTTAATGTCATGCAGTATAAACCTGAGAATTTTGATATTGCAACCGATAAACTTCCCTGTATAGATGGTCAGAACTATGACTGTGGCACATGTGAAAGTTTTGCTAGTGAAGACGATTATGTAGATGTCGGTTCTCTATGGAAAAGTGCATTGGAACCCTCTTTAACTCAAGATTTCCAAGAGTTGGATTGCAAACATCAGGATATTGTGGTGATGGATACAGGCACTCAATCAGAAAATTTACAGGGCCAAACGCATACTGATAATACTGAACTTGAACGTGTTTTAGTTGAACGTGAGTCGCCCAAGTGAAATCGTTACAAGAAGATCTACCCGGACAGACAAACGAAATTTCAAGTATATTACTGGTAACAAAGTACCATAACAAGATTTAAGCTGCTCTGACTTTATTCAACAAATAAAAGCTGATTTAAGGTTCTTCTATTTTGTTTAAGCTTCATTAAAAACAGTTGTTGTCTCTGCAAACCAATATGTCACAACCCTTCAGTAGTGGGCTTCGATTTTGCACCGTATGTGCATCAAATAATAATCGTTCGATGGAATCACATAAAGTCTTGCAGGAAGCAGGATACGATGTACACTCTTATGGCACAGGTTCAGCCGTGAGACTACCTGGTCTTTCGATTGACAAACCAAATGTCTATCCCTTTGGAACCCCGTACAACGATATGTATAATGACTTACTATCGCAAAGTGCGGAGCGTTACAAGGCCAATGGGCTGTTGAGCATGCTAGACCGTAATCGCCGAATAAAGAAGGCGCCTCAGAAATGGCAAGACAACGTATCTAGAGCTTTTGATTTTGTATTCACTTGTGAAGAACGCTGTTTTGATGCAGTCTGTGAAGATCTGATGCAAAGAGGTGGAATGCTTAATAAGCCTGTACATGTGATTAACATTGATATCAAAGATGATAATGAAAATGCTAAAATTGGTGGTAAAGGTATCTTGGAACTAGCTAATATGTTGAACTCTAAAATCGAGGAGTGCTCAAACACAAATCAATCTTTCGAGGATTGCATTGTTGGTATTTTGGCTACCTGGCAGAAGGCACATCCGCAATTACCACTACTCTATGCCCCGGCATATTATTAACGGAGTAGCCCACATCAAATTTACTCATATTCTCAAGTAGGCGACACAAAGTGTCATGGTTTTGACCCTATCTACACTTATATTATTTATCTGCATTTCAATTTTAGTCTTAACTAATGTATACTTTAGTTATATTGAAAACCCTTTAAGAGTAGAACTATAAATATTTGGTACAATTGATTTTGTCACGCTTGGATCTTTCATATATGGAGTGATACGGTTTCCTAACCGCAACAATTATATAGTATGAAGGCATCACTTGCATGTTTGTACCGCATCAGTTCAGCTGTGTGCCACAATCAAAATGCATTCTCACTGCTCTCAATTGAGAACTTAAAGGCCAACGGTTTTCCAAAAGATGAAGCAAGAACAATATCGTATAGAGACTATATTGAATGGATAAATCTGCCCTACACACTACATAGAGAGAAGTTCTTTACTGCTAAAATCAACGATTTTTATACGATCAATCACTCTCAGAAATTTGAGAATATACTTGATTATGAGCCACTTCTTACAGCGTGTCTGGCGAGAGCACTTTTGATCGACTATCAATTGAATCATTATCCATATTACGATTTAAACATCATCCACCTATATTCTGATCTTCCGCAGACGATAGAAATTTGTAGAAATATTATGAGGCACTGGAAGAAATCTCTTAACGATACCATGTTCAAGAAAATCAATTATCACATTGTTCCGTTATATGAGTGCAAAAATCTTTCGAGCCAAATTCTTAAAAATATTCCCGGTAATGTCTACATAGAAGATAAGACTGTTTTACAGTCATCGTTTGAAATTGATGGATCAACCAAGACCTCGAGCAGCAGTATTGCCATTGAAGACCCTGTTTATGTATTGATGATCAATGATATAGTCAAGAATACAACACACGATATAGTTCGATTGCAACCGGACGGTAAGTGGAGCCAATGTTATATCAATTGTGATACCGATGGAACTGTTTCACGTCATTTTGTTTCTAATTCTTTTGCCAATGCTGAGAATGGCATAGGTATTGATTATTGGTGCCAGTTTGCTTTGAATTTACTGCTGGACAGTGGTAGGATTAACAGTCCAAAGAGGCCTTCTGCCGATATTCATATTCCTACGCAAATGGTACGTCTCATACATTCGATAAATACAAAATTCCCTGATAACAAGATATTGGCAATAGATTCTCCTCGAAATACAACGCATGGTTTCTTTGCTGGTTATCTTAAAACCTTATTATTGAACACAACTGAAACATATGATTATCTTGGAAGTAAAGTTGTCGAAAGCCCGATAAATTCGAGCAATCGAGATAGATCATTTCGAGTGCCTTATACACAATACATGGTAGACTTTACACATCTGCAAAGAGTTTACAGTGAAGTCAATAGAAACGGCAGTATTTGTGAAGTAGAAAGCCTGTCATCTTTTGTAAATAGATGGGCTGGTGCTCTTGGCGACACAGAATCGCTGGAATTAGCAAAAAATGACCTGAAATATCTCAACACAAGTAAACTATCCGTAATGCATTATACGTAATTCTACAGAAACTTGAAGACTTCGTTAGGTCAAGATGAGTCGAAATTTGTGCGTTTTCATAGCAATAAAGCAGTTGATAAGTTTTTGTAGCTAGGCTTCACGATTGTGTAATGTAATTCAGAATTAGTGAATATGCCACTGTAACGCAAAGACTCGAAAAATTTTTGTGAGGAACTATGTATCTTTTGTGCAGGTTTTGATTACTAGGACACAAACTCTGTACATACAGAGCATATAAAATCTGATGCTTTTGATGCTTAAAGAGCCAATCGTAACGTTATCAATATTATATTGATGTTATGATTTGAAACTATCGATAGAGTAGTGGATAAATTCCAGTGGATAAATTCAATACATTTGACATTACAATGGTAGCCGGTAAATCTACATCTAGAAGTTTTTTTGCAGCCATCTTCATGTTGAAAGTCTTTGGTCTGGCACATGCGGAGGCCTACTACATGCCTTATGAACCTTGGGACACTTTAACTCCAACGGCCACATATCGTGGTGGACAATCAGAGTTTATTGGAGAATTTGGCGTTGCAGTTGAGACTCAAGCTTTGATAAATAAAGACTCGGATACGATTATGGCAGCTCAGGACACCCGCTCAGGCGAAGTCGTATATATTTTGAATGATATCGAAAATTACAGTCCAAATGAAGAGGAGAGCAGAGCTGTTACGATATCGCCTATAACGTCAGGTGTAATCGAAAATCAACCCACCGCATTTGAATCGATAGTAACAAAGACCAAGACAAAGAAATCGAAGAAGGGCAAAGCCACAAAAACAAAGGCGTCTTCTGGTACTATTGTTCTGGAACCCAGCACTACCAAGGCCGATGACGCAACTAAAGCTATGACACCACCACCAACACCACTACAGCCACAACCACAAGTCAATGCACCATTACCAACTTCATGTAAAGTTCCCGGAACATTGGCACTAACTTTACATGACGGTGTATTGAGGGATTCTTTCGGTCGTATTGGATCGATTGTTGCCAACAGACAATTTCAGTTCGACGGACCACCACCACAAGCTGGTGCCATTTATGCAGGGGGATGGTCTATCACTCCTCAAGGTAAGTTAGCCTTGGGCAATTCGGATAACTTTTATCAATGTCTTTCTGGTGATTTCTATAATTTATATGATAGCGTCATTGGAGGCCAATGTCAACGCGTAAAGTTGAGCTTAATAAGATTAGTTGACTGTTGAAAAAAAATTTGGTATATTCTATATAGTATTAGTGGTATATCATAACGTGAGGTGGTATTTAGATCGTGGATTTGTACGTTGTTTCTGCTTTTGTTTTTACTGCTGTCTTTAAAATCTGTAGCGATGATCAAGACAGAATTTTATAATCATTTAGAATTTATATTGTGTTTTTGGCACGGCTGGCATAAATATTGTCGAGAATTTCTGACAGAATAACTGAGTAGGTAAAAAAGCTATAAAAGTAATAGAGCAAATTGTTAAAAAAATGAGAATGATTTGAACTATGCTGGTAAAGTACTCATTGTACATTAGACAAGGATCATGGAGCTATCACTTGATATTTGGAAACGAACTTAAGACTTGAAGTGTGAAATATAAGGTTAAATATATATATATATATTTATATGGAAAGGAAGGAAACCTGAAAAAAAAAAAAAAGCATTAGGGAAAGGAATGTGATCTACTCCACAAGAATAATACCTGTCTTGGATATCAAGAATTGAACCAAGAACTCAAAAAGCATAAAAATAAAAGAGAGAGGTGATGCTGTGATGGATGCGTCAGAAAGAGAAACAAACAAAATGTGAAAATAATAAAGAGGAAAATGAACAGAAAATCAAATGCGTGTAATAGAAATGGTAAAGTCGAAAACTGTTGAGGTGGGGTTTGATGAAAGGCAATTTATATGATAAGAGGAATTCATGAGGAACCGCAAACAATTATAAGGGAAAGTTTGTGTGGTGGGGACTAGGGTATTATTATTTTTTTTCGTGAAAATTTATCGTGAAAATGATAGCACATCGATATCATAAAGAGTTAGGTTTGAAAAGACATGAGTCTCAACGTCCATAATTGATTTCTATGATGAATGATTGTGCTTTAATTGTGAGAAATTATTTTTTTTTCCCAGAATTTAACAGTCGACCAAATCGATAGCCTCTAAATGAACTGGGTAACACTCTGAGCCTATATGTTGGTCATACAAGTTGTAGAAATCACCTGACAGACACTGGTAGAAAACATCATTGGAACCAATGGCAAGATTACCAGCTGGAGTGATGGACCATCCTGCAGCGTAAATGGCGCCAGCTTGTGGTGGTGGCCCGTCGAATTGGAATTGCCTGTTGGCAACAATTGATCCGATCCTACCCTTTGCGTCAGTTAGAACACCCTTGTTCAAGGACATACTCAACGTTGAGGAGCTCTTGCACGAAACTGCGGATACCGGGTCCTCGGGTGATTTTTGTTGGGAGTTGGAAGTGGCAGCAGACTTGGTGGCCTGGACTTGACCGTCACCGATTTGAGAGGCGGCTGCGGCAGTGGATTTTGCGGCCTGGACTTGACCGTCGCCGATTTGAGAGGCGGCTGCGGCAGTGGACTTTGCGGCCTGGACTTGACCGTCGCCGATTTGAGAGGCGGCTGCGGCAGTGGATTTTGCGGCCTGGACTTGACCGTCACCGATCTGGGAAACGGCGGCAACTGTGGACTTCGCGGCCTGGACTTGACCGTCACCGATCTGGGAAACGGCGGCAACCGTCGACTTCGCGGCCTGCACCTGCCCGTCGCCAATCTGCGAAACGGCGGCAACCGTCGATTTCGCGGCCTGCACCTGCCCGTCGCCAATCTGGGAAACGGCGGCAACCGTCGACTTCGCGGCCTGCACCTGCCCGTCGCCAATCTGGGAAACGGCGGCAACTGTGGATTTTGCGGCCTGCACCTGCCCGTCGCCAATCTGCGAAACGGCGGCAACCGTCGATTTCGCGGCCTGCACTTGACCGTCGCCAATCTGCGAAACGGCGGCAACCGTCGACTTCGCGGCCTGCACCTGCCCGTCGCCAATCTGGGAAACGGCGGCAACCGTCGACTTCGCGGCCTGCACCTGCCCGTCGCCAATCTGCGAAACGGCGGCAACCGTCGATTTCGCGGCCTGCACCTGCCCGTCGCCAATCTGCGAAACGGCGCCCTCGCGCTTCTTCAGCGAGCTCGTCGCCGACGAAAGCCGCACCACTGCAACGCCAAAACTGGTCGCGTACTGCGAAATGCCCCCCGAGTAGCTCCCGCTCGGAGTAAGCGTCGTCCACGGCTCCACAGGCACCGCGGCCGCGAGCACCGTGCTCGCCAGCATCGCCCCGGCGAAAAGTGTCTTCTTGTACTGCATTACTTACTCGTCAACTACAACTAACCAACTGTCTGCCAGCTTTCTAACGCTCTCTCTGCACAAACCCAAACCTGTCCAATCTCCCGATCACACGCCTTTATATACCTTTGCCAGTGCGCTAATTAGCCCACTCTTTCCGCCTTTCTCTTGCAAATCCCTTGGCGTCCCGGTGCCGACCACAAAACCGTCGCAATGCTATTTTTAGCCGCGCATTACCGCCTTCGCGGTCACTGCCCCCACCCCTTGAGATCCTCTCGGTACTTACGTTTCCGAATCGGGAAACCTGAGCGACAGGCCCTCGGTCTCGGACCTATTTTTAGCCCCCTGGCCCGCGCCAATAGCCGCGGGCCGCGAGTCCCGCTGACACAAAGACCAAAAGCCGTCATTCATGGGGCTCGTCAGGAGATATCCATAACAAAGTTCCCGGGAGGGGCCGGTCCCAGTGCTGTGCCATCAAGCACGCTAAGGAAAGCAGATGGAGCGGTTGTGGGTGGTGTATGAAAAGTATGGCAATGTGGCAGCTGCGTATGGCGGTTCTCACAGGCTGGGTGATCTCCCGCAACCTTGCGGGTTTGGCGTGAGTGGTGGTGCGTATGCTATCGAGCTGTGTATGCTACTGTGTATGCTATCTAATGATCGATCATCGATGTGGTGGGATGTAGTTCGGTATTTCGCAAAGACATACATATTATATAGCGTATCTTAGAGATGGAGCGCAAAAGTGAGGAGCGCAGGAGTGAGAGAGCGTCAGCGAGTGAAAAGCGCCAGGCATATACATCTCGCGATGGGCTCCCGAAAAGTGCTGCTTGCGATAGGCGTCGCGTTCCACGTGTTCTACCTATGGTCGATCTTCGACATATACTTTGTGTCTCCGCTGGTGCACGGGATGCAGCAGCATGGCGCGAGCGCGCGCGCGCCCGCCAAGCGGCTGTTCTTGATTGTCGGGGACGGGCTGCGCGCGGACACGACGTTCGAGAAGGTGGAGCACCCGGCGTCAGGGAGGCGCGAGTTCCTGGCGCCGTACCTGCGGTCGCTGGTGCTGCACAACGGGACGTACGGCGTGTCGCACACGCGGATGCCGACGGAGTCGCGGCCCGGGCACGTGGCGATGATCGCGGGGTTCTACGAGGACGTCAGCGCGGTGACCAAGGGCTGGAAGGAGAACCCGGTCGACTTCGACAGCGTCTTCAACCAGTCCACTGTGACGTACTCGTTCGGCTCTCCGGACATCCTGCCCATGTTCAAGCACGGCGCCGCGGACCCGGACTCCGTCAAGACCTGGACCTACGGCCACGAGTTTGAGGACTTCACGCAGTCCTCCATCGACCTCGACGCCTATGTCTTCGAGCACCTGTACGCCCTCCTGCACAACGCGACGCGGAACGCGACCCTCGACGCCGAGATCAGACAGCACGGAAACGTGTTTTTCCTCCACCTCTTGGGGTGCGACACCGCCGGCCACTCCTACAGGCCGTACTCCGCCGAGTACTACGACAACCTCAAGTACATCGATCGCCAGATCAGCCTCCTGGTGCCTAAGGTCAACGCCTTCTTCCAGGACGACGACACCGCCTTCATCTTCACCGCCGACCACGGCATGAGCGCCTTTGGCTCCCACGGCGACGGCCATCCCAATAACACCAGAACGCCTCTGATCGCTTGGGGCCGAGGCATCAATAAGCCTGTCAGGTTGGAAACCCCTTCCGAGCCCGACAACTACACCGCAACTTGGCAACTCGACCACATCAAGAGAAATGACGTCAAACAGGCTGATATAGCTGCTCTCATGTCTTACTTGATCGGAACAAATTACCCCATGAACTCGGTCGGTGAACTACCGCTGGCATACATCGATGGAAACGAAACTGATAAATTGCACGCCCTCTATCAAAATGCTGGTAGCATTCTGGAGCAATATTTGGTCAAAGAACGTGAAGTCATCGAATCTCAATTCACTTACAAGAGATTCCATAAATTCGCTACCAAATCTCATCAAGGATACCTCAACCAAATATCCAACCTCATCGACGAGATTGCCTCCGCTGGGACTTCAGAACGTGGCACCATGCTGGAAAAACAGGCAATCGCATTGGTAGAAGAATTGATTCAAGTCACTTTGGAAGGCCTTCATTATTTAACTACCTACAATTGGAGATTTATTAGATCAATAGTCACCATGGGATTTTTAGGCTGGATTGTTTATTCCTTCACTATCTTCCTCAAACTATTCATCCTGCAAAATGATATACCACAGACTACCTCTTGGTTGAATTATTCGATAACATCACTGGTTGCCTTGGTTCTCAACTATATGCTATTTTACCAAAATTCCCCATTCAATTTCTACATGTACTTACTCTTCCCCACCTACATGTGGAGTCAAATATTCACAAACAGTAAGATCCTATCCATGGGTACTACCAGATTCTTACGAGGTACCACCTTGGGGCAAAGGTTGTTGGTTGCATTGTCCATATTTGGTATTTATGAGGGCATAGTTTACGGATTCTTTCACCGTTGGATCTTCACCTTTATATTGAATGTCTTATCCATGTATCCCTGGGCTTGCGGTTTTAAAGGTTGGAAGAAAAACTTTGCTTGGATTTTTACAAGCGCTATGCTATCCATTTTCACACTCTTTGACGCTGTCAAGATAGAGAATTTGAACCAAATAAATTTGGCATCCATCTTGATAATCCTAAGTTGCATATTTGTCATAAATAAGGTATCCGCAGAGTGTACATTATGGACACGGAATATTTTCCGTTTACAAGTATTATTAGTTTTTGGCGCAGTCTATTTTACCAACAAATCAGCAGTTTCACTACAAATGAGGGAAGGGTTGCCACGGGACTCTCAAATTGGTGGATGGCTAGTTATTTTCCTCTCATTGACTGTGATGCCCTTTTTACATTTTATGAGACCCAACGATGATTACAGGGTAAGATTGTTTACTGTCTACTTGACTCTAGCGCCAGCTTTCATCATATTGACCATATCGTTTGAGTCTCTCTTCTATTTCTTCTTCACCGCTTATATTGCACAATGGATCGAAATTGAAACCGAAATAAATGAAATGAATCATAAACTACAAAGAGACACGAGCCTTCCCGTAGTCCGTGTCTCCCTCATTGGATTTCTGCTATTACAGTTTGCATTTTTTGGCACTGGTAACGTAGCATCTATATCATCTTTCTCATTGGAGTCGGTATACAGGTTATTGCCAATATTTGATCCATTCCCAATGGGTGCACTTTTGATGTTGAAACTAATCGTCCCTTACATAATTCTTTCGGTGGGTCTCGGAGTTTTGAATCTGAGACTAGACATCACGGATTATACTATATCGTCTTTGATCATTTCTACGAGCGATATTTTATCTCTAAACTTTTTTTACTTGCTCAGAACCGAGGGTTCATGGCTAGACATTGGTGTCACGATTTCAAATTACTGTTTGGCCATTTTGTCTTCATTGTTTATGATTACCTTGGAGGTTGTAAGTCACGTTCTTTTAAAGAATGTCAAACGTGGGACTGATTCTACTCTAAAAAAGGATCAGTAAATCACAGTTTGCCTTTCTTTTACTGGTCCTCCTATCACCTTGGTTGGAAAAATGATGGATAATGATCCAACAACTGCGAAAAATTGTTTCGTTATTACACTCATAAAAGTTTGACGGTCAGAAGTATACGATAATTTATAGATTGTATAAATTTTTTTGATATCATTATCTTATAACCAAATTAAGAACTCCCTTATCTGAAAATTAAGAGACGTTCCTTATTCATGGTTGCTGAGATTTGAGTATAAAATTTCTACGCAAACATGATAATGAATATGAATACCCCCAGATATACCTGTTGGCCTTTATTGATCCATCGTTGGAATACTTAATATTCAGGTTTCAGGTATTTTGGATAGTGATATTTCGCGGTCTGTCAACTCTCAATCACGGTCAAAGTAGGTATATGGTTCTCGAAGCAGAAATGGATGAAGAATGCAAACCTTTACTATCTAGCGGTACGTTAATTTCTGATGATCCAGTTGGTAACTCAACAAAACCTAGACATTCGTATGTTGAACCCAGTGAGACCTCTGTTTCGGGAATGTCGGAATCATTTCCGTCAACTGTAGCAAGTGAAAGTGACCCTCGTTCACTTATTACTATTGAAGCCGGAAACTTCAATGGTGAAGTGGCGGTTCCGGAGGAAGTACGACGAATCAGAGAAACTCGTGAGCTAAATAGTCATCTCAAGTGGTATCAAAAGCCCAGTGTTGGTATTATATGTTGCTTGATTACCATACACTCGATCAGCGACGCTCTCTTTGTTTCACCAATTTTGAACATGACGCTTGACAAGGTTTGTCAAAGTATACAGATAGGCGCAATGAACGAGGCACAAGGGGTTTCCATCTCACAAAATCGCGATAATTGTGATCCACAGTTACTGCAGTCAATTGCTTCCGACATTAGTTCAAAATCAATGTTCGTCACTGCGATATTAAACACCTTAATGGCAGGCAAATGGGGGGAGCTATCCGATAGATTTGGTAGAATTCATGTTTTTACTTGCGTGGGGGCCATTAAGTTACTCACTAATATTGGTCAGGCATATTTCGTTCTGCCAGGTACTCGGTTCAGTAAATATGGAATTATAACAACGTCGTGTCTTTCAGCTTTGTCAGGTGGTATATTTGCTCTTTTGGCCAATGCAAACTCTTACGTCTCTGATATTGTGGAGCCTGAGAATAGATCTGTATCCATCGGAAGAGTGATGAGTACATTGTATGTTACTATTGGTGCTGGTTTTATACTTGCATCATTGATGGTAAAATTTGGTGGTGGTAGTGACCAGATACCGGTTTACGCATCATTGGCACTCTGTTTGCTATTTGTTACACTGTGTCTGACAGTGGTAGTTGAGCCCCGACATAAAGATGCCCTTAGGGATTCGCGTCGGCACCATGCACAACGCCGGAAAAGCTTCCATTCAGATTTTCAAGACAGATCAGCTTCTGGTGCTAATGGATTGCGCAAGTATTATGAGTATTATATGTCTCATATGCTTGATATTATATCACCGGTTAAGAAGCTTTGGTTACCTAAAGATCCTAATTCGGGGTCTCTCGTGCCCCGTTATATGGTACTACTTCTTGTGTTGATTGACGTTGCAACACTTGCATCAACAGCGGCTATGATGCCCGCTTTAGTACTTTACACAACGTACAAATTCGGTTGGCAAACTGAACAAATTGGATACTTCGTATCACTAACTGGTATCGCCAAAGCCTCGGTGCTTATAGTTATAGTCCCAGTACTGGTAAATAAGGTGCACAAGCATTTCAAGTCTCGCGAGGATGCTATCGATAACGTTGATATCTTCTTTGTACGAGTTGCAGTGACTGCTGTTGCGCTTGGTACCCTATTACTGATGTTGGGCGGTGGTTATTTGCACGTAATTATAGTATTTGCAGGACTGCAATCCATGGGCGCAGCTGCCTCACCAACAATTCAATCTGCAATACTCAAATATTGCGATCGTTCTATGACAGGTCAGGTTTTTGGTGGCATTGCACTTGTGCGTTCAGCATCAATGGTCATTATTCCACCGTTAATTTTGAGCATATATAGTGCTACAATAGGTACTAAACCCCTGGCATTTGTGTTAGTACCATTAGCATGTTCATTAACAGCGTTGGCATCGAGTCTGTTGTTGCGCGAGCCTAATTAATTAGGCGAAGCGGTGAGCAATTGGTAAAAATTCAGAATATACTAAAGCTCATATGCCTCATTATACAACTACGATCAACATTTATCTGAGATTAACGAGTCTCCTAAATGGCCTCTCACAATAATTTATAAGACCATTTAACATATCTCTTGGCCATATATGCTAGCCAGACCTTATTTTTTATACCAATATTTAATTATTACGAACTTTTAAAAACTTGATTTGAAATAAATTACAGAAACCTCTTCGTTAACTCTCATATACGTATACAGAATATTCAAAATTTAGCCTGGAAATCATCACAACGTGCTGGAGGCTATTTAAAAGTTTGATTGTGCTACTTATTAGTTCCATTTGTTTATTCGCTATAAATCATTACTCAAAGTTGATTTTTCAATCAGATACGAATAAAGCTTCAATAAAGCTTGATTTACTAGACACTTAGTCACAGTCCGTACTAGTGTGGGTGATCTGTACTTATATGTTAGTTTAGAGTCCAGTTTCAGACGATGTACGTTGATCCACAGCATAACAACAAAGTGCGGAAGCTAAGTCTTCCGGGACTTCAGCCTCAAACACACCACCAAGAGTATATAGACTCCAATAAAGCGGAAGAGCATCTGAAACGGTCACAGCAAGAAAGTGCACATAGTCTCATCCATGAGAGTTTGAAGGATCTTGCCTGTCAGGCAGATGAAGCCAGCGAGGATGATAATATAGACGGTAAACGAACGCCCACGGCTCTTCTCATGAATACAAGTGCTGTCTTGGAAGAGATCACGGGAGGGTCAGGATCTCGTTTAGGAGAAGAAGATGGGAATGAATCAAACACAAAATACGGGATAGACTCAAATCAGAGTCTCAAGCAAAAAGATCTCGAGGTTGCCGCTGTAGAACCAATATCAAAGCCTAAACCTCCTGTATTAAGAGGTAGACTTACCGCTGGAAAATATTCTCTGAAAGACTTCCAGATATTAAGAACACTAGGGACTGGTTCCTTTGGTCGTGTACACTTGATCAGGTCTAATCATAATGGGCGTTTTTATGCTCTGAAAGCTTTAAATAAGCACACTATTTACAAGTTAAAACAAGTGGAGCACACCAATGATGAACGTCGAATGCTGAGTTTGGTGTCATATCCATTTATTGTGAGACTTTGGGGTACATTCCAAGATTCGCAGAATGTTTTCATGGTAATGGATTATATTGAAGGAGGTGAACTTTTCTCTCTCTTGAGGAAATCACAGAGATTTCCAAATCCTGTCGCGAAATTCTATGCCGCTGAAGTGTGTCTAGCACTTGAATATCTACATGAAAAGGATATCATATACCGAGATCTGAAACCAGAGAATATTCTTTTAGATAAGAATGGCCACATAAAACTCACCGATTTTGGATTCGCAAAATACGTTCCCGATGTAACCTATACGTTGTGTGGTACCCCGGATTACATAGCACCAGAAGTGGTAAGCACTAAACCATATAATAAATCTGTGGATTGGTGGAGTTTTGGAATACTGATATATGAAATGATATGTGGTTACACTCCCTTTTATGACTCTAATACCATGAAAACCTATGAAAACATCCTGAATGCGGAGCTAAAATTTCCACCATTTGTGTCTGCAGATGTTCAAGATCTTTTAGCAAAACTCATAACCAGAGATCTGAGTAAAAGGTTAGGTAATCTGCAAAATGGAAGTGAAGATGTAAAGGCTCATCCGTGGTTCAGGGAAGTAGTTTGGGAAAGACTATTAGCAAGATGTATTGAAACACCATATGAGCCACCCATTCAGCATGGTCAGGGTGACACATCTCAATTTGATAGGTATCCAGAGGAAGAGAATAACTACGGTGTTCAAGGTCCAAACCCATATGAGGACCTTTTCATGGAGTTCTGAAAATATGAACGCTATTGATAAGGCAACTCTTTGCATTCTAATTTAGGGTATAATCTGCTCTTTCCGCTATCTTGACATCGTGATTGGAAGATAAGGTGCTGAGGCACGTTAATACAGCTTGGCGGGTTGTATAAGACCCACCCAAGAATGACTACGCCTTTACCATAAATATTGCGTCATCTTGACCAAACCAGAATTCTGAGTATTTGGCGAATAATCATGATACCGCGATCATAAACTTTCGAATACGGACTACTTATCCATGATGAGAGAGTTTTGATTTTAGGATATGATTATCTAGGTAACCAAATAAACCATCGAATTATAAGGTCATGTTACAACAGTAAATTAATTTGTTGATTTGATTTCATACCAGGATTTTACTCTTTTTATTCATTATCAACCATTATATTAGTTTCACTAAGTAGGCCATTTAGTTGTGTTATAGGGCATTCTAAAAAATTTGGTTACTCCAAATTGAAATATTTACCTTTGTTCCCAAATCGAAGAAATCTTTGTGAGAGATCAAAGCCCGATCGCCACATTATATAGCTATTGTTGAATCAGTTACAATGTCGAATGCTAAGAAGCAACTTGATGTACTAAGAAGGATTAGCATGTCAACCAAGGCGGCACAGATTATGATCAATAACAATAAGTATCAAGGATTGAAGCTCACTTTCCAATTTGAGAACCACAATGGACAGATGGGTGCGAGAAAGTTTTGGCAACGATACATACCGACACTGCAGTTTTATAATCCAAACTTGAGATTTGAGGTAACACGCATCAAGAATAAGCAAAAAAGCATAAAGGACGTTCCATGTACACTACATGTACTTGGTGAGAAGGGCAAGGTTATGCACACTATAGAAATGAGAAATAGGAGAGACGATGAAATTATGGAGCAACTCCTTAATACTGTAGAGCATAATAAAGTTCCTGAAGATCAAATCGTCAGAATATGAATTGGTACATCGATATTTTTCGAGCATCATAAACTTGTAAATATGGGCCTAAATGCCAAGCAAGGCTCATGGTACTACTCAAAATCACGAGTAAACTGCACACTTTAACCACCACGTTTGGCACCCCGAGTATCAGGAATTCGGCCACGCTACACAATTTGAAATGAAATGTGACATTGAAAAGTGAAAGCGGGCCAACAATGATTTTAGTTCACCTACTAAAGTCTTGAAAGTCAGTGCAACATGAGCTTTGATGGATAGGTAAGCGATACACGTTAGGTGCACAACATGATTCATGCATCTTGATTGTTGCACGTGACTTAATGATTAATGGATTAAATTATATATTAATCATTTGTTAAGTTCAGTACTCATTGTATATTGATGGAACCTATAACAAAGATTGCTAAAGTAATAGGGTTTCGCGCTTATTGAGATTGTCAGGACCCAATTATTGACTCTCCGAATTATTGGCGTATTATCACCTGTTAAAGAAGTTTAAGTTTGGCTTGAATTTTGGAGTTACATATCTGACAATTAGGAAAGGTCTAGTATACAGCATCATTAGGGGCAATTCGGATAGTGATAATCACATCTCAAATAGTTCAACACAGTGACTTTTGGTTGAAGTAGATTCTTGATTTGCCACAGGCAGTTTTGCCGAAATCTGCGGAAATGCCAGAGGAGAAAAAAGTGGTAGAACCACATTCTCCAAGGCTGTCACCTCTGGTTTCAATGAAAGGTTTGTTCAGGCATTCTAGTACAAAACACAAGAGTAAGCAATTAGAAAAAGATGTCATTTCTGATAATAAAAACTCCAGGGCGCCCCCTGGTGGGAAAATCCGTGGAACTACTCCTATGCAAAGTGAATTTTCCCTTCTTTCGTCAGATATCGACTTCACAGCTCCTTCAGAATCATCGACAACGAATAAAATACAGCAACAACCCGCGAGGAAGTCTAATCATTCACCGATTTTGAGTCGTTCAGATTCTAAGACAAGCGAGATCAGCGAGGAAATTGAACCTAAACCGTTCTCGGTTACTGAGGCTCGTGACTTCTACAAAGTAGGTAATGATCACAAAACGCAGACTAAAGATTCGCAGTTAAATTCCGTCAGCACAAATACCAGCACTAGTGATAACAGTTACGAAATGGACAGCCTACAAGAAAAATTATCCAGGTTGTATTCGGTCGAGAACGATGATTCATTGCTTACTGTAAGTAATCCGTATTTGAACAGCAACGAATTGCATAAGGTTCATTCGCTGCCAAGTAACAGAAGAAAACGTACGAACTCAAGTGGCAAAGTTAATGGTATACCTCAAGAGAAGGAAAAGAGCAAACCCGTTAGAGGAAGACCGCATGCAGCAACTATAAGTTTAAAACATGTGCCAGAAGAGGTTAATCAGCATCCTAAAAACTACATTTTGCGATCTGATGGTTTTATTCTTTACGAAACGGGACAGCATACGCATAATTTTGATTTGGCGCCCTTATTGAGTCAATCGGTACATGCTGCAACTAATGGAGAAGCCAATCATAAAGGCCATCAGGATTCTCTCCTCAAACAAACCTCGGGTTTACTTGTTCCCTCTTTCCTGAAAATACATGGGAACTCTAGCCACAGGGATGATCCTGGTAAACTAGCACAAGCCGTATCATTGCTTCCTTCAGAAACTGAAAGATTCCTGGAGGCTTTTGAATCTAATGCCGATGAATCAGAGAAACTAGATGATGAAGTACTAAGCACTATGCAAAATTCTGATTTACCAGAGATTGTCAATGATAAGGCGGCAGTGGGCCCTCGTGAATTAAAATTGATTACAAGTATATCCGAGCAAATAAAGGGTGTCTCGAAAAGTCGAAATGTTTCACCAGCGCCATCAATTCTTTCAAAAGCCTCTGAAGAACCTCAAGCAACCAAAGGTCAATTGTTGGGACCAAAATTTGTTAATAGGTACGGATCTTCAATAGGTGTAATAGGTCATGGATCGTATGGTACTGTTAGATTGTCCTGTATCGATGAAACAGATACACATCCGATCAAATCACAATTGACGTATACACATAACAAAAAGCAATATTTTGCTGTGAAAGAGCTTCGGAGTAAGCCAACCGACAAGATCGAAGATTTTAGTGCTAGGCTGACATCTGAGTTCATTATTGGGTTATCGCTAAGTCACTATCATACGAGAGGAGCTCGTGGTTCACACCCCAATATAATCAATATTTTCGATTTGATGCAAAAGGGAGACGTATTTTACGAGGTGATGGAGTTCTGTCCGGCAGGCGATTTGTATACTATCATAGCAAACAAGAATAAATCAGGTCTTGTTTTTCATTGCCTTGAGGCAGATTGTCTCATGAAACAGCTATTAAGAGGCATTCTTTTCATGCATTCACATGGCGTGGCGCACTGTGATCTGAAACCTGAGAATTTGCTTCTATATCCAAATGGTACCGTAAAGATATGTGATTTTGGAACCAGTTGCGTTTTCCAAACAGCATGGGAAAGAAGGGTGCATTTTAAATCGGGTCTGAATGGTTCCGAGCCGTATATCGCTCCTGAAGAGTACATCAATGACGTTGAATATGACCCCAGATTAGCAGATAGTTGGAGTTGTGGTGTGATTTATTGTGTAATGGTTTGGGGTCACTATTTATGGAAAACTGCTAATGCAGAAAAGGATTCATCTTTCAAGAGCTTTATGCATGAAATGTCGCGTAAAAAGCAATATTCGGCGATTGAGGAACTCCGTCATATTAACCAAGAAACTAACAGACTCAGAAAATTAGCATTGTACAGTATTTTTCAAGTCAACCCAGCTCATAGGATTAGCGTTGAAAGGTTACTGAAAACAAACTGGATGAAGTACACGAGATGTTGTGTGTTTTATAGGTGTGAAGTGTGATTTCATTTGGATACGATGAAAGCACTTTACTAAAAGACTCAACCTCGGCGTTGTTTATCCAAGAGGCCCTCATGGTCGGTCCAACCTCTGTTATATACATGACGTTATGAAATCTATAAAAATGGTTTAAATCACTCTACTAGCGAGCGAACATATTTTGTTATATCCCTTGTCTCGCAGAGTTCTATCGACGCTGCCGTCGTTAGGCATGATCCTAGTTCCTAGCGGTTCGCCAGTGTTTTTATTCACTAGCACGCACGCATTGTCACTGAATGATATAGTCGATCCATCAAACCTCGAGATATTTCTTTGTTTCGTTCTAGTCACAATGGCGTGAACTATATCTCCCTTCTTTACTCTATTGGTATTTGCAGTTCCAGTTATCTTCTGAGTTAGTGGTTTGGCTTTTTGAACTACGCAAACAATCTTGTCTCCTACCAAAGCAGGTGATTTCGGTGATCCTTTCTTGAATACTTTTATACACTCTGCAAGTTGGGCCCCAGAGTTATCGATAACTTTTAGGATCGTCTTAAGGTAGATCATGTTAAAATCTTGAAGTTCACAAGTATCTGTCATGGTACGTAGTGAAAGTTGAGACTACGTACAGTTTAGGATTTCTTGATTATATGTTAAACCCTTCGTCTATAATGATTTAAACAACATGATAACAAATGGATAGACATTGTTAGTATATAAATGCTAATTAATGTATAGTATGCCAAGGATTGTTACATTCCGTTTCATAGTTTTACTTTTGATCACTGTTCTCTCATGAAAATCTAGCGTTTCATAAGGCCTTTCAGAGTTGATTCCATTTTGCTCAACTCCCAACGATAGCGTATGTCTTTAGTGAGGCAGCCTTCGACAACGTCGATTAGGGGCTTAAAGCGCTCCGGTGACGATGATCTATTATCGCCACATGCTTTCACTAATACATCTGTGTCAAATAACCCTGTTTTTATCATTGACCTCAATTTGCGATCGGAATCATGTTTAAATGGGAAACGGCCTGTAAGCATTGTATACAACGTGACCCCCAAAGCCCAGATATCTGCTGGTGGGGCGACTGCACCAGGGCGTTCCTCTAAAAGCTCTGGTGATGCATATGGTAAAGAGCCAATGTGGCTTGAAGGCGTTGCTGTCTCGAGAGCAGACTCGAGCATGCTTTGTTGTGAAAATGATTGATCATAATTGATGTAAGATTTCATAGTTGCAGTTGAAAGAGAGCTTTTGGGTGTCATAGTAGGCGAACTGTTTTTTACGTAATATGTTGGTATAGCTGGGACAGGTGTTGTGTCAAAGTTACTACCAGATAAAGACGATGGAAACGGTTTCGATTGGTTTTTTAGAAGTTTTTGCAGATTCGATGCTGGTTTAATTTCGGACATCTTTGAATCATTAAACATCTCGTCTTTACTCAGTCTATCCATTTTGATAGTATTCATGCTATTGTTCAAACTAGTAGTGCTTTTATTTTTGGATACCTTGTTAACCTGCGCTTTTTCCATGTAGTTAATTTCAGAGTAATTCTCCTTATGACACAGTTTGGGTATTTTTCCATTAGACCCAAACGGATAGCTCATGCCAAAATCGCAAACTATTACTTTGTAATGAGTTGCGTCGTTTGTTTTCTGTAATAGTAGATTTTCAAGTTTGACGTCCCCGTGAACTAGCTGAATACCGTGCATGTATTGCAATGCTGACACTGCTTGAATTATTAAGGCAGTAATAAGTTCACATCTTTCATTTCTTGATAAGTAATTTGTTTTATTTGCATCCCAGGATACAACTAAGTCATATAATGTGCCATCCTCAATTTTATCCGTGAGACAATACATAACGTCATCGCTGCCGAGTTCCCATTCAATAAGAGGGAGTATATTTTCATGATGTAGCTTGTTCCATATAGCAACCTCTCTGATGGCGTTTTTCCTCGAACGCGGATTAGTTTTGAGTTTTATGATTTTGAATGCTCTTTTCGTTTCATCTAATACACTTGTGCATTCGCGTATAGTGCCCCAAGCACCAAAGCCAATAATTTTTCCTAGTCGATGATTCAGTATTACTAACCCTTTGTTTTCCAATTTAATACTGTTGTTAGAATGTTCTGAGAAGATTGAGGGCGAAAATGAATTCAGATATTGTGATGCAACGGAGCCATGTCGAGATCGCGGCATACAGTCATTCAATGAAGAGTTGCTTTTTCCTGAAGACAATGAAAATTTCTTAATCAGGGACATCACTACTTTGTAATTTTTATCCGGAAGTAGATCCATGATGATATTCTTTCTCTGCGAGTATGTTAGAGATAAGAAGTCCTTCGGTAGTTTGTTAATCAATTCAATAATTTCTTCAGGTTGCATATTCAACTCATCCATCATTGATATCGTATTATCAAACATATAATTCAAAGACGATGACGTTGATCCAAAATTACGATCCTTAGGAGAAGTGTAAGATACACTGAATTTCGATATTGGAGCATTAATCAAAGCATTAGTGGCTACTTGATTCTCGGTGTCGGGATCCTGCGAGATAGAGGGATCAAGTAAAGTCGTACGTTTGTTGTTTGGAAGAGGTATAGGTTTCGCCTTTGCGTTAGAGCTGGGTTTTATGCAACTTGCGTTCGAAGGTTCGTCCATTTTAGGTTTTTCAAATATGTTACGGTCTGGCAGTATCCTTGAAATACTTTGTTTTGTAATGTTTTTCTCGTACAGCTTCGAGTATTTTGGTTGCTCGATCTGTCGGGCTAATTTCTTAAACGGTATATCAAGCATGTCATTTTTGGCCTTCATCTGTGTCTTCAAACTGTCAAGAGTGAGATATTCTGTATCATCCATAGTTTCCGTATCTGTGGAGGTCCATTTAGATATCTCTCGTGTAAAATTCAAATCTGGGACATACTCGTCAAGCATTTCTTGGCGAGATCTTCTCCTGCTGATGAGTTTCTTTGTAGGGGCCAAAAGATCTTCTTTGCTCGATGGTTCCGAATTACCGGGAGACACAGAATAACTACTGAAACTCGATGAACTGGAGGAAAGAAGTTTATCGTTGCGAGATGCGAATCCTCTAAGCCCTTTCGAGCGCAAAGCATGGTTTGCAACCCTGCGATTCTTGAGCTTTCGGTTGGCCTGATTGTAATTTAGTGCGTCGCTTGCCTTCCCGTGAGGTTTGAAAGCTGAGTAGCTGTCATCTTCGAGAGGGCTACCGCTGTGGGTGATTCTGGTTTCCCACCTATCGAGGCTGTCCTTTTTCTTTTTTGCACGGCCCTGCCGAGGCACGGGTATCTCTATGTTGGCGATGGATTTGTTGTTTCTACTCATATGGCTTATGTCTCTGAACCCAAGAGCTGAACCAATGTTATGTAATTCAGCAATGCCATGAATCGAAAAAGATGGTAATGTCGTAACCAAAAATTACAAGTATGATGTTTGTAGTGAAGGGTATATATCAATAATGTCCTGAAAATAATCCAACCATCTGTACTCCAAATATATCAAAATCAAATAGCCAGCCAGTTTATATCAACGCTTCGAAATCTTTAAATTGGCGATCCTTAATTTGGCAAATGGCGATCATGGGCTAAAATCAAAAAAATGTCATGGTTATCAGGTGATCATGAAATATATTTGGTTTGATTATAGGCCATGTATTACATACTGGTATAGCATTGCATCACGATGGAAATTGTCCTTTCGTCTGAGTTTCAGGATAACTTGGATAACTTGTTATAAATTGCCAATAAATCCATATTTGGTACCAGTAATCGCAAAACGGTAGTGATAGCTAAATATATCCACTTTCTTTCAGTTCAGTATACATTTCCTGATCAATATATTTCGCCAAAGTGGGCCCGTCATTGGACATGAAGCCCTCTTCTGATAGACCCTTTCTGCGTCTAGTTTTCATGACAAAATCACGGCTCAGGCTTTCTAACGGTGCAGGTTCCAATTTTGGTATCACAGCATCAGAGTCCATGACATTTCCGGGAACTTTGTGCCACTGTTTATTCCAGAAGTAGCTTTGGCTCATAGCTCCGCCTCGTGTTGCAACTCTGAGATCTGTTTCGAATCCCACCGAGTCGATCACTGGTATTGTAGCTATGACCTCTGAAAAGGGCGAGCCTGCAATATGGCTTGTGCGAACGCATTTACCAGCTCTCCTCTTGTGAACTACTTCCATGATGATGGGCAGCAGAGCACTCTTAGTCAGGATTGCTACCTCGTAAATTGGCTCATATAGTATAGGATTAGCGGTCATTAATGCAACACAACATGCTCTTCGCATGAGTGGTATGAGCTGAGCCTCCAAATGCAAGGTATTGATCTCCTCAGAGCTGTTGATCTTGAAACTCAAAATATTATATTGAACACCATGTATTCTTTCGTCTGCTAGAGGTCCCTCTCTAGTGGCCCAATAGAAGCCCTTCATGAGTTGAGTCTTGCAAGATAAGAGTTGATCTTGGTCGGTCTCTTCGGCCAGTGTGTCGTTTACCAAAGCGTTGGTGCCCTCGAACGTCCACAGATTCCTTGCAGCAAGTGAATCCCACTCGTAATCGGTTCTCAGTGCCTTGGAAAGCCTTTTGGAGTCTGGGAAAGCTTCAAGCCTCAACTTTCCACTAGCCAAATCGCGGGATAGTTTACTAGATAACGGTCGGGCGCCTATCGTTACAGATATAGCTCCATTTGGAGATTCTACTGGGATCGCCGCAAACGATTCTTGAGAACAACCCTCGGCAAAGATCGTTAGAGGGTTAGAGACTTTTATTTCTATGTTTGCGTAAACTTCTCTTAAATCAGCCAGTAAGCAGTCTAAATAGAGCTCTCCAAACCCCAGTATAACATGCTCCCCAGATTCCTCTACATTTATCTGAACTCCAGGATAGTAGCTATTGATTTTGCTTAGACCTTTTAGAAGTTTGGGTAATTCTTTGGGATTCGCTGGCGCAATGATGATTTTGAAGATTGGTTCATCAATATAATCTATTCTCTTGAACAGATTCGTACTGTCCGATTCTGTCGGTGATAGTATGGTACCTGACTTCTTCAACAGATGTGAAATGCCCTTTAACAAGACCAACTGACCAGAGTAAGCCACAGTAACAGGAACAGTTCCTTTCAAGCCCATCAATTCAATCGAATCGATGTCAGCACTTGGTAACTCATTCATATTAATGGTATCGTTTATCAGGTGGTTATTTGGCACTAATTCTGAATCAACTATTTTGATTGCCTGGCCTCTTTGTAACGTGCCTTGATATATTCGGACTAGTGAATATGTTTGTCCACCGATGTCAAGGTTTCTAATTGAATGAGCCAAAAGACGAGACTCCTCATTTAATGTTTTATTGATCATCAGTTTGCTTATCTTTCCATCTCGTGCCTTCAAAGGACTCTGCAATTCGGTCATTGCATGCAAGAGTCCTTTATGATTTCCTAAGAGCGAGCTCATAACATATTTGAGTAAGGGCTCTGGATCCATATCTTTACATGTATCTGGAAGCTCGAATTGAAACTGTGCCAATAACATTCTGGCAAGATCTTCATGCTCTTTTGTCAATGTGTTGGTGATAATCTTATAGAACGGTGTTAGAATGAACTCGGCAAAAGCATTTTGTTGACCTGTTTTACATGGCTTGTTGACAAATGTGCCTTCATTGAAATAGAAATTGCCCCATAACATCTTTGTGAATTCAATTCTCTGCTTTTTCGAGAGTTGTTTGGAATAATGAAGTTCAACAAACTCTGCTATTGTGAAGGACATTCCCAATTTCGTTGAAGCAAATATTATATTACCCAAATCTGGTGAATATGTTTCTGCAGTATACTTGTTCAAATCATTCACTATTGTAACCAACTTCAAATAAGCATCTTCAACTGGTATCCGAAGCTCGAGAACCAGACGATCTATTTTGTTGATCAGAAACGCAATATTATGGCCATTTTTTTGGGCCAAATCTATGAGTTTTCGAGCATGTTCCGTTACACCCTCTATAGCATCTATGCAAATAAGTACAGATTCTGTAGCAACAAGGCTAGTGGCTAGTTCATCTGTGAAATTAGTATGGCCAGGGACATCTAATGCATTTATAGCATAGGAGTTCCCTTCAAAGTTTAAACCAAGGAATGTGAAACCATTAGATTTCAGAGATATACGACGCAGTCGTTCCTGTCGTAGTCGATCACTGTATAATGATCCTACTTGGTCAAAAGTTCTGATTTTTGGTTCATTTACAAGTCCTTGGACATACAAAATATCAAGCAATGACGACTTCCCGCTATGTAATGGGCCAAGGATGCAGATGTTTCTCATGCGTTCGGGAATTTTGAGCAACTCTAAGAGATATGGATCAACTCTTCGATGACTATGAGGATCAGAAGCAACCTGAGGAGTTCTACATGGTACACCAACCAGGGAACCTGAATTCAATATTTCTGCATTACTCGCATCAACGAGCTCGATATCAGAATCATCCAAGTGTCCATCTTGATTGCTTTCAATAATATCTTTAGTATTGTTCACTGGTTTTTGTATTTCCAATATGTCATCAGATACTTTGGATTGCTCAAAATCTTCAACTGGATTACCAAATTCATCAAATACGTCATCCATTGCTATAGTCTGGCGATGGAAGGCTCAGTTTTTGAGCTGACCTCGATATCAACTGGTCTAGTTAAAGTTCTTTGGCCTTGAGACAAAATATAAAAGACGATGAGCAAAAGATGGTAAATATTCAACTAAACATTAGAATTAAGGCTGATTCTGACGAAAGTGTCTTAGATCGACCATTACCCGCTGGCTGGCTTATGTCAGGGCTCTATAGCCATCATGGCAGAAATTGAGCATTTGGCGGGGCGGCTACGAGATGGTATGCACCGATTTGATGCCGAAGAGTTATTTGATAACTTACACACATATTTGCATGATTCTTCCGAACCCAATGATCAAGAGGTAGAGCATTTTCATTACAATCAAGAATTGGACAAGAGCTTGTTGTCACGAGGCTCAGTTGTGGGTATTGGGTACGGTCTTATGAGTCCCGTCTTAGGAATGTGCACAAGTATGGGCATAGGTTTGTTAAACGGCGGACCCTTGGCAATTATTGGTGGTTTCATAATTGCTGGTATTTGTGTGTGGTTTTCAGCTTTATCCTTGGGTGAAATCGTTTCGAAATTTCCATTGGAGCTACATGTTAGCTCAGCCATGATGGCACCTAGGAAGCTAAAGCTGGTATGTTCCTGGTATACAGGATGGCTTATACTGATAGGCAATTGGACAATGAGTACTAGTATCACTTTTGCTGGTGCTCAACTTGCTATTTCATTGGTACTTATTCGTAATGAAACACTCATTTCAGAGGCTTCCATTATTTGGTATACAGTTATTATCTTTTACCTCGTGGTCACACTTTGTGGAATAGTTAATCTCAAATTGGCCCGATTCATTGGAATCGTGAATAAGGTCTGCGTCTACTGGATCATCTATGCCATCGTTTTCATTGATATTCTTCTATTACTGTTTCATAAGGGCTCCTTTCGATCATTGTGGTTTGCTATTTTTCATTTCGACAATCGTCCTTCAGGTTATTCTAGTGCAATTCTTTCTTTCGTTATTGCTTTGCAGCAATCCAACTTCACCCTGCAAGGTTTCAGCATGCTTCCAGCCTTAGCAGATGAAGTGAAAGTCCCTGAAAGAGATATACCACGAGGTATGTCAATCTCAGTGTTAATTTCGACTTTTTCTGGAGTAATATTTTTACTGCCAATTATGCTCATTCTTCCAGACAACTCTGATATATTCACAACACATAAAGTTTTACCAGTTGTTAACGTTTTCACGCGCTCAACAGACTCTGTGGTTGTTTCCATATTTCTGATCCTTTTGATATTGGGAAACCTGTTTTTCTCAGGTATCAGTTCGATTACCACGTCGTCTCGGGCTGTTTACAGCTTTAGTCGTGATCATGCTCTACCTCGTCACGATTTGTGGACATTCGTGAAACCTGATTCTCAGTCCAAGGTCCCAACCTACTCTATTCTATTGAGTATGGGCATGTCGTACTTGCTGGGTCTATTAGCATTGTTCTCAACAGCAGCATTTAACGCTTTCATTGGATTGGCTGTAATATGCTTATGCTCAGGGACATTAATTCCTTTAGTATTGGTTCTACTCAGCAGAAGAAGAGTAATCCAAAATGCAGCAATCAAAATTCGTTACAAATTTGGCTGGTTTGTAAATCTAACTAGTATTGCATGGCTCACCCTTTCTATGGTTTCGGTGTGCTTCCCATCTAAAGTACCTGTCACATTCGAGAGCATGAATTACGCGTTAATTGTTTACATTTTATGCTTAATTAGCATCACAATACTATACCTAAAATGGGGCAGGTATAATTTCAGGTTACCTGATGCCGAGCATGTTCAGCAGTACGAGTTGATCAATGCACATGAAAATTCGCTAGAGGACCAGTCTCCAAAAATCACGTTATCCAATGTGATCAAAAATGAAATTTTATCCTCCTCTGCCCTAGATTCCACAACAGAAAATAGGCATCAAGAAAACAGTGACTCATATCAGGTTAACAACGATTTTGATCATCATAATCCTTCATCGAATAAGGACACGATGTATGAAGATGGTTTTCATTATGAAGATGCCACAAATGGTGATAATGCAGAAGAGACACTCCACAATGAAATCGAGGTAGATCTCTCTGATGATGAAACGCGAACTCAAGACATCTAATGGGATAAACTTGATATCTGTTTTTGTTTCTCGTACTTCAATTTCGATCATAGTTTTTGCAGCATTCTAATGATTCTAATTATTTTGGTAGTATTTATTATATAGGTATGAGATCTTTTGTATAGCTTTCGTGGCGGAGGACCCATCTACTACGATTTACTGGAATGTCTCAATATGAAAACGCTCCATTGACATTAACAACCACTGCCGAGAGCATGGAAAACGTCATGCTATGATAACCTGTAGAATTCTTTCGATTAATATCGTTATTCGATAATGAGCTGTATTAAAAGATAGATTATACCTAGCAATATTCCTGATTTGTCCCGGAAACAATGAATAAATAAATAGCATGCAGTATAGAAGAAGCACTGGTTATCGTGTTTTCTGACAAGAAAAGAAATAAGATTTAACCTCGTAAATGATCTACGAAAAAAGACCACTTCCGAGTATTAATAAGCAGCCAAAGCAGCACCATTTCAAGCATGATGTACCAGAGCTGTGTGTTCTTTTCAATTCTGTTTCAGCATCATCTTCATGATGATGGTGGTTGTCACTGAACCCTATACCAGTCTGAAACATTTGCAATCCAATAACTAAAAGAAACCCGGCCGTCAAACTTAGCAAAGATCCTGACTGTTGTTTCAAATCACCACTAGGATCGCGAGGTTTATTCCTGAAGATAATATATCCAATAACTGCCCCCAAGGGTTGAGAAATTCCACCAAGACCCATTGAGATCAACAGAGCACCAGATTTGCACTCTAAAGCTGAATATAATGGTAGTGTCATGGCAAATCCCTCAACAAAGTTGTGAATGGCTAAACTCAAAAATATAGAAAACCCAAATGATGTATCTGTTTGATTGGTGAAATACATTATAAGTCCTTCTGGAAACTTATGTAATGTGAGCACTAGGCAGGTCTGTAGCCCAATTGATAGTAATTTGGAGAATGGAGTTTCCAAATGATGGTGATGGTGATTATGAGATGCTGTCTTCACATTTATAAAGCCTTGGTTTTTCTTGTGCAACATTTCATGTGAATGTCTACCAGCGATTGCATCAGGGGTATCAACTACTGTTATGTTTTGAACCTCATCATGAGGTCCTAAAGAGCTTGTATCACTGGAAGATGAATTGGTTAGCGCGGGTATTCTATTCTTGTCTTCAATTAAAGCACTATTCTGCCCCTTGAGAAAATGTTTGCGATATACGGAGAGGTTCTCCAAATCGTACTCGATGTTATTCACAATGCAATGCACACCTGATCCAAGACAAAAAGGTGCTGTTGATCTTTCATCAAAGTTAGTTTCAACTTCATGTCTCGAGATTGCTCGAGAACATACAGCACTTTTCGTTTGGCCCGAGACCCGATCGGCTGCACTTGCTGCAACTACCGAGGCTTGATTAGCACTGGGGGTCTCCGAAATTTGACCTGAGCTACCAGGGTTCTCGGAGAAACGAATTGTTGGCGCTAAATATGAAGAACGGCATGTGCCAATATCTCTACAATCGCCAGTTCCTTTCATCTTACTTATAAAATCAATCAACGACTGTTTATGTCTCACAGTAGATTGAGTAGTCCCATTTGCCAATAAGGGCTGCACTTCTTCATCTTGGTATTGTTCTTCAACGTTTGCAATTTGGTCGTTGTTATTGTGTGGAATTTCACTAGTTTGGCCTGTTTCATCAATATGAATATCTTGATTACCATGGGCGCAATGTACCAAAGACTCACTTGCAAATGCATGTACAATATAGTTTAATAATAAGCTGACGCATATTCCAACCAGCAAGCCTCCAAAAATCTGTAGTTTTTCTGCCTTTGAACCTTTCATCGGAGGCAGCATTTTATATAAAGCGGTAGTTAGCAAAGAGCCTGCGCTTAAGGAAAGACCGTAATTTATTAGTTTGGCATTTTTTTGCTCTGAATTAGTTTTCCTTGTCGCGTTGCTGCCTGTCAACGATGTCTGAGCGCCCATGGCAACAGAAAGTAAAGGTACAATTAGGCATCCTAATACGAACAGCAGAGTTGAAATTAATGAGTAAATCAGCCACCGCGGAGCGTCTATCATAGTTCGCTCTATGCCCAACAATTGGTGTCAGCTTTCCCTATGGATCAGACTCTGTTTTATATACTCTTGTGCCTTTTTAGCAGTTACGGATTCAACGTAACCTGCAAGGTGTGAAGTTGATGGAGGCGTTGAAACCCGAAAAAATGAATCTTAGCTCTTACAATAAGCAGTTAGTCAATACACCAATTTGGAGTTACAGCGTGGTCTTTTGCAGTGAAATCTCTTGTTGTTTTGCGGCTTGAACTGACCACTTTAAACTATGTCATGACGAGATAAAATAATGATATTTGTACAAGGGTGGTTAAGTTAATTTGAAGGTCAAAATGATGAAAAAATTGGATTCTTTCATTCATACCTGGTAACTGGCCTATACAAACTTGTTGGTCAAATAAACTAAGAGTTTCATTTTGTATTGGTACGGATATTTGGTGAAACTAGGTTTTGAGAGCTGCTCGGGTGTTGCCAAAATCGCACTTTGAATGGTTGGTTTGGCCTAGGACGACCTTTTGATCCATGGTTTGATCCTCCCTCATTTAGCGTTGCAGCGATTTGAATTCCTGTATTTAAACTATTGCTATCTCAGAACTAGATGCTTGGTGCATTACTGCGCCGCAATCTGGGTTCCGGAGGAAACGAGAGGCCGAGTAATGACCCCACCATATCGCTAGGTGCCTCAGGGGTTTCTGGAGTCGCTATTCCTACAACAACTGAGGTTGTTGTTAGCGAACTACCATTACAAGGAGCTCCGCCACACCCAGCCCTTTTGGATCATTTGCCTGACGAGTTGAAATTCAAGCTCTTAGGCTCCAGGTCTGTCCCTTTTCCTATTGTTCGTGCCAATAAGATGCCATTGGAGCCCAGAAGGTCCACTGTGGCCTCGAGAAGACCAGCTAGGTTCAGAATTATTATAATGGAGGAAATTGAGCCCTTGGATGCTAATTTCAAAACTTTGTTCGACTACAGTTGTCTTGAGCCTCATATCATGGCCCAGATTCGACCCCGAGAACTTCGAGAATATAGTTTTGGGTCACCTATTAGGTCTCGCACATATACTCCAGAAGATAAGTTCAGGACTATACCAAACTCAGAGGTCTTGCTGGTAACACGAACTTTTTATCGCTCAGGACCTCTAGTTTCAAATGAGAGCCACGGAAGATCTCTACAATTGAGAGTTGCAATTAATATATGTCTCCCTGTCAGTCTTTTGCCTTCTATTTCTGAAGGCTGGGAACACATCAGTAGATGGTTACGTGAAACACAAGCCGCGTTGCTTACGGGTTCAAGAGAATTGGATTATAAGCTCATCAAATTACAGACTCGAGTTCTCCCAACTCTAAAATCCCTGACAGAGATACCACGTTTATTCCTGTTTCCGCCAGATTTCGTCGAATATGTTCATGCTTGGTTTAAGGATGTCTTTAACTGGATCAATATCAAGGATGGGTGTAGACTATCATTTTTACCGGCCTTGCTAAGTAAAGTATTATGCGATTACCAATCAATTGCTGATTATGACTCTGTACAAGTGCGTCGTATAGTAGTACTGTCAAATAATATGGTGGTCGCTAACAAGTTGATATTTATTTTGGGTGGTATCCTAGGACCCAAATTTAGGGCGAAGGCTGAATTGAAAGGTTATAGCTCGCAAAAGATCGCTGGTCCTGTTGTTGGAAGCGACTCCGGTAGTATCTTGAATAATAATAATTTTGATGGAACAGACAATGATGTGAATGATACAGCAAATGACACTTTGTCTACAGAATATCAAAGGGGTTTCGAGAATACGGCCCGAGGTGAGACGCAAGCCGTCCTTGACGTCTCAAAATCATCAAGCGATAACATTGATGCACAATTTGGCATGATTAATTTGTCTGATAGCCATGATGATGCTCCATCTTCAAGGACCGCGATAGTCAGAGATAGAAGTCAAGACTACGATACACGATGTTCCACCATAGGCAGTACGCCTGAATCCAAAAAGGTGAATCCCGAGTTTGTTGGCTGGCAGATTCCTAGCAAGAAGGGGACAAACGGCTCTGTCTCTGTATCATCGAATGAATCCTTAGCTAAGGTCATTCAGCCTTCGTCTTTAAGAAGTGGCGGCAGTTCCGTACATTACTTGTCTACCTCTCTGTCCAGTCATCCGAATTCTTATGGATCTTGGTTAAATAAACGGGGAAGCTTCTACCAGTTTTTACAAGGAAGTCCTAATGTTAAGCATGGTCATGAATCATGGGAAAAGCATCATGTGTCCAACAGCAGTAGTAATAACACCAGAAACCTTGGTAACGGAAACATTTACAGAACAACCAGTAGTTCTTCATTATTGAATTTTGGTACTTCAGCAGTTGTGCACACACCTCAGCAATCTCCTTCGATTTTGGAATATGAAGAATACCCTTGGCCGGAAGCTTCCTTGAGTACTTCACCAAGGGCAATCGATACAATAAGTGGTGATCATATTACTAATAGTACACTGGAACGTGATTGCCGTGTTCCACATGTAGACCACCGCATTGCAGTTTTGCCAGGAAGCAAATTATGCGGTTCTATGCCGCTGAAGGATGTAAATATTGAGCGGGATTGTCAGAGATTAGATAAAAGCCACGTTTTGGATGATGCTTTCAAAAACATATGTATGGTCACGGACACTGAATTGCTAAGTCAGCATGAGGTTGTTATTCCTGGAACTCCGAGAGCGGCAGGTATTATTGAAATAATGAACGGTGAATTGATAGCCAGTCAAGGTGGAAAATCGCTCGAGTTACTTCCAAGATACACAATGTACTTGAATCAAATCAAGAAGGATTTCTTCTTGCAAGCTCTTGCCGCCGATGCAGAGAACGAGACTAGTATAAACGCTATCATGCGGTCCGATCTTCGAACGCACTCTCAATCAAGTATGTTGGTAGTGTCGCTTCAATCTCGCGAAATCAAAGAGCTGGTCTTACGAGATCAGGGTTCTTTTGTTTCGACAGCTACGCAAAATGCTACCTCTACAAGAGTCTACACGCATGGTAGATTGCTAAATCCTCAACCAGAGGTTGAAGCTCGAAAACTGCATGTTGAAGGCATCATAGCTCGAGCAGTATCCCTATATGAAGACGTGGATCTTGATGCGCATTTCCGAGATATGCAAGTCACAGGGCTTTTTCATGATTTATTCGATCATTTAAATCGATCGGTTTAACTCAAATGGCCAGTAATATTGTGCTACAGGTTACAAACGGCTATCCGTGATCTTCAAACTTCCAGATCTATCATTATGTCCCATATGTGCCATCGTGGTCGATGACGGGGCTTATCGATTTTGATCTTTCGATTTATTTTATATTTATATATAAATATGAAATAAAGTTCGCACTTGCTATATCATCACAATAACAAAAGGAGTGATAACATACTTCAAACACAAGCTAAATCATAGATTTGCCATAATGAAAGGAAATACGTTGACCGTAGCGAATGTGCTCTGTATGCTGGCTATTGGCCAGGCACAAAGAGTGGCTCCCAAAGGTTACGATAAGATTGAGTTTTCTAACGTGGGCTTCGCCGGATCTTACACTCCTGTGAAGAAGATGACAGGTATCACCAACAACAATACCTGCACATGCGAAGTTGGTGATAAGATTTGGTTTGACGGAGCTAATGCGCCATTGTCGGACTATTTGTCTGTCCATTTCCGTGGTCCCTTAATGTTGAATGATTTTGCTTACTATACTTCGGAGAACTATTACGTGGGTACAAGTGACTCTTCCAACCTATCTGATTGGTCTCGTCATGCTTACTATGGCTCAAATTCCCAAACAGCAGAGAATGTTACTTTTCTAAATAACGGTGGTGAAGATTCACCTTGCTTGGGTAAGGCCCTATCATACGCAGGCTCTGATGGAGTATCAACAGCTAGCAAGCCCACTGTTCTTGAGGGAAAATCTTTGATCACCTCAGACCAAGAATTCTCCATTTTCTCCAATATATCTTGCCCTAAGTCTGATCCAAAGAAGGGCTGTGGAGTTTATCGTAGTGGTATTCCAGCCTACTACGGTTTTGGTGGCGTTACAAAGATGTTTTTATTTAACTTTTCTATGCCAACAGAAAAACAAGCCAATAGCAGTTCATTTGAATTCTACGATATGCCTGCTATCTGGTTGCTGAACGATCAAATTCCAAGGACTTCTCAATATCCAACCAACGCTAACTGCTCTTGTTGGGCAAGTGGTTGCGGTGAATACGATATCTTCGAAGTTATGAACGGTACCGAAGCAAACCATTTATACTCCACGTTTCACACTTTCCAAGGGATTGAGTATTTGGGATTTGGTATTCAATCGTATGGCTATATTCCAAGAAGAACTACTGGTAACATGATTGGTGGAGTTGTATTTGACTCACGCGGCAATGTAGTTACGTTCGTTTCGAATAGCACTTCTTTTGATGAGACTTTGAGCGCTTCTGAAGTCAACAAGTTGCTATCAAACATTCCCTCCGATGAAACTTACAGTACTCAATTGAAATCGATTTCCGCCTCGGTGCCCTCTACGGCGAGACACAGAAACGCAGGTGCATCTTTCACTGCAACCCTACTTTCTGGCCCATGGTATTACTTTGGCACTGTGTTAATGGCAGCCGTACAATTCATATTGATTTGATTTACTCTATTGAACCTCGATATGTTTGGGTATGACGGGTTCTTGATGAATCTCAACTCAATCAAATGCAATCTCTTGAGCTATTATGTGCTCGATTTCATAATCATAACTTTTTTGATGCTTGATGGGTGGATGATAAAATAAACTTTGGTTAGTATAAAACAGATTTACAAGTTGATAGTAAGCTAATCATGCGTATATCGCAGTGTTTTGCGTTGCATGTGGCAAGGCTATCATAGCAATGAAGCCTCTATATTTTTTAAGCTTAATATCACTCTTACGTGTTTGGGGACATCAATGTCGTTATATATAGATTTGTGTAGAAGTTGCGTTAGCGTTACTCGATATCGTTGTCATTTTCTCATTGATATCGACACCTCCGGCAGCAGTTAACAAGATCAAAATATTATTGATGACTATGGTGGACCATTTTCATAACATATATTTTTTCATTGACGTCCTTATAGGGAAGGTTTGTGACAGCGACAGTAATTAACAGAATGAAAAAACCATTGCTCAACATTTTCGGAAGTCTACGCTTGAGACTTCTGGACTAATGTTTGAGGATACTAATGAGTTTCAAGTCAAACTTAGTGTTGTTTTATAAGAGATTGCAGTAGATTATATAAAGACGGAACTCATACTTGAGGAATACCTTTCATCTCCTTAAGGAGTATAGTTATTGAGGTTAGACTGTCATCCAAATACTGTCGAATTAGCAATAATAAGTTGGTGACAATAGTACCCTATAGTAAATGTCCTATGCTTCGGCAATCATAGGGCTATGTTCTTTAGCAGTTGTTTCCCTTCTTCCTCCATTAGCATGGCACTCACACACAAAAAACATTCCTGCCGTTGTGCTTATTACCTGGCTTCTCATAATGAATATTACTTGTATTGTCAATGCAGGAGTTTGGGGTGGAAGAGATTTTATGACTCGCTGGGATGGGAAGGGATGGTGTGACCTGGTCATTAAATTGCAAGTCGGTGCCAACATCGGCATTTCATGCGCAGTTACCAATATAGTATACAATCTGCATACAATATTAAAAGCCGATAATGTTCTACCTACACTCAATTCCTGGAAAAGAATAGCGACAGATTTATCCATCAGTTTACTTTGCCCCATTGCTGTCATGGGATTTTCATATCTGTTGCAAGTGTTCAGGTATGGCATTGCAAGATACAACGGCTGTCAAAATCTATTATCCCCAACTTGGATTACAACTGTTTTGTATACGATGTGGATGTTGATTTGGTCTTCGATTGGGACGGTGTATGCTTTTCTTGTTTTGGTTGTCTTTTACAGGAAACGAAAAGATGTCAGAGATATACTGTATTGTACTAATTCCGGCTTAAATCTAACGCGTTTTGCCAGGTTATTGATATTTTGTTTTCTTATTATACTGGTTATGTTTCCGTTCTCCATCTATACGTTTGTTCAGGATTTGATGCAGGTAAGTGGTCATTATAGTTTTAAAGATAGTCATGACAGTACAATGTGGTTTACTATCATAAAATTTGATCCTGGCAAGCCTATATACAACATTTGGCTCTATGTCCTCATGTCATTATTGGTATTTTTGATATTTGGTTTAGGTAAAGATGCCTTGACAATGTATGCAAACTTTATGAGAAGAATTAGGCTAGGTTTCTTGCTAGATGGTTTAGATAGGATCCTCAATAAAAGAAAGCAACACAAAATGCAGAATGTGCTCATGAAACTTAGCAAGTATCCGGAATCCTTACAATATTCCACACAATCTTGTGTATCAGATGAAGTTAGTGAGAAAGACATTCTCAGATTTACGTCCAGCAGTAGCGACGGCCAAGACTCTCCAATATCGCAACATAACCACATTGAAGTCGATTACAGAATACCTTACAACACCAAAAAGAAGACACCTAGAAACGCGCAGAGTTTTAGCTCGATGGAAATGCTGACTGATACTCATCATAAGGTAACTATATCTAATAGAGGTAAAGTGCCTTATCTTGCTGAGCTCTTAGAAGAAGACGACGACGAATATTTGCTGGACGATATTTCCCTGTCAGGTCTTTCGAAGATCACCGCGTCAGATAATAATTATACGTTTCTCAAGAAAATAGAAACTAATGATCCGTCTAGTGCATCCGAAACAAAGACACCAGTTTCACAATCTCAAAGCAACGACAGTGTGATATCTGAAGCTGGTGAATCGAGCTCATCTATGAATTATCATTTCAAATTCTTGCCTAAACGTAATAATTGAGCCAAGCCTTTGATAACTATCCTGTAGTTCATTCAGCATATCAGATTAATTTGTAACACTAAATAATTTATAGACTTATTAGGCTTAGATTTAACATTCATACTTGAAGGTTATATTATATACTTTGTTATTTTTGAGACAATAATAATTTTTACCTTTTTCATGTATCTTCAACGCTGACGTGTCTGACACTTTGAATCACGTGCTTTACCTCTTGTCATTCTTATTCTGAGGCTTGATCAAAACGTAATATCATCGAATTCTATCAGGTTTAAATATGAAATAAGGGCAAATCTGGTTCAGCCCGCTAACTATTCGTGAGCCTGTTACTGAATTTCAATAGGATCTTCTAATAATTGGTACTAGTCTGGCATCAATTGAACAGCCTCCCTTGAATTGGCCCGAGCAAGTTTTCTACATAGTAAAATATTAATATTGATCTCATCAAGGTGTTCGTTAGTCATCAGCATTATCCCAGTAAAGACGTGAATACTTGCAGTTTAATGACTGAAGCTTCTATATATTCTCACGCGTTGGAGATATGGTCTCGAGCCGACTTATCGGGTTTACAGAAGGAACTGGATGACGATGTTGTTCAGACTAGGCAAAATGAATCGCAATCTCTCGAATCAAGAAAGGTACTAGCTGCCGAAACCAAGAAATTCAAGAAGTTTGAGACTGATATCAAACTGCAACATATTAATAAAATCATTAAGCAATACCAGAAAGAAATTGATAATCTCACGCAAAGGTCAAAATTCTCCGAGCAAGTCTTGTTGAAGGTATACGCCAAGATATCTGAAGCACCTGATCCAAAGCCACTGTTAGAGAACTCATTAGAGGTCCTCAAAAAAGCAAGCAACGCAAAATATCTTGAAGACAAAATCGCGGGACTAGAGGATAAATTGGCTAAATGCGCAGATTATGACACTTTGAAAAGAAGATTGGAGACCCTCGAAAAAACTTCCACTACAACACTGGAAAAGAAGCTTGAGGCTAAAGAACAGGAATTGGCATCAATTTGGACTGAAAAGGAAAAGAATTGGAAGAAAAGGGAAGAGTTTCTGTTAAAGCAGATTGAGACATCTCAAACCACTAATAAAGTTCTTGAAGCCAAAATTAACAAGGAAATAGACATTAGTGACTCTGATACGCAAGCAGGTGTCGATACCAAAGACTCTGAAATAAAGATGCAGAAAAATTCAGCGCAACAGATTTTGTTAGTACAAGAATTGGAAACATCACAGGTCAGAATAATGCAACTGGAAAAAAGAAATGAAGAGTTAAGCGGTTTACTCACAAAAGCAACTAGTGAAGCTGAGCGAGAGAGTGAAATCCGTAAGATGAGTTTGAAAATCAATGAACTTGAAAGTGAAAATGCCCTACTAGTTGCATCTTCTGAAAGAGAAAGATCATCTCAACTAAAGGTTCAAGAAGACCTAAAAATGAAGCTTCAAAATCTAAAATCTGAAATGAGTTCTTACAAATCCGAGCTGGAAACAATCAAAAGAAAATTAGCAAATTACAAAGACTACGATAAGATAAAAGAAGAGTTAACAGCATTTAAGAAGATTGAATTTGGTGACGACGATAGCTCAAATGATGATGATTCAGATAATGGAAATTCTCCTGATGACACGAAATCCGGACATATGGATTCAACCTTACTCAACATGAATAAGAGATTACAATCTGCTCTATCAACTTTAAGAGCTCAAAATAACAGCCAAACAAAGGAAAATAAAGACTTGAAACTTCAGGTTCTCAATCTTCAGAAGCGTTTGAAAGTTGCCGAAGAAGCTAATACCAAATTGGAAAGAGATTTAGAACAGTTTGAGGATATAGATCAAAAAATAAATGACACCTCTAGTTTAGTTTCTGGAGTTACCGTTCAAATGCATAACAGAGTCCCATCTGGTAAGTTATCACCCACCAGCTCTATTGTGGGTATACCTGAGGACAGTGAATTGTCTAGTACCTCCATGATGGGTAATTCGACAATATTACCGATAGTGTCCAAGCAACGAGACAGATTCCGTTCAAGAAATATGGAGCTAGAGAAGCAAATTAGAGAATTGAATTCAGATAGGATGAAGTTACATCAAAAAATAAAAGAGTTGAAGAAAGATAATAGTAATCTCTTCGAGCGTGTAAGATACGTTTCAAATATGAAGGGGTCATACGGCGATTCAGGAGTCAATGCAGATGTAGAGGCACAGTACCTAGATTCCTATGAAGAATCTTTACATCCATTGGCAGTGTTTAGAGAGAGAGAGGCTGAGAAATATAAAAACAGTAAAATACCGGCGTGGGAGAAGTTATTCATCATGTTTACGAAAATGGTGCTGCAAAATAGGACTTCAAGAATGGCTTTCTTCTTTTATTGTCTCGGACTTCATGGCCTGGTTTTCATGATGAGCATGTACGTGATAAACTTGAATGGCTATATGACACCAGAAGTGACTCAAGTAGGCACCTCGACTGGTACAGGTCACTTAACTTCTCCTCCGAAAGGTATTGAGAAAATAAATTGACTTTGTTGCATTCACCTATTCAAGTTTATCAGAAAAGTAAATTATAAGCGTATGTAGTATGCTCCTTAGTATTGTGTTTTATACTGTTTTTTCTTCGAGAGAAGAAGCAAATGAATTGTACTTATAGTGTGACATCTGAAACTAGAGTGGTGATTGAAGACTGCCTCGAAAATTGGATCACTCCCCGTCTGAGCTGCTCACAATTGGTCGAATGGTCTGTTGGCATAAGGCCTTTGAGACGCTCAGAGATTGATTTGTAATGACTGACTCGTGGTTAATTTATTATACGTATATTTAATATAACAGTAAACTCTACTCCACTGATTAAGCGGCAATACGCTTTTGAGCAGCAATTCTACCTCTTTGTCTGGAAGACAATCTGACAACCTTCTTCTCGGCAGCCTTGGCGACGGCCTCGTCTCTCTCGGTGACGACCAACTCAATGTGGGATGGAGAGGATTCGTACTTGTTGATTCTACCGTGGGCTCTGTAAGTTCTTCTTCTTTGCTTTGGAGCCTGGTTGACCTGAATGTGAGAAACGTACAACTTGGTAGCATCTAGACCCTTGGCTTCGGCGTTGGCAGCAGCGTTCTGCAACAAGCCTTGAACGAACTTGACAGACTTGGCTGGCCATCTGGCCTTGGTGACACCGAACTCCTTGCCCTGAGCAGTTCTACCGATGGAAGAGTTGTATCTTCTGAATGGAATAGCTCTCTGGTGGTCAAGAACTTGCTCCAAGTACTTCTGGGCCTTGGTCAACTCCCAGCCGTTGATGGCTTGGGCAGTCTCCCTGGTGTTCTTGAAAGAAACACGCAAGTACGACCCACGGGCAGAAGCTGACTTAGCTGCGTTAGTGGAAGTAGCACCGTATCTAGCCATTGTTTAATCCTCGGTTCGTCTCGTCCTCTATCAACAATAAACAAAGCCAACTCAAGAACTACACAACCTTCAAATCAGTGCTGTAATTCACCCAGGTAGTTAGTACTGTGACGGGCTAACTTTGCTCGATGAGCATCACAACCTGGTCAATCATTCAAATTTTCCATCGTAGAACATTACCGTAATAAATTTTAGGCAGAGCCCTCTCTGGTAACTAGGCCATGCAGAAGGATCTCCTTCTATATTGTAGGCTCGAAGAGCACTTCCATCCCCGCCCACCTTCTCTGGCTAGGCAGAACTCCCCCGTCTAACTTGCTAGGGACATTCACCAATGGCGTTGAAAATCAATAGTGTTTGGAAACAATTGTTTGGATAACAAAGCACGATTTTCTGCATTTTCTTATTTTATTTGTTTTTTTTCAAATGAAAAATAATAAATAATGTTCTACATTTGGATGAGGATGTACAGGTGTCGATGACTGCCAAAATCTAAAGTTCAAAGACTTTTAATATGGAAAGCGTCACATTCTATATGTGTCGCGCGCGTCAGTAAATGCTGATGTCCAAATATAGTTTAATATCGTTAGGCAATACATAAATATACACGCTGGCGGACAAGGGCGATGATCACGGTGATAGAATAACAAGTCCGTAAGTGATAAGCAGTGTTTGTCAAGTTAAACTTGTCGCAGACGTTGCAAAACGTGATGTGCCACGTCCGAATTGCGAAACTCAAACAATTGTTCTGATTCAGTGGCATCTCTGAAAATAATTCCGGTTCTTCCTGCAGGCTCGATGTCTGAGGTCTTGCTGTTGTATACGTGCGTTAGTTTCTCGCCCTGCGATCCCGGGGCAGAAACGAGTGCTACAGTGACACACTCAGGTTCTGCAGACCACTGGAGAGTGAGCCACCCGACCCTGGCAACGCGCCACAAGCCGCTGTTCGTGGCGCGCACGTGGTGTTTCACTTTGACGTCTTTGCATATGGCATCTGTCTGAGGCTTTGAGGTCACTGCTGTCAGCTGCGTGTGTTGAGTCGAGGACCTGGAAAAGAGCCCAAGTCCAGAGGAGCTGCTGCTACTGCCAGTTGACCCGGATTCACTGCCGTAGGCCTGCTCAAACAGAATTTTGCGATTCGCTTGTCGTATCGTACTCAAAAGTGCCCCCATGACACTTTCTATTTTCGGACTTCTTATTGTCATAATGAGAGCATCTTGATCATTTCCCATTTCGTAGGCTACCACATTGGAGCGAGGCGCATGTAACTGTATATCTTGAGCGCTGGACCTCGAGCACTTGCAGTGAGTTGATATAGTCAAAACTACGTGGTAAAGACGGGAATTCGTGTTCTCGTCGGTAATAAGTAAAACTGGTAATAAATCTTGAAAGCATATTAATTTTAGCTTGAGCGGTCCGGATCCGAATTGCTGCCAACTATTGTTATTCCAATATGAAACCCTGGCTACCGAATCTTCAAATACTGTTCTAGAGTTCTCTAGCTTAATATGAGACGGTAAATTGATTTTGGCATGTAGACTTCTCCTTTCTAAGGTCTCAACCTCAATGGCCTCCTGAAAAAGCCCAGTTGATGCAGTCGGGTTATCGGCCTTATTGATTTCTGATTCAAAGGATCCCCGGTTAAGTGATCTCATCGAATAATTGAGTTTCTTATAAGGCTTGTTATGTTTCAGGTTGCTTCGCGAGCTTATCAATGAAATGAGTGAGCTACTTTTCTTCTTTCGAATAAACGACGGCTTGTATGATATCGGACTATCATTAAATATCGATTCAGATGTATGGATACTTTCAATTTGCTTATCTGATTCCAGTTCGCTTATGACACTCTCCGAGTCGCTAACCTCCATTCCATCATGTGCTATCTCTTGACTGTCTGAGAGCGAAAATTCTTGAGAGGCGCTTCTGATGTTTTGTATTTCAGGTGAGTATACCATAAGCGGCGACAATTCGGCATTGAGATTGTGGTCAAGCTCTAAGAGCTTATCATAATTCAGTTTTTCAAGATCATTCAATGTTGTTTCGGTCATTCGCTGTAGATGTTCGTTATCTGTTCTACTTTCTTGATTTGAAGACAGTAATGCTATACCTAGAGTATCGTTACTGTTGGCGATCTCTTTTAGTCGATTATTCTTCTCAATAAAATTTTGATATACGTGGTTTACCCTTCCTGAACTCTTTTCGTCATATATATCTGAGTTGCACCAAATATTGAATTTTTGTTTCCACTTCTGTTCCCAAAGTATAGGGTCATTGCAATGAAGCTTCAGAACTGTTGCATTACATTTTTTTATCTGTAGTTCAATTTCGCTATTTTTTTGTTGCAAGATCTTGAATTCCGCAGGATTTAATGTCTGGAATAATAAGCTTCTCCCCGTGTTCAAATGATCATACTCGCCTTGCAAGAACTGTTCTAATAGATGTGCTCCAAAATTTTTGTTCTTGAGAAACCTCTTAGAGTTAATTGACATGAAGGCTAACTTTCCGTCTCGCATCACACATAGCTCTGATGCAACGCTAAATAGATTCATTATCGGTATAGTAAGCCTAACTTCGACTGATTCGATAACGCTACTGAATTCAAAAGCCGACGAAGAGATAAGTGGAGCGTTGCGAGCAGTTATATCTCGAACTTGATCAACATGAACCTCCTTTGTATAAAGTTCCCTGTATAATTTCTCAAATGTTTCATGTATGTCATCGAGCAAGGTTTTTATTTTCTCTCTGCCATTACAAGTTGCATTCAAGTATGAAATGAAACCGTAGGTTTGAAGAACGCACTGAAAGAACTCGATATTTTTTGTATTTCGGTAAAAATTTATATTTGTATCGAATATCACCTCAAGTCCCAACGTTATGCTACTATAATAACTTTTCTGTATATCACGCGAGTTGGAGATGCGTTCAATTATTGTCAAGGGATCGGATTTGCTTTCGAAGTCGCACAGATTATTTTGTAAAATGGCCAAGTATTCGCTAATTGATGACATTTTTTTGGCTATGACATTCAGCGGGTCAAAAGCAGAATATGATCCTCTAATTTTGGGTCTGCTGCAAATCTTTTGTAAGTCATTGAGAACAAGTTCATGCCTCTTTAATAAAGCTGAGAACCTCTGCACTGTAGCACTCATCAGCAGCATTTCATCGAAATTGTGAGCTATGTCCGTAGTGACGACAACTCAGAGACAAGAGTGTAAGTTGTGCTTGGGCCAAATATGATTCTTGTCAAATCTAAATTCTGATTATGGGGTCCTCATCATTTCATTATTTGAATCTTTGAAGGTGATGACGCGAATTTGTCGATGTGGCCTTGCCATGGGGGAGTTACGCGTAATTTTCCATATTCAAAATAAATTTTTTTAATCCTAACAATTCGCGTCACTGTCCTTGAGTGCCAAGTAATAGACCGTCAACATAGACCGTCAACATAGACCTGGAATATCTTAAGGTTTGCATATGTCAATTCTCAAGACCTGTTGTTTATAGTACCAACGGAATGCTACACTTAACATTATTTGAATTCCAAGATTCAAGAGTTCTGTTTAACGATGTTATGTTGGCTATTATTGTCTGTTGCCATTGAGAATTAGCCCATAACTTGTGTATGCTATAATCTTTTTTGAGGTTGAAGAGGAGAGTCACTCTAGTGTATATTAATGCCTTTGTGCACGGCTCCGGTTGCAAATTCTTTTTTGCAGTGATATGGCCGCTTTGTTTCTTGCAGTCTTTCAGTAGTCTATGCAAAAATAACGTACGTCAGAACATTTGTACTAGTACGGGAGACTGGATGTGTCGAAAAAATGGTAGTTATAGAGCCTTTTCATATTTTGGAACGCTAAATGAACGATTACTAATAATATTGTAGAATATTTATCAACTTAGCAAATAAAGTGGAAAACTAATCATACAAGATTGCAACACGGTTGAATCGAAGTCAATTTTAGATTTCAAGAGGTAAACTAAAGTACAAATGAGGATTCTTTTTGTTCTTAATTTCAGTACTCGATGATATACAGAAAATTTAACAATTTTGATAAAAACCTTGACTTTTAATCACTTGACGCTATAAAACATTGGGCCATAAGATCTCCTGCGCTAAGAATTATAGTATCATATTGATAATAATCTAAACGTGTCGTAATGTCAACGCAGGTCTATCTTGATATTTGCATAGATCAAGAATCAATTGGTAGAGTGGTATGTGAATTATATGATGAACGTGCTCATCGAACTGTCCAAAATTTCAAGCATTTGTGTATGGGAGATTGTACAGGGCTTGACAAAAAACCATTAACTTACAAAGGAAATGCATTCCACCGTGTAATAAAAAATTTCATGGTTCAATGTGGTGACATTGTGAACAATCCCAATAGTAATGAAATTTTGGGATCCGGTGGTTGTTCAATTTATGCTACAAACACAGAGCTTGAAATTGCAAAGGATCCTCCTTGTTATGGGAATTTTGAAGACGAGAATTTGGGAGAGTTCACAGAACCATTTATCCTAGCAATGGCAAATCAAGGAACTCCGAATACCAATAATTCGCAGTTTTTTATAACCACAATTCCAGCACCGCACTTAAATGGAAAGCACTCTATATTTGGCAAAGTTATTGCAGGGAAATCGGTTATTCGCACTATTGAGAAAGTAGAAGTTGATGAGGAAGGCCTCCCAAAAAGTGGTTTAGTTTATATAAAAGACTGTGGTATATTCGAACAGGGAATGCCTATTCCACTGTATAATGCCAGTAATAGTACGATAGGGGATGACTTCTATGAAGAGTATCCGGACGATGATCAACGTTTTGATTCTGAGGATTTCGACAGTGCTTTCAATGCAGCAAACACTATCAAAGAATCAGGTAATTTACTGTACAAGTCGCGAGATTTCCAGAATGCCTTATACAAATATCGAAAAGCTCATAGATATGTAGCTGAATACCTACCGGAAGCCGATGTTGATGCTGAGAACAACAAGAAATTCATTGATTTAAAGTACAAGCTTTATTTGAACATGGCTTTGATGTGCTTTTATCTTAAGATGTTCCATGAATCAATAAAATATACAAATTATGTTATAGAGTCATCTGAGGCTTCAACTGATGATGTTAGCAAAGCGCACTTCAGACGAGGAAATGCATATTTATCAATCAGCAATATTGACGATGCGCTTGCTGACTACCGATTTTGTCACGAGTATGACCCCAGCAATCAGCAATATCTTGAGAGGCTTGAATATACACAAAAGCTCATTGATTCAAAATGTGAAACAACCAAAAGGAACCTGGCAAAGTTTTTTGCATGACTTAAAGCAAAGCAACCGTAATGTAAATTTTTCGGTGCTCTCTTTCCATTATCATAGAGTATAGTTAAGCGATCTGAATACATTAGAACATAAAGTCATCGAGTAGATTTCTCGGTTTCTCTTCAGCTTTTTTTTTTGTACCTTCAGTTTTTTCTATAGCATTCTCCGCATTTACGGTCTCCTGAACACTAGAAGCGACATCCTTTAGATCTCTATTATTATCATTTCTAATATTTACAGCTGTGTTGGTAAGGTTCACCTTTGATTTCTTGTTTATTTTCTCGTCGGTTACAGTCATACTACTGTTGACTTTTGGCTGGGGTTCATAAAACTCAGACAACATATTTGTAGCGCTACTCGGCGTTTGATTACTATGTTTCGTAAAATCAATCCGTTCACCAGATTTATTGAATTTGTCGAAGAGGCTTTCTCTGACTCTAACTGTATTTGGGATTTCACTCGAGTCAAATTCCTCTGTAGTGGTACTCTTACGTTTTGGACCTTTGCTAGTCAGGTACTCCTCTCTCTTGATGAACCTCCAATTCTTAACTAATGATAGAGCCAAATACTCACATCCCATACGACAGAGTATGTTATTTACACGTTTGACTACCTCAAACTCGACGGCATGACCAATATCCAATGAACTCAAATAATAATCAATGTTTTTATACCTCAAATAGTCATATAAATATAACAATGCCGGGTCTTCAACGTAGTATGTTTTTTTGATCTGCTTTTTGATAGGAGTATTGATGCTAAAGTCAAGTAATTCTAACGAATTACTAATCAATGCTTTTATAGCAAGATTCCTTTTTTTCATTTTCCAATAAATAAAACTTATCATCCATCGATTGTTTTGCTCAATAGATGTACCCAGACATTGTGAAACTAAGAAACTCTGTAATACCGGGCCATTGTCATTTTCATAGACGCGACATATTGCAATTGCAAGGTCCAAATCTTGCATTTGCTTGAAAACGACATTTACACAGTCCTTTAACGAGTCTGCAAGTAGAAAAAAGCATGCTGCATCTAAATACCTATGCTTGCTTATAAGAACAAAGGCATTCTTTAAGGCAGCTTTTCTCCAACGAGGTTCCTTGAAATCGTGGGCCAAGAATTTTAGCATTTTCTGTTGCTCCGGATGACTGTAGCTCACCTTCCATAGGCTTACCAGCACGTTCCTTTTGTGAAGCGCAAGATAGAAGAGTGAACACGCATTAGGGTCTTTAGTATTATCTTTAGAGTATTCGTATTTGGCTATGGCCTCAAATTTTGTGCGGAGATCTGACTCGGTGGCCCAATATGCAATTTTGTGTTGCTTAGCATCATTCCAGGAAATTATGTCAGAATTCAGATAAGCTAATAAGATTTCTTTGTTTTCAGAATGCAAAGCCCAAGAAATATCTCTTGAAAGAAGCTCTCCTTGAATATGTTTATGAGACTTGAAAAGCTTAACTCCGAGTAAGAACCTCAAGCCATTTACATCCAACGTTTTTCTATTAGCCAAAATTTCCTTAAAAGCTTCGATTATGGTGACTAGGGTTCCTTGTTGATGTCTTGTCAAGTACGGAAGGGAAATTTTTGTGAGTAATTCGCAAAGCTGTCCGATCAAGGTGGAATTGATCTCCGAATAGATATCAGAGTAAATTGCCTGAGGGTAATTTTGGTCATTTGAAATCAATATTCTTTCGACATCGATTTCGAGTGTAGAGTCAATGTCGATATTGTCTTCTGATCTAAAATTGAAATTTTTGAGTTCAATTAAAAGCTTGATAAGTATTTCTTTGACAAATTCGATCTTGTTCATATATATGGCCTGAACAATAAACTGAGGATGGTAAATAGGAATGGGACCATTCAAAACATTGCTCAGATGGAAAAGGTCATCTGCTAATAATATTCTGGAGCCTATCGACTTCCTTGTGAATGGGTCATTTGGATCTAGCTTTCTTCCTTTGATGTAGAATTGATTGCCAGATGCAACAACAAAGGTACCATTTTTTAACCATATGGAGTCTCCAATGCTTCTATCGGTATTGAGAGAAATATCTATCTTCTCTATGGCCATATATGGCGGTACGCTACTTGTATAATCGTACCTTAATTGTGTGTATAGTAGAGCATAGCCCTTAAAACCAACAGATACAACACTCTGGCCTAATTCTGTACTAGTCCAATCAATATCCTCGATTTTCTCATCAAACTGTTCCTCATACTCGAGAACACCGCTTTCCAAATCCCAAATATTCAGTAAGTGCCCGTCTGAATTCACAACGCACATCTTTTGAAACGAGGAACCTTTGAAAGACCTCGCATTTTTTATTCCGGTTTCTACCAAACATACCTGTATCCAATCGATCCCACTTTCGGATATTATGTTAGCTTTGTATGCGATCAGTTGACCGTCTTCTGTGATTAGGGAGAAAAGAGCTCTGCTTGTTGAGAAAGTCGGATGAACTGGGTCAATAGTGGATAATTTATAAATCTTACAGTCTGTAAGGTTCAAGTGACTCGATTCGAGTTTTCTAAACCCGAATTCCGATGATATCATGTAGTTTAGGACGGTTCCATTAATAAAAACCAATGATATGTAATGCCGGTCATGATTGTGTTTAGACTCGGGCGTATTGAATATTATTTCAGGGTATTCCGATTCTTCTTCAATTTTAATCGCATGTTTAAGTTTACCAAGCCTTGGAGTGGTTTGCTCGTCATTCACGAACCGACATTCCCAAGCCTGTAGTGTGTGGTTAATAAGGTAACATATAATCAGGTTCCCTCTTTCTAACACAACCGCCATTTTCACTGGAACATCCGTAATTAAATTCCATTTGAGTTTTAGCGTAACACCTTTATGAAGAGTTTGCGGGCACCAAACACTATTTTCTGTAAATCGCGTAGTAGTCATAAGTGCCTCGCCATCGCTGCTCCGTATCAAGCTCTTGATGGATTTGTTATGGCCCGTCAGCATATCATCCAAAATGCCGATATAAGTTATCTTCTCATTGAATAAATCGGCGAGATTTATCGTTATATGCCGTATGCCGCTGGAGGCGTCAAGTATCGTGGTAGAAATTATATTATTAAGGACTGTACACTGAAACTCGGAGAAGTATAGGATTCCACTTTCAGAAGGAAATGTACCTGCTCCAAATTCTTTACTGCCAATCTTAATTGGTTTAATGATGCCATTATTACCTTCAGATAGTTGTGACAGCGCATATATGTCAATTTTACCGCTATCTTTTATCAACAATGTGATGTCTGAGTTAGTGGTTCGAGTTAGTTCTTTACTATCTTTCACATAATTCTCTACGATACATCTATCGATAGTCATAGCGTAGCTATATCGAACTCCCAAATCAATTGTACAGCACGTATGCGCCATATTAGCAGAGTTGTATTCATAGCATGACCATACTCTCATTTTTTTATCATCAGATAAAGTGTACAGTATATGGGTGTGTTCCTCCTTTTTGTCTTTTTCTGTGGATGACACCTTTCGCCATCTTGCCATAGTAATTGCACCTTCATGAGGAAGTAAGGTTAAATCGAACCAAACTTGGTCGCGATCAACCGATGCTTTGCTCCAAAGTTTCAGTAAACGGTCAAATTTGGCATAGCTGCATATTAATTGAGAGTCATCAGATATGCTACAGAAGTAGATGGGTCTAGGTTGTCGCTTAGTCCATTGTAATATTGGTTTATAGACTCCATATTCGTCTAGGACTTTCCATAGAGAAAGATATAGAGATCCGAGCACAATATCAGATGCAGCACCCCATTTTAGTGAGTTTACGGCACTATCGTCATGAAAGATTTCGCAACAAAATATCCACTTTGGTTCTTTCATAACTTCAAATTGCGGTCTGTAGACATTAACACGATTGCCAAACGCAACAGCAATATATCCATTTGTGCTGTTCAAATCAACAGCAACGCAATCAGTGGGTAAATAAATCGTCTGTAAGCGGCCATAATTCTTTGAGAGTATGGCTAGGTTATTTCCGGTACAATAAGCAAATATTAAGTGCTCTCTCCACACGCCTTGACATGCAGTTTGAATGCCTTGGTTAGGTTGTCCAGGTAAATAGGTGAGAACCATTGGCAAATGTCGTTAAGATCCAGCACTCTGGATCATATAGAATAATTATATGTACACTTTACTCTCTTTGGTTTGGTATTGTTTTATTATTATAGAGGGTACTTATGTTCAATGTAATAGTAATATCAATCAATGACTTAGTAAAAAACAGTGTGAATCAAAGAAGAACTAGGCAGCCCTGACACACCACAAGGTGTGATTTATGGTTGACACGAATTTATAATAAAAGCCCGTGAATTAACGGTTATGGTTGCTAGTTGTAAAGATCAGAGAAAGGCTGTTGCCATTTGTCTGCAACGATCGCCTTGTGTGATGCTAGATCGGCACCGTCCCCAGGAATGTTTGGATGATCCTGAACTCAGACGCGACCTACCAGAGCTATGTCTCGCTCAAATGAAGGCTTTTATGGACTGCAAGCGCGGAATTGTGGACATGACGAAAAGATTTACAGGTAATGCACCCTTGTCGACAGGAAAATACGATGAGCAATACCGCAAACTCTGCGAGGGTGATTTTGATCCAAGAGAGGAAATGGCAAGGATTAAAGTTTTGGATACCAAACGCAAATGAGTCAAAGTAACGTACAGAATAACTCTACTAACAGCATCTTTGTGAGTTTGCTTCTTCACATTACCCATCCCCACCCATATAGGTAGCGCATGTATATCATGTAAATATATTCAACTAGTTAGTTTATGAGTGAACGAACACAAGAGATTAAGCACGTCCTGGACAGCTCGAGCGTCTCGGACTGAAATGATCTTATTTTTCTCACCTTGACATACTAATCCTACACACCACAAGTTATTCATATTTGTATGGGCGTGTGGTCTAGTGGTATGATTCTCGCTTTGGGCGAACTTCAAGTCAAACTTGGAGTATTTAACCACAAGCATGCGAGAGGCCCTGGGTTCAATTCCCAGCTCGCCCCATTTTTTGCTTCTATAAAACTTGACTTTAATAGTTCTAATAAGAGATCTCATATGCTAGCAGATGATGTGCAGAAAAGCTCTCCTGTGTTTTTAACTTTGACACACAGTGGATGTTGCTTCTTCATCCTAAGGATTCGTTCGTTACTGTCATTACGCGCCCTTTATCGATAATTAAGTGTCAAACCGATTATTAGATTAAAGTGAAATATATAACATCGTCCCACAACTAAAAGAGTGAGCCTGAATCATAGGATAAAAGTAAATATGGATCTGCATTAGAGTGGGCAAATGAAGTGATGAATTCTGACGAACTAGAGTTGCAAAACTTAGGTATACATGTGAAGTCTCAAAGCACAGTTGAACAACAAATTGAACAAGATGTGGAAAACTACACTACAGCGCAAGCATTAGCAGACGAACAGAAACGACTAGAGCGTGCACAAAATGCACTCCACAAAATTAATAGTAAGCGCCGTATGCTCCAGAAGAAGCTCGGCGATACTTCTCGGATTTCTGTGAAACACAAAGTAAAAGCCGAGTTGCAGACTCTTGATGAGACCGAGAGAGCCAATGCCCTGGACGACATATCGCAGATTCGATCACGTATAAGGGAGCTACAGGGTGAGCATAATGGGGAAGACGAAGAGCTTGTTGATGGCAGGCGGCCGCATGAGTCCGAGAACGACTTTTTGATAAGAACCGGAAAAATCACAGCATTTGGTTCCAAGACTGGATTCAGCGTAAGTTCAGAGTCACATCCCGAAAATCAAAAGATCGAAGAAGCGAGGGACGTCACAAAGGTTCCCAGTTCGGAAGATGAGGATTTGAGTCACTATACGGTTGACGAGGATAGCATTGAAGACACGCCAAAAATAGAAGTTAAAGATGATGGAGATGAATATAGTTATCAGAAAAGATTGCATCAGTGGATAACAAAGCGTTCTGCATTGCGTTCCTCTGACCCTCAGCCTGAAGCTCCTGAGTGGCGAAAACCAAATCCTGCTATACCAGACGCTAAATTAAATGATTCATTTAGGATACCAGGTGAAATATACACTTCGCTCTTTGACTATCAAAAAACATGTGTTCAATGGCTATATGAGCTTTATCAAGCAAGATCTGGTGGCATTATTGGTGATGAGATGGGTCTTGGTAAAACCATTCAACTAATTGCATTTCTTGCTGGGCTCCATTACTCGGGGGATTTAGATGGGCCCGTCTTGATAGTATGTCCTGCGACTGTCATGAAACAGTGGTGTAGTGAACTTCATCGTTGGTGGCCTCCTCTGAGGGCCATTATTTTGCATTCGATTGGCTCTGGTATGACTGGTAAAGGAAGCCTTGATGACGAGGAGCTAGAAGATTTGATTTTGAAGTCAGAGGCTAATGATTTCTCTTACGAGGAATATGTTGATATCAAGAATAATAAGAAAGCTAAACTCGAAAACACACAGAGAATTACTGCTCTTATTGAAAAGGTGGTAACAGAAGGTCATGTTTTGATAACAACATATGTTGGCTTACGTATTCACTCAGACAAATTACTAAACGTGAAATGGAAATATGCTGTTCTGGATGAAGGTCATAAGATAAGAAATCCTGACAGTGCAATTTCCTTAACTTGCAAAAGACTTAAAACAAGAAATCGTATAATTTTATCTGGGACGCCAATTCAAAATAACTTGAATGAGCTGTGGTCGTTATTTGACTTCATAAGGCCTGGAAAACTAGGTACTTTGCCTATCTTTCAGCAACAATTTGTCATACCGATAAATACGGGGGGTTACTCCAATGCCACGAACGTTCAGGTTCAAACAGGATATAAATGTGCTGTTGCATTACGTAACATAATAGCTCCCTACATGTTGAGGAGATTGAAGACGGATGTTGCTAAGGATTTACCGGAGAAGAAGGAATTGGTGCTCTTTTGTAAGTTAACGCAATATCAACGGACAAAGTACTTGGAATTCTTGAATTCAGAAGACCTGGCTAAAATTAAGAGCGGTAAAAGGCAGGTGCTTTACGGGATTGATATATTGAGAAAAATTTGTAATCATCCCGACTTGCTTGACCGGCAAGTCAAGAGATATGAAAAATCGTATGGTAATCCCAAGAGATCCGGGAAAATGCAAGTTGTGAAACAGCTTTTATTATTATGGAAAAAAGAGGGACACAAGACGCTGTTGTTTACTCAATCTCGTCAGATGCTGGATATATTGGAGGAATTTGTACAATACAAAGATGGAGATCTATCCGATATCAGATATTTGAGAATGGATGGTACCACCGATATTTCTATTCGTCAGTCACTGGTTGATAAGTTCAATACGGGGCCTTATGACCTATTTTTATTGACCACTAGAGTTGGTGGTTTGGGAGTAAATTTAACCGGATCAAATCGTATTATTATATTTGATCCTGATTGGAACCCTTCCACTGACATGCAAGCCCGAGAAAGAGCATGGAGAATTGGTCAAAAAAGAGAAGTGACCATTTATAGGCTGATGATTGCAGGTTCCATTGAAGAAAAGATTTATCACAGACAAATATTCAAGCAGTTTTTGACTAATAGAGTATTGACTAGTATGAAGCAGAAAAGATTCTTCAAAATGAATGAATTGCAAGATCTCTTCAGCTTGGGTGGTGAAGATGGGCACGCATCAGAGACACTGCTGGAGGAAGTGCACAAAAGTACAGAAAAATTGAAGCAGTCTGCTACTGCAGAGGGTGATGATTTTGAAACTGTTGTACAATTAAATGGCGTTCAAAAGTTAGAAAGTTTTTACGCCGAAAAGGATACTAAAGATAAAGTCAAAACTGATGATGATAGATTGATTGAGGGACTAATTGGAAGTCAAAATCTTCAGGAGGCCGCGACGCAAGAACAAATGATACAATCGCATGCGACTGCTTCATCAAAAATTATTTCGCGCGAAGCAGATCGTATAGCGAAAAGGGCGCTTGATGCAATCCGGCAATCCAGGAATGTCATTAAAAAGCGCGATATAACTACACCTACTTGGACTGGCAAATTCGGAGAAGCTGGTAAAGTTCAAAGCAAACGTCCATCTAATTTTGGGTCGAAGCGTTTACCTGCAGGATCAGCGTCTATTTTAAAGGGCATACAAGAGTTACAACAAAACTCAAAGAAACAAGTGGTTTCTTCAGATATGGCTACTAAGGATTTAACGAAAGAGACACACTTACTTGAGAGAATTATATCATTACTTAAATCAGAGGGTGGTCATATGGCATCTTCAAAAGCCATTATTGATGAGCTTGGGATGCAATTTTCGAATAGAGAAGACGTGGCGAAAGTACGAGCTTTGCTAAAATCTGTTGCAAGTTTTGATAAAGACACAACTAAGTGGAGGCTTAATGACGAATTCAGGTCCAGAAACAATTAACTTACTCATTGTGATCTCAATCCTAGATCCGATGGCTCATTAAAAACCATAAAATATGCTATAATGTTGAATTCTAATGTTTATATAATTGAATGAACTTGAATTCATATTTATTATCTCAAAGCAAACCCCTGTGATTCATGAATTGCCAACAGTAGCTTTTGTTCAAGTTTTTCTTGACTTTCGTACTCCCACAAACATAATTCATTGAAACAAGTGTGAGAGATGGGTAGGGATTCGCTATCAAGGGCTCCGAGCCTCGAAACTTTAAAATTCAAAGTCGAAATACCAGTCGCAGGTATTCGATCAGATCCAGTTACAAACTGAAGAAATTTTCTCTGTACGGGATATTCCCATTCATCAATTATCTCCCATAACCACTGGATCTGCTTGGAGTAGGGTTCAAACCCTCCCACGTATTTTGTCACGGATCTTAATGTCTCAAAGTCATACTTACTGTCATGTGCATCGCCACAAAGTAATTTCTCGAGCTCCTGAGAATTGAATAGTGCTATTGCATTGCATTTCGCCAATACCTTCTCAAAACCTTTCCGCAAATTATCGAACTGCCAATTGATCAAAGAATTCAAATAAAAATTTATCCATTTCTCCGTGAATTGATGCTTATTTTGCTGTGTGATATCAATACTGCTACCTCCTTTTACCAGTTCTGCTATGGCATAGTGGGGTAGATCCTTTCCAATCAAATCTACTGATTGCCTTTTATAAGTCGTTTCAAAGCGTAGTGCAAATGCCTCTTCAAAGTCATCGCCCTCATAATCAAGCATCTTCAGAAGATTATTGGCAGCTTCGGGATACAGGTCCGCATAGTCATTGAATGTCAGAGGTTCCTTCAATAACTTTTTGTAGAAAACTTTTGGAAGGTTTAGGTCTAAGATAGTACTATTAAAAATTGCTAGTCCTAAAACAACACCGAATAAAAAATACAGCTCTCCTATGGAATCATCAATATGTATTATATCTAGAGGCGCGGGCGAAAACCATGTGTGCCTGCTCTCCTCTAATATAACAAATAGCCCATTCAATGGACTAAAAAGATTCTTAGTCAATAACAAAAACCATTCTTTTCGGGGACCTCCGGCGTCAATCCCTGGTTCACCAATAAACTCAATTCTGAGTGATTTCAACAAATCTTGCTGGTTCTCCTTTATAGCCTTCAAAGAGTCATTAGCTATATGATCTCTGCGAACTCTAATTCGAAAGTATACGTCAAACACTTTTCTTTGATCCAAAGAGGAAAGAAATGCTTGTTCTGCGTTGAACTCCATGATTCGTCTGAATTCAAGCTCCATGATAGATATCTTCACACCTAATGATAATAAAAATGGATAGCTGCAGAAAGTAGTATATTTTTGGTTAGTATGGCCTGCTACGGCTATAATTCCAAAGGGTTCCATGCCTCTCCATATGTCAAAATCCTTACGGAAATCTAAAAAATCAAGCATCGTATTGTAGAACTCTTCATTTCCTAGCCGAGTATTATCAGTTTGTCGCGATGGAACTTTGAAAATGTTTTGTCCACCAGCGCCTCTTCTTATATTTGCCGAGTATAAGATATACATCAGTTTCGTGGCGGTCCTTATGTGCCAATCTTTTTGTAGCAAGTGCGGATCAAACCTAAATCTTTTGTTATCGTTAACTTTGATATTGCCGTGTCGTACGGTCCAGTCATCGGATGTGCTTTTGTTGTTCGAGATTTCAGCATCATCATATGTTGGTGTAATATCATGTAGCTGGAAACTCGTGTTATTTACTGCAGTGTTTCTTGCACAAGTCTCCATATTTCGATGCGATCGAACTACGTTTGGTTGAATGCCTTGGACATCTAATGTACTGCCCCCAAAGCCTGAGGCTCTGTAATATCTTAGAAGTAAAAAAGTGATGTAAAGATTGAGAAAATTGACCAGTTGCTTGAACGGCGCATGCTTTACGTATTTCAAAAGATGCATCATTGCATCCAATGTCTTATCATCCATGTTTGTGAGATATCCTACACATCTTTTTGTTACTTCAAAGGAGACTGCCCTGATTTTTGGAGTATCCAGATGCTGTTTAGGCTCTTGTGATGGTTTCAGGCATATCCGTAGCATGGGGTTCATTAATAATATTAGTAACCATTTGAAGCTTTGATTATGGAGATCGTTAGTCCGTTTCAGAAGATCATTAGAAGAGCAGATCATGACGTAAGTAGGCCTCCTTGATGGTAGCGATTCTATAAGCGTATAAAACTCAGCTAGCTCTTTAAAATTGATAAAATTGCTGGATTCTGATGCCAAAAAAGACTCTTCGAGTATTTTTCTACTGCTGAAGCATCTTCTTAGATATAAGCAAACAGGTTCGAAAATCTGATGTTTAGTTACTTTCGTGGTTGATGCTGAATCAGATGACGAAGTCTCATTGCATTGTTTCAGTATATCCTTGAGTCTGCTCAGGCTGCAGACTTCCATTGGGTTTTGTGATGGGATTTCATTACCCATAGACCTATGAATTGTAACTTGGCATATGAAACATTTGAATTTACAAGCGGTAGCCTCGTAGAGAAGCTGGATTCCACAACAAGGACATTGGGAGCAAATATTCTGATTCTTTTCTTCGTTCCCAAGATTAACTTCGGGCCTATGTTCAACGTTAACGGACTTTGTACTTGAAATAATTTTTGCCTTGTGAGGATAACTCCTCCTCCTCCTCCTCCTCCTCCTCCTCCTCAAAGCTTCAAATAGCATCTGTGACACCTTACTATAAATCCAAATAAATTATGATGGAAATGCCTTGTGACTTCAATGGTCTCATCAGAAACAACTAAATGTTAGTTTATCAATAATACGTCTTGCATAAATCTCCGAGGGTTTTGCATTACATTAGATCAATTTTGTGACTTAATTGATATGTACGAGATAAAAAAGGTAAATACACAAACTGACATAAAAGTCTGGGGTAATGGACACCGAGACAGTGGTATGGTCAAGGTGTGGTACAGCAGGTAAATATGGAGCGCTGGTGAGCAGTTTGATCAGTCAAGATGAGGAGTTCTGTGTCAATGTCTACCGTCGAATTGTTCAAAAACGATCTTTCGTAAAGGGAAACGAACAGTCAATAACAAGTATAGCCACGCTAGGATATAATATCGCCGGAAGTATAGTCTATGATGAGGAAGATCTATGGTACCTTTTAATATTGAAAAGCAATGGGAGCTTAGAAATTTGGGATCATACGCTCAGGATTATCAGCAAACTGGACACCGGCATTTGTCATACTCATGTTGAGCGCAGTTTTTTGATCACAAGCCTTCGTTCCATGCAACTATATGTAAATTTAAGAGACGATGAAGTTTGGTGTATACCACTTGAACGTTTCCAAGATCCAAGTAGATTGAATTTTGCTCAGCAAGCTCCACGGGTGGTACACCACACAACATATCGCATTGTGGCAATGGAACTCGCCTGGAACTGGGAAGAAAGTGAGCATCATGAAGTAGAAACTCTTTCATTATTGTCACAATCAAGAAATACCTCAAGTTGTTTATTTGAAGCGATGTACAAGCCTGATAAAGTGGATCGCAAGCAAAATGATGAATGGTACTTCATCAGAAGCTTTCATTTCGATGCGTTGGAAAACTTTCGAATAGCTACCAGAGGTAAAAGTTTACGTCCATTGGCCACTTTCAAGTCTATCACCGACCTAGGGTTTGTAGTGTTCACTCCAGTGAAAACTTTTATGATACCGTTAGAAGACTTTCCAGTCAATAAAAGCTCTTCCACAAAGAACGTATACGAGAACGATGGAATATATTCTAACATTTGTGAAATTGCTAGTCTCACACCTACTATTGAAGTATTTTCAGCAGTTGTGCTTGAAGAGCTCGCAAATTCATATAGCTTTACATTGATGACAAATAAGAATGACAAGTTTACTGTAAAGTTTAAAGCTGTGTTAGATATCAGCTCCTCAGATCCATTTTACGATTGTAGTGGATTTGGTATATTCCGTGAAAAATGTCAAAGTTCTGCTCCAATTACGAAGCTTTATAGTTCAACGATTCACAGCGTTAATCGCTTAGTTTGTTATACTAATAATTTGGGGGTTCAGTATTTTGAGAGTATGAAAATTGCTCCGAATCACCTTCGAGCGAGACAGTGTTCAGTGGTGGTTGAGCCAGATATTATCTTTGCGCGGTATCTTAATGAATGCTTGGGTTTAAGCTTAACTATCGAATCGCACCTCAGAGACGAATGTAGGATTGTATTGAATTATTCTGGCTACTTGCCATCGAGTGATCCTGGTGATGAAGGGAGAACTATGCAGCTTGAGGTATTGTACGAAGGCAGTGGAGCGATTCCAATAGATACCCTGCGATCTAAAGACGGTGGTATTCAATGGCTTGATAGTCATTTTGTTTACTCATCGGATGGCAGTTGTTTCGTGAGACGAGAGGAGAGAGAAGCTGCGACAGTTACAAAACACGAGGTGTACCTTAACGCCATTGTTTCATCCACAACAACACCAAAATCAGTCCGGCTTACTTATACATCCCATATAAGCTGGTCAGATACGAACAAAACTCTGAACATATCACACTTGACAAAATTCAATGCCGTAAAATGTCTCAGATCAAAAGAAATCCACGACAATTGTAAAATTACTGTTATAGCAACTGAGAGGCTGATTTATATTTATGACGAGAGAGCTGAAGAACCTTCATTCCTTTCGTATGACTTGGGTGTAAAAAACATACAAATAAATGATGTGATGATCAACTATAACAAGATCAATTGCGAAGTAGAGATTGTAATAAGCGATGACCAGGGGATGGTATTCATTTATAAATTAACTCACATAATGACTCTAGAAGAAAAATTTGACGTAAGTCAAGAGCCCGTCCAATTGTGCGAAATTGGTGGGAGTATCAACTTCATTTCTTATACACGCCACAGATTGTTGATTTTCAAAAAAACACATGGCGGGTCATATGTTCCCAATTTAGTTTCAACAGATGCAACATTCAAGAAAATAGTAAGCTGCAGCGATTGCGTTGTTGCGGCATTGACATTGGATAACACCATTTTGAGAATTAAGATAGGGCCATATATTGAACCCAAATATTGCAGCCAAGTTGTGGCCTCTGTAAGGGGATATTCAGGTAAATATATTACTTTTCGCTCGTCAGAACGATTCGTTGTTTTTTACCTAAATAGTGATGAAGGTAGCTGGATATATTCCATTGATCTCGTTGAAAAAAGAATTAAAAGCTCATATGAGTTATCGTCTCTTGATCGCAATGTCACTACAACAGATATAATAACAATACCTTATGTGAATAAACCGGATAAACTGGGAATTTCAGTCACGGGCGATATAAAGATATCTACGAGATTGATGTTTGATAAATGTTTTCTTGTTGCTTTGAACACTGACAAAATTGAAGATGCTGAAGCAATTGATTCTCTACGAAATATTTTACTTTTTTCTATTGACGATTCTAGTGGTAACCTGGATATGCATACTAGTATCAAAACTGCTCATAGTATCAACATCTTTCAAAATTTCTACGATTTTTGTTTTCTCGCTTGTGGATCATGTATTGAAATATTTGTTATCAAATACTATTTCAAGGAAAATCGCTTTGTCATTCAGAGCTGCTCCAATAATTTAGAGTGTCGAGGGTTTATCGTGGGCATGGTGCATTATCCTCGCATTGGTCAAAAAAATAAAGTTGCCAAGGAAAAGAACAATCATAAAATTAGAAGAACTCATCTTACAAGTCACAATTTCAGAGAAATTTTGATAGTTTTAAATTTACTGAGTGGGGTTTCTTATTTTATTATAGACAATATTGATAAGTATTTGAACTTTGAGACCAATAAAATGAATATACTGGAAAGTGACGGTCCAAAATTCAGTGATTATATTTCAGGTGCAGTAACCTCTTTTGCTTGGTGCACATTCATGGAAGTGGAGTACATTCTTATGAGTGATACGAGGGGGTACTTAGTTTTAATATCGAAGGATTATCAAGGAACTGAAAGGTTTATCTTGAGATTTTTGAGTGGAGAAAGAGTTTTATCGATTTGTGCTACAAACAGAGTAACAAGCGTTAGGTATTTAATGCCAGAGGTCATCAAGCAGGCACCGTTGTTCCATGTCACGACCACAGAGGGCGGCATATTTACATTATCAGTTAGTCCATCAAAAGCCGAGATCAACAGAGGTTCCCAAACAGGTAATATTGAAGAGATCATGGATAGGCAATCACAATTAATAGATGTTGAAGTGCGTGGCAATGTCAAATTTATCGATCATAACGCACTGGATTATACTGTAACTTCCAGTGAATAAGTCACGTGATCTGACATTGCACGTAAGGTGTCCTGATCTCAACATATAAGTGAAAGGAAATCGTCATAAAACGTTAGTTAAGGAAGTTAGTCTGATAAATCTTTGAGTTGTCTTGGTTTGAGTGTATTGGGTCTGATTACTAACTCTATGCAAGGTTTTGTAAGGTTCAGTACTGATGAGGGAAGTCTAGAAGAGCAGGAAACGGCTGAAGGTAAGCATGATTATCTTAAAAGCATACCGGAAACTGTGAACTTTAGTAAATTTGAAACAATTGATATGTTTATGGAGTTTGACAGCGTTAAGACATCAGAAAAGGATACGAGGCAGATCTTAGATTCGAAATATGAAAAATACAAGGTTATTATAGGGGATCGTATGAAGATGTTCTTCACGCTAACATTAATTGCTTTGACCATCGGCCTCGTGGCGGGTTTTCTACAGATGTTCACCGAAACGCTTGTCAATTGGAAAACCGGTCGTTGTACGAGGAATTGGCTGTTGAACAAGTCCTTTTGTTGCAGTCTAGATATGCCCGATGTTGGCAGTGATGATAAATACAAAAGAGCATCTGAACTTTACAAAAGAGACGAGATGCTTTGTATTGAGCAGGGCTTGTGGGTTGATTGGGATGGCCATATTACCCCATTCCTGATCTTTGTCGTACTATCGGTAGCATTTGCTACCATTAGTTCCTTATTAGTGAAATACGTCGCTCCCATGGCGACTGGGTCAGGAATTACAGAAATAAAAATATGGGTATCTGGGTTCAAATACACTGAAGAGTTCTTCAGCTTTATTACCTTGATAACAAAAGTTATTGCGTTACCCTTGGCAATTTCTTCGGGTCTGAGCATTGGAAAAGAAGGTCCGTCAGTACACTACGCTACGTGTTGTGGGTTCTTGATAACGTCGAGGTTGTTTAAGAAAAGATCTTCATTCTCTGCGCAAACTGAGTATCTCATAGCGGCTAGTGGCGCAGGAGTTGCGGTGGCTTTTGGGTCTCCAATAGGTGGGGTTTTGTTCGGTTTAGAGGAGATATCCACCTCTACAGAATTTAATGCATCTGTTTTATGGAAGTCCTATTATGTTGCTCTTATCGCTGTCGCAACTCTCAAAACAATAAACCCTTTCAGGAACGGCAAGATCATTCTTTTTAACGTAACTTATGACAAAGACTGGAAAGTTGAGGAAATTCCAATTTTTATCATACTCGGAATCTTTGGTGGGTTATATGGTTGGTACGTAAGTAAATGGAACATCAGCTACGTGCAATTTAGGAGGAAGTATTTATCCAGATGGCCCATTCAAGAAGTTGTTGTGGTATCTTTATTGACAACCGTAGTTTCTTACTTCAATGAATTTTTAAAACTTGATATGACTGAGAGTATGGGCATTCTATTTCATGAGTGCATAAAGAATGATGACTCATCTGTTTTTTCTCATAAGCTATGCCAACTGGATCAAAGTACTCATGCATTGGCGTTCTTGAAAGAATTGAGCTCCCTTGTGATTGCTACGGTTATCAGGACGCATTTGGTGATCATGACCTATGGTGCTGCTGTTCCTGCAGGTATATTTGTTCCTTCAATGGCAGTTGGTGCTACTTTCGGTAGGGCAATAAGTCTCATAGTAGAAAGATTTGTGTCGGAGTCTAATATCATAACTGGGGGCACATATGCGTTTCTCGGGGCAGCTGCCGCTTTAAGCGGGATAACAAACCTTACATTAACCGTGGTAGTAATAATGTTCGAACTAACCGGCGCTTTTATATATATTATTCCTACTATGATCGTGGTAGCTATGACGCGCATTGTTCTTGTAACCTTTGACGTCCATGGTGGGATATCCGATCAAATGATAGCGGTTAATGGTTTCCCTTATCTCGAGGACAGTGAATCAGATCTGCAGTTCATGGAAACGACACAAGCAAAAGAAATCATGATATCAGAAGTTCAAGGAATATATGATCGAACGAATATGGCTGGTCTCAAAGAGTTAGTTTACTCAAGTGATGTCATTTATAGTGGATTTCCAATATTTGACAGCAATGATAGATCAGAGCCAGATAAGAGATGCGTGGGTTATTTGCACCGAGATGATTTGATTGCCAAGATAGGGAATATTGACAATGAGTCTGAAAACGAAACCACGTCTGTTACATTCTCCAAAGATGATACTGAATGTGGTGCCGATGCCTCCCTGATTGATCTTAGCGCAATCGTGAATCATTGTCCTGTTGTGGTAAAATCGACTGTACCAGCATCTCTCCTTTTCAAGATGTTTAAAAAACTGGGAAATAAAGTCATAATCGTAGAAGAGGAAGGAATCTTCAAAGGTCTGATAACTAGAAAGGATCTACTAAGATATGAAAAATATAAGCATAAAACTCTCTTTGATGCCTCATATAGTGATCACTCGAATTTGCAGCGATGGTATTGGTCTATTTTGAAGGTTCCCATCAGTAAGTTATCACGAACCTCGCGGTAACTAAGTCTTGTTCAGCATAGCTTGGACCAGCGCAATAGGCCATTGTATATATATATATATTATATATGATATAATTATGCATAATAAGTATTAACGTACTCTGTAATTATTTCTTAAAACTCTAATCTTCGTGCCACTTACCAATTGTCTTATATTCTGCGTAGACAATCTGGAAGTACTGCTTTCCAGCTGTATCCAAAGCAGCGTTAGTGAACTTTAACTCATTTCGTGAGAGTAAATCGAATATGCTGTATATAGCTGGAGTGAGTTCCTGCCTAATACTTGATTCAAAGGTGTTATTGATAGAAAGATGAATAAATTTCAACAAAACCATAGGGATGCTTTTTCTAATTGATTGTTTAACAATGGATGACCTCGATGATATCGTTTCGTGCGCTTTGTGAGCACCTCTTGCAACTAGAGAAGATGAAGGCTCGCAATAATTAGTGATGAGCCTCGAAAAGGCAGCAGCGGTAGTATTTGCAATCTGAAGTCCACTCGATGCTGTGAATAGATCCATAAAGCTGCTTATGAAATTGCAGACAAAGTGGTTTCTCTCTGAAAGTTTAACTCTATGAACCAGAAAAATCTTTGAGATCATGTAAATACACGTTTCCATTATTTCATCCACATCTGAATTTGATACCTTCAATCTTCGGCATAAGCGCAAGCAGAAAGGGAACATTTGTTCGATGTCGTACTGATTGAAGAGCCAAGGAGAAACTATCAGGAGTTCATCAAAGATTTTGATCGTAGTTTGCAATTGTTCAGGGCGCAACGAATTCGTGTGTAGCGCAGTGTTTAAAATCGATATTGAATTTCTGAAAATCCTGATACCAACGTCATTATTTTTTGAGATATTCAAGATGGCAATATTGTATAACTCCATCAGACCTAAAGTATACTTACTCTCTCGAGTAAGTATGTCATAAATTAAGCTCAGTAGATACCCATTGAGGTTTCTTTGATCATTAGCTGAGTGTTTCATAGCCAATGATATACCGCAAGCTAAATCTAATCTTGAAAGGCCCATATCCCTCAAAATAATGTAATGAGCGGACAGCAAAGAGAGCTCATGCTTATGGACAAAACAACTCAACAGAAATACACCAGAATGTAAGATGTTACATTCAGCTAGTTTATTATGATTTATCTGATAAGAAAGCACTTTCAGTATTCTTTTACATGAATCTAGTGTGTCATCGTCTGTACCTTCAATCGAAACTGTATGATATAAGCAATTGACCAACCACGGCAGTTGGTCAGCATGATCTTTGTTGGCTGATTCTGCATTCAGGATTCTCTCAATACCCCTTATTAAGTGCTTAATTAATAGTACCTTCTGCTTCAAGATTGCCTGGGGCTCTGAATACTTCACTGCCAAATGAAATAGTAACAATGATGTCTGATCTATAATTGAGTTCTCTAATATATCATTGAGCATAGCAAAGGTCCTTGAAACATATACTGAACTTACTTGTTCTCTCAGTTGCTTAGTATGATTCATCCATAGTTTCTCAAAGAGCCTGTCCTCTAGAATTTGTTTATCTGGCCTACTAGAGCATATTTGATAGATAACCATGGGTTCGGTTTCTATTTTCGACCTAAAAGTAGGACTAGTTAACAAATAGGTTATCAAATCTATGATTTTTTCGGATTTTTCTTTCACATTGATCAGTTGATCGAGGATCTCAACTCTCGTGCGCTTGTTGATGCACTGGATTGGAATTTGAATCAAAATCTGAGCTATACGATCTTCCTCGCATTGCGACTTTATTGTATTGATCAATGAAGTGATCACTCTAGTCTCCTCAAAAAGGTCGTCATTTTGGAAGAGTTTTAGCACCACACTATTATCACACCTTGTAATCAATAAGCTCCATAGTTCTTGAATCAACTCAAGCGAGAGCGTATTTATTAGCGTGGCCCATCTCTCAAATAAACAGTAGACGACTTGCTCAACAAACTCATTATCATTGTGCATTGCCATAAGTTCCACCAACTGGGCTATCATATTTTCAATATTAAAGGGCTTATGCTCACGAACTTTAAGAACGAAATAATAAAACTCTTTTGGAGTTTCTAGTGAAAAACTTTTGTCACCTTCTATTTCTTGGGTAACTTCTTCGAGAAAATCAACAGTAATAAAGTCATCAAATAATGTGATTGCATGATACTTCGCGCGTAATAATTCCCTTTGAAGATCACTATCTTGATAATGAAGATTTAAAAGAGTTGATATTTTTGATTTGATGAGCTCCAATCCAGTAGTGGGGAAATACTTAAGACCATCGAGAACAATTCTCAATAGAGCTAAGCTGGATATATCAACCGTAGTAGAACTGGCGTCTTGGATGAGATGAGAAATGAGATTGTTGAGCTGACTTACAGTAATCGTCTTGATGCTCTCTGATAAAACATCCGAGTAGCACGAAGTCTCAAATAATATAGTGATCGTTCTTTTGTTCTGCTGAGAGATGTCCAGTAGGCAAAGTACAAATTGAGAGAATTCCCTAGCAAGTATATGGCATTTTATAATTGCCTTCCAAATTTCCATTGAGTGACTTAAATCCTCATTGGCGCTCTTCAACACCAACTTCAAAAGTTTATCTTTGTTCTTTATTCCTACGTCTATGTCCAGCTTCAGTATATGCTTCAGCAAAGTCCAGTAATCTTCATTTTGAGTATCCAATTGCATCGTATTATCAAATAGATCTTGCAAAAAACTGTAAGATAGTGTCTTTTTGGATTTTGATATATCAGTAAGGAGTTTCGAAGCAATTGTGGGATATTTCTTAGTTATCAAAATGAATAATGATTCCAAATGTTTGAAGTTTTGATCGGAGAGACATCTAATAGATTCTCTATAAAGTACCATCATGGATTTTATACTGCAATCACTCTTCTCAATAACTCTCTGTAGATTGGAAAGTATGTTGACATCAGTATTGAAAACAATAGATTTCAACAATTGCTCGAGAGATTCGTTGATATCAGATGTCATATTCATATCTGATGAACGCGAGATGTAAATACACAGCTGGTTTAACGCGTTATTGCAGAAGGTAGCTGACATTTTGTTATTCGTGACTCCAAAATTTCCAAGATCCGTCATAGTAAGTATACTCTTGACAAATCTATATTCAAGCAAGAACTCAAACTCAGCTAAAGCACATAATTCCAATGTTTTACCGAGAATTTTTGTACCTTGGTCAAAACCCAAATCGATAGTCATCGATTTATTGAGCAGTTCTATAGTTCTTGTAATTGCAATAGTTAGCCCATTGTCAACAGTAGACTTTTTATTCAGTGCCTCGATTGCCATATCAAGCGTCTTCATAAAATGTATAGCAAAGTTCAAACCTTTGAAGGCTCTGTTACGCAGGGCAGAGTCATATAAAGCTTCCCAACACTCGGAAAATAGATTCCAAGCGTATGCATCGCTCTTCCATTCAAGCAGCGACGTCTCATTCCAACGATCTCTCACCAACTCCAAAAAAAAGAGTTCTTTACCAGGTAGTGCAATAGGATATACGTCTCCATCTGATATCGCTCTTTTTTTGTTTTCTCGAGTCAAAGTCTGTCGCTCATATTCCTGATAAACGTACGAAGGACTCGCTGTTTTGGCACGCAGTGAGCGGGTCAAAGCTTCCATCAATAACCCCTCTGTCTGAAGACGTAACTGGGAATATAGAAGTCCGTTTCTAGCTTGTTGATTAATCTCAAAGATGTTCTTCTTTTGATCTCATTTTTTTTGATATGCAATTATATGAAATAGAGCTCATCTCTCTAATCAACTAAAATTGAACATGTTTGTCCGAATTCAATTATCAGTAAACACGAAAGAGCAACAATCAACATCTTTGAACTTTAAGAGTCTGCCATGTCCGCCGATACACTGAAGTTTACTGACTCCTCTGTATCTAACAAATCGAAGCACGACGCCATTGAGATGCTCGCGAGTTCAAACACAAATAAAGACAATCGAGGTATGGATTACTTAGATGTAACACGGGCAATCTGTACCATAACGAGATTGGGTTGGTCTCAAGCTTTTTTCAATTACGTTTCACATCTATTTGATATGTATCAGGAGTTGGGAAATGATCGTATTCATACAGTTCCCATGATTGGCGTGGTTAGTAACTTATATGTCCGGGAACATAATGCTGCTGTTAATACAGCCATGGACTTCATGGCCACTGAGCTTGAATTTTACATAAATGCTCTATCGAAACCACCAGATAGCACTAACGAGGATGATGTTGCAATTACCAAACTCTTGAATCTGGAGACTTGCGTCAACATTATTAACTGTCTTTCTACAATGCACTTCACGCTCGATGATATGACTGATACTTTTGATGGCATAGATCGTAATAATTTTATTACTAAGCTTTTAAGATGGGTCAATAGGTCCGATGGAGAACCAAGAGTGGAACGCGTAGAGCGTATTTTATCCTGTACCGGAAAGGTTTATAACTCAGTTGTATTTTGGCAATTACTGAACCAATTACTCTTACGTGGACTTTTTGAGCAAGCGATACTACTCATCGAAAGGTCTCGAATATCCTCGGATATGGAAGATGTTTGTAGCGTAACTAACGAAGCCATAAAAAGCTTACTCAGACTTCTCGAAAATTATCCCATGGACTCTGCAGAGGACTTTAGAAATTGGAAATCGTTAGTTTTGAACTTAAAGCAGGAATTTGATGAATCTAATAATAATATATCTAAGGATTTGACAGGCTATCTCAATGAGACTTTACTTTTATTGAGTGGATCCCATCGTGAAATTTTGAGTTATTCCAAAACATGGTACGAAGCTTTTTGTGGTCTCTTTCTTTTTTATATACCGTCGCTCAAATTGACAGAGGAGTACTTGTCAATGTCTACTGAGAAGCATCCAATATGCGTGACGAATGATTGGGAGCAAGCATGCGTCAATATAATCAAAAATGATCTCTATAGCATATTCTTGGTTTTGGAGTCACTTGACAATTGTACAGCCACTTTTGCGGCTGCTCTTTGTGCCGCCAAGGGTATGATAGAATCACCGTTTGCTTTGGATGATAGTAGTATGAGATTGGATGTCGAGGAAGATCTTTTTTCTCAAAGTAACGGTATCGCCACATTCATGTTGAATAATTTTGCATTGGAACTATGTTCATATAATCAAAAGAGCCTCTGGCCAATTACAATCGGTTTGATAACCTACTCTCCAACGGAAACAACAAGCGCCAAAAAACTCGCCATTTCTGAGCTTCTATTACATTATCCATTTGAGACCAATGATGACATCGAATGGCTCTTGAGTATTTGTGCCAAATGGAAGCTTACTGATATTGCGAGAACCATTTATATGAGATTAGGAAGAAAGATGATGGATGAAGGCAATTCGATAGAGGCTATATCGAACTTTAGCAAAGCGGGTAGATTTGATCTTGTGACCAATTATACATGGATATTGTTTGAAGCGTCGGTACTGAAAGATGGACCATTAGACGATATCGTACTAAATGGTATCATAAGCACACAATCTGTTCAACTTATTCCCGATGAGGTAATGAAAGCTGTTATGACTGGCGCTTTGAGACAATCTCTGGCTCCTTATGCTGTACTTTTCAGATTTTATGAATATAGAAAATCAGAAACATGGAGTGAAGCTTTCCGTCTTTTAATGGCATTAGTCACCTTTCCATTTCTACCTAAATCCTACTTGATATTACTGATGTGCAAGTTCGTGTACCCCATGTTTCTAATCGATGATACGAAGAAATTACAAGAAGATGACATATATGCACTAATCGAAATAATGGAGACCAGGTGGGATAGCTCTGATGAGCGTTCGCGTACGTTTTTTGAAATATTACGGGAAAATGAAACATGCTTGGCAGAGAATCTGCAACAGACCAGCATAGAAATAAGGAAGAAATTGAATATTAAGCTTTGTCTTGAATATATGAGCAGTACTTGATCATAACGTAGTACACAGCTTTACGATCTCTAATATGTGGTATTTCATACGCCCTATGATTTCCAGATAATTCATAGTTTATTACGTGAGGTGGAGCATGGTTTCAGCGAATCCATTATAAGATAACATCCAGGTATATGTTTAACCTGTCAGAGTTGTAGGGCTCGATTTCAGTAAATCTTGAATTCAGTGATGCCCATTACATAGCTTCATAATACTAGAAAACATAAATTACTGTGAGTTTTTTAATCGATATGGTGACATTGGAGAGGAAATACCTTAACGCAGACAATCAATGTTGAAACTGGCAAATAATATTAGTTCTTGATCTAAATGTCGTTAGCCATGTCAAATCTTTATTGCTTACCCACTGCACACTTAATGCAAGAATGGGGTGTGGTTTACTTATTGATGTTTACGTTTAGTAACTGTTTGCTGATCTTCCTCTGTACTTTGATGATAACTCACAAAAACATTAATATAAGACCAGCTAAACAAATCGGCACAAGAAGATGCGTTTCACTGGAACTACATATGTGTAGGCTACATAACTTGATTGTTAGACTTTCTCTTGAGTGAGGTTTAGCGCCCCTTCACGATACCATTATATTTTACAGGTTGGTTGACGAAAAAAATTAGCGCCGCTCGGTTTCGATCCGAGGACATCAGGGTTATGAGCCCTGCGCGCTTCCACTGCGCCACGGCGCTATATTGATAACGCTCATATAACGCTAACGTACATAATAAATGATACTTTGTTCAGCACGTTACTGGAAACAAAAGAATGATAGTCTCATTTGATGATCTGCCGATAAAACTGGATGTCTCTCGAGTTGAACTTCACCAATTTGCGGTGATAATGTTTCCTCAGAATGTATAGTATGATTTTACTCAAGTCTGACACTGTACGTTGAAACGATTGACAATCAGCACAATGTAAAGCGGGAAGCACCAATCTATCTACACTGGAGAGACTGCGATTCTGTGGTTCAATCCTACTAAGGAAATGCTACTTGATTGGGATTCAACTCGTAATGGTGCCGAAATAAAACAATCCCTCAAAGTTGATGGTGATCAGTGAATATCGGTGTAACATGACAAACAATATCTCATCGTAGTATACATTATATAATCTTTGGTTACAATCACACACGTAATTTGGTACAACATGATAGCATGTTGATTTCAAGTCGGTAACAATTAGTATGCCATTTTCGTATAGTGGCTAGTACGCTTCGTTGTGGCCGAAGAAACCCTGGTTCGATTCCAGGAAATGGCATTTTTTTGACTAGCAAGATCATGCCGCGTGGGAAGGAACCCATTGACGCTAGCAACCTGATGTCAATGGCACCTAGGATTATAAGTACCTGGTTAAGAAGACACTTAGGAAGACCTGCATATTTTGTGAGCAAAGATAATCTTTTTTGATATACTATTGATATACTATTGATATCTCTAATTTCAAGGAGTTCTAAAAATCATCGTTTGAGATCCTACGATACTGGTTCGACAGTCAGTTAACTCTGTAGCACTTTATGAGAATCATGAAGTCGGTGGTTAATTTGATTCAATTTCGACATCATCGCTTCTGAAATCATAGTTCATGTAGAGTGCATACTTGGTGTTCTCATGAAGTGAATAAGCTGTCTCTAAAAGAGAATGGTGGATAAAGCTTCTTACATTATTGTCGTCGCTGATTGGTGTGATAAGATATCTTAGCATATATTGAAAACATGCACCTATCATTTATATCAGTATAGATACACAATATACCAATGATCTGGCTGAAATGCAGATCCAGATATATTCATCGAGATAGTTTCTCAGGGAATCAGTGTAGAACAAATTCAGTGATTACAAAACCACAACACGATGGAAATATTCGAAACACTTTGACTATGAGTACCATGCCACAGCACTCAACTTAAATCACGACCCTCTTAATCTACCTGCCAAGACGTACACTATAAACATGCAATCCATACCTATCAAGTATTTCAGCAGGAAACGGATGATGTACTCCAAAAGTAGTGAGATCTTCACCGCAGAAATGAACTTCATGAAGTTCTTTTACTCGTCATGAATTATATGAACCTCTGCCATCAATATGTCTTATTAAGGGATTTCGATTATGCGACATCGAGTATAATCTGCATCTAGTCAGGTAAGCACTGTAGAACACACAATTGAGATGGAGTCAAAATGATAAATACCATTACATATCTAGCGTTTGTGAATGCCAGAAGAGGATTAATACAGTCGATTCACCTGTCTATACGAACTCATCAGCAACCAAACAAAGATGAGTGTTACATTTTTAGGATTTACGAATACGATAAGAAATAAAGAAGCTTATATCATCATGTACCAATCAGCCAGACCAATTCAATATTTAGATTATTACATAAAACGGGGTTTAGGACGCCAGCATCAAGTAGGTGAGTTTATCGGCCAATGGAACAAGGAAATGTATATTTGCTCTGATAAAGTACATCAGCGCGGTAAGTGGTAGAACCTACATCCATTACATCCACCAATTGAATATGTAGCGTTATGTCTAATATAATACGAATATGATGCATAAGAATAAGATATATATATATAGGCTTGAAAGACCGGCCAGTTTTGGGCATGATAGAGTAGCATTGCGTACTGGCGAAAATTTCGAAGCCTGAGTACTCGACCACCGCAATGTGACAGAGTTGCTTTGAACAAGTCAGTGGTATGCAAAAATCTCGTGGTAAAATTCGAACGAGTCCGTACACGTATTCAAGGCAGCCCCCACATTTTCTGGGTCCTCGGACTTATGGTATGCCATTGAGAAATACTGCGAATCCTGTTTCTCGTAGTGTGACCATATATTAAAGTTATCGTGGGCGTAGGGAAGGCTTCCGGATGAGGAGTCCGAGGAGGACGCGGTGTTACTGGTGGCCAAGGGCTCCACATCCCACTCGTTAAATATGGATGCCGTTGATTTCAATATCCCGGCCAGCTCCCACTCGTCGTCGAGGGCGAGGCCTTGGAAAGCACCGGGGTCCAAATTCCAAGCGTACATCTCGGCCAGGAGTTGGAGGTGCACAGTGTAGTCCATATAGTGGTTATTGTCGTAGTATGTGGCACCGCCCACATCGTATCTGCAGCAGAATTCCATGGTCAGCGGGCACTCGGAGGGCTGACGCCCGGGGACCAGGATGCCCCTGTCGTAGAGCAGATACTTGTACGAGTGCAGGTCGATTCTGAACTCGAATTCGTCGATCTGCGAGTTCAGCGACTCCTTGTAGGCAGCAGTGACGTAATGGATGTCCCGCCAATGGTTGAAAGTGAACTTGACCTGCACGAGCTTTTCGTACGCGATGTTCTGCACCAGCACGGCGCCCGCCAGCACGCTGCGCTCCGCGCCCGCCAGCTGCACACTCTGCACGTTGACGGCCGAGTAGTCGTACCGCATTTCCACGTCCGACGCCGCGATCGCGCAGTCCAGCACCGCGATTGCGGCGCCGTCCGCTCCCGCACGATATTTCCCAGTCCCATTTTCCCCGTCCCCACTCTCAGCCAAAGGCAGCGACAGCGTTCTTGGAGACTCGCACGCATCGAACTGCAGCACTGTGTTGCCCTGCAGATCAAATCGTACGTTTTTCCCTCGTGAACCCATCGCTGACCTCAAACTCGACACACTGCTCTCTCACATTATGAGTTTCTCCCCCACAGCTCGACATTCTCCCTGCATTGCTCTTGCTCATATATCACTGTCTTGCCTCGGTATAGGGGCATTCTGTCTTGTCTTGTCGTCCGACTTTTGGCCGTCTTCAACATGGTTACCGTTATCCATTTCTGGTCTTTGCCTGTTATGTCCTTCTCCGTGGTTTTACGTTCTTTGTTCGAGTGCAGTGGGGGTTTGTGATATCTGAAGTATTCTTTGTTCTGTTATGGGAGATGTGCTTTCTGACACGGCCTGGGTTAGTTCTTGATTTAGCGTTGTCAAAGCGTTGAAGGTGGAAGAAGTGGGCTTTATGGGGAAGTCTTGGCATGTGGGGTAGATGCATGTGGAGTGCGCTGTAGAAGCGGATAGGAGCGTTTGTCATGGGGTGCGTTGCAGGGGGAGCGCGGGCCGAGCGCGGGCGGGCCGAGCGCGGGCGGGCCGTGCGCTGCTTGCGGAGAGGCCCGAGCGCGGTGGTGCCTGGGGGCGTTTGGCTGCGACGCTGTTGTCCGTGCGGACGCGCGGCCTGCGCCAGGTCTCTTGTTTGCGGTCCCCGATCGGGTATGATAATGAAAAAAAACGGCCAAATTTGCAGCTCTCTTCGCATCGCATCCTCCAAGAGACTCGATTTCGCCAAGATCGCAGTTTGGCAGCACAGCACAGGCCACTGGTACGCGCGGCGCTCGGAGTTCCTGCACCATGTCGTTTGACAGACCTGAGTTGTACAGCGCGCCGGTGCTGCAAGGCGAGCCCGCGGGCGAAGACGACAACACTGAGATCATCCGATCTTTCCGCAACTTTCTACTGGAGTTCCGCACCACAGCGCAGTTCGTGTACAGAGACCTCCTGAGGCAGGCCTTGCTACTGAAGCACTATGCTCTGACGGTCAACCTCGAAGATTTGATTGCGTACAATGACGATCTCTATAAGAGACTTACAGACGAGCCCAGCGACGTTATACCGCTTTTCGAGACCGCCATAACCCAGGTGGCCAAACGTATTGCCATATTGACGGGCTCCAACAAAGACGGCGGCTTAGACAGTACAGGCAATGCCGCTGGCGATACAGCAACGATAGCTGCTGAGACAATCCCACTATTTCAGTTGGTCCTGGACTCCAAAACCAATCAAGTGCCCTTGAGAAATCTAGACTCGGAGCACGTTTCTAGGATTGTACGGCTCTCTGGAATCATCATATCAGCTTCTGTGCTCAGTTCCAGAGCCTCAAAGCTTTCGCTAATGTGCAGGAACTGTCGCCATACCACTACAATGGATATTAGCAACTTCAACTCCATCACGGGAAACAACGTATCGCTACCACGGTCTTGTCTTTCTAGTGCAAATACTGCACAATCGGGACCAACAGAGGATATTACGGGCTCTAGCGGCATGCCTAAAAACTGTGGCCCTGATCCATATCTTATCATTCACGAATCCTCTCATTTCATTGATCAGCAGTTTCTGAAGCTGCAAGAAATTCCAGAGTTTGTGCCCGTAGGTGAAATGCCCAGAAATATCACTATGACGTGTGACAGATATTTGACTAACCGTGTGGTACCTGGTAATAGAGTCACCATCGTCGGTGTTTATTCCATATACAATTCAAAGAAAAGGAATCCGCAAGCAGGGGGAGGTGGAGGTGGGATTGCGATCAGAACACCATATGTTAAGGTTCTCGGAATTTCCACTGACATTGAAACGTCCTCTTTATCCAGCTCTTTATCTATGTTTCCTGAGGAAGAGGAAGAAAAGTTCTTACAGATGAGTAGAAGGTCAGACATATATGAATTATTGGCAAACTCAATTGCGCCCTCTATATTTGGTAATAGAGACATCAAGAAAGCTATCGTTTGTTTGTTGTTAGGAGGATCTAAAAAAATTTTACCTGATGGTATGAGGTTGAGAGGTGACATAAATGTACTATTACTTGGTGATCCTGGTACCGCCAAATCGCAACTGTTAAAATTCGTTGAGAAGGTTGCGCCAATCGCTGTATACACCTCTGGTAAGGGTTCTTCTGCTGCAGGTCTGACAGCTAGTGTTCAAAGAGATCCTATGACTCGTGAATTTTACTTGGAGGGTGGTGCTATGGTTCTGGCAGACGGCGGTGTTGTTTGCATTGACGAGTTCGATAAAATGAGAGATGAGGATCGGGTTGCAATTCACGAAGCGATGGAACAGCAAACTATTTCTATTGCAAAAGCTGGGATAACCACAGTTTTGAATTCAAGAACAAGTGTATTGGCAGCCGCTAACCCAATTTATGGGCATTATGATGACTTAAAGTCGCCTGGTGAGAATATCGATTTTCAAACCACAATTTTATCCAGATTTGATATGATTTTCATTGTCAAGGATGACCACAACGAGGAGCGTGACATATCGATTGCTAACCATGTCATTAACATCCACACGGGCGCCTCTTCAGCACTCACTGATGGATCAGATGGCCGTTCGAATGTCGACACGGAAAATGAATTGAGCTTAGAAACTATGAAAAGGTACGTGACTTATTGCCGATTAAAATGTGCACCAAGACTGACATCTGAGGCTGCAGAGCGACTTTCTGCACAGTTTGTAACTATAAGAAAGCAGTTATTCATTAACGAGTTATCCTCTACTGAAAGATCATCGATTCCAATCACTGTCAGACAGTTGGAAGCCATTATAAGAATCACGGAATCTTTAGCCAAGTTTGAGTTGAGTCCAATTGCAACAGAAAAACATGTTGAAGAAGCGATCAGGCTATTCCAAGCCTCTACAATGGATGCCGCTTCACAAGATCCGATCGGTGGCCTCAACAACCAATCTACATCGTTTGCTGAGATTCGCAAATTTGAACAAGAACTTAAGAGAAGGTTACCTATTGGCTGGTCCACCTCGTACCATACCTTGAAGAGAGAATTTGTGGATACAGGAAAAATTTCACAGGTAGCGCTGGACAGAGCTTTATATGCGCTGGAAAAGCATGAGACTATACAACTGCGACACCAGGGTCAGAATGTATACAGAAGTGGTGTATAACTTCAACGATTTCCGGCTAATAGTGTGCTATAAGTATTAAGAAGTAGCTTGAGCAATAAGCTTCTGGAGTATATATTCTTGTATCTAAATCACGTGATCTACTTACAACTATATTATTAAAATTGCATACCTTCTTTATGATACTTCAGTATGAGAACAGTCAATCCGAAATATTTGATCATAGCAATCAGGTAGCAAGCCACACCCACAATATTACCGAAACGAATTACGATTGGGACTAGGAACAATGAGGTATGTTATATAAACTAAAAACTTTTTGACAAAATCGATGAGCAATATTTTTACTAACAGCATTATTAAGTGAACATTTATTATCCCGAGAGAAATCGGAGCTCAATAAGGATGAACTAGCTCAGCTTGAAGAATTTGAACTAAAGCATGGACCCATGTCACTGATAAATCAATGTGTGGTATCGAGATCACCGGTCATTATATCATTAAGAAACAATCATAAAATTATAGCGCAGGTTAAAGCGTTCGACAGGCATTGCAACATGGTATTAGAGAATGTTAAAGAGATATGGACTGATAGACGGGGCAAAAACATGGTCAACAGGGAGCGGTTTATCAGTAAATTATTTCTTCGAGGAGATTCTGTGATAGTCGTTCTCAAAGCTCCCTCGGAGTGAATATATAAGATCTTAATTTACTATTATATGAGGTTCCGTGTACTATATCGACTTAATTCAAGATAACGATCAATGATCTTCTCTAAAAAAGAATACCAGGCATTCAGTAGCCTATACATATATATATATATATATATTATACAAAAACGTAAAAATGCATTAACGAGGATGTGCTACTACTTGAAGCTCTTCAATGGGTCAATCTTGCCAGCTTTACGCTTGCCAACTTTGTTCCGTTTCCTAAGCTTTTTTGGATTTTGGAAAGGCACAAACCCGTTATTTTCTTTATTAGTTCTAGCGCTTGCTGGCAACAGATAGTCTGGTACACGTTTCAAATGTTGTTGAATTCTAGCAGAATGGAGTTCTTTATCATGTCTCAGACTCTGTAATTCCTTTGGATTTTCCTCAAAATGCCTTTTAAGCTTTTCACTGGTTAGTAATTCTTGTTTCAATTCTTTTACCCTAGCCTCTCTGACAGCGACCTGCGTCACAGACCGGAACCCATCTTCCATTCTATAACGGAAACCCTCAATCTGCTTGACATCAAATTGATATGGTTTGATTTCAAGCCCAATCTTACTTTGTTGTTTAATTATACGTGAAAGAATTTTTTCATCTTTCTTTGCTGAATCCAACATAGATGGTCTATGTTTCCCATATTCTTTGAGTGGCACTACGAAAGATAACGCCATACCCGACTTGCCGGCACGCGCTGTTCTTCCTACCCTGTGAACATAGGACTTGGCTGTTGTTGGCAGATCAAAGTTCAAAACACAAGCAACATTCTTGAAATCAACACCTCTGGAGACACCATACTCTTTATCCTTTTTGATGGCGATTTTCTTCTTCTTTTTTTCTTGCGATGTGCCGATGGGGTGTCCGCCTTCATTATTATCGCGTTCCGGATCTTCTTTAACGTCAACATCATTTTCACCTTCATCTTGTTCCTTTATATAATCAGTATCATCTGTGGCTATGAGGATATGGTATAGGTTTTTATTAAATTGATCAACGATATGCTGTCTAGAATTGACTGGTAGTTCGTTATTCAAAATGCATGATTTGATACCGAATTGCTCAAGGACAAGCTTTAAACGATAACCTCTATCAATGTTGTTGACAAAAATCAAGGTTTTGCCCTTTATGAGGCCCAGTTTGAATATAACATAACTTAACAAAAACTTATCGAATTCTGAAACTCTAGTGTAATATTGAACCAAGCGATTTTGGTCCTTATTAATTTCATCGTCGTTTAATTTAAGTATGGCAGGCGATCGACAAAATCGGGCTTTTAAATTTTGTATGTCATCGTTCAAAGTAGCACTCATTAAAAACGTTTGCAAGTTCCGCTTAAGTGGCAAATACTCAGCAATCTTATTGAGATCCTCCTCATAGCCAAAAGTAAGTACTAGATCAACCTCGTCAATTACCAAAAACTTCATATTATCCAGGGTTATTGTTTCTATCCTTGTCTCTAAAACATCCTTCAATCTGCTTGGAGTCGATACGATAATATCTGGATTTTCCGACAGCATTGTGATTTGAACTGAGCTCGAAATATCAGACGATAAATTCATAGCTTTGATCACTTTTGAACAAAACAAAGTCATTTTAGATATAGTTTTCATCAATTGTTGAGCCAATTCTCTGGTAGGAACCAAGATAATACCTAACACCCCGATCTCCTCATTACCCTGAGTTGCTTTGTAATCTAGTATTGTCTGAATCATGGGTATAAGGTACGCCAAGGTCTTTCCGGACCCAGTAGCAGCCTTGGAAATTATATCTCTTTTTTCTTGCAAGGCTAGAGGAATCGCATGTGACTGAACAAGTGTTGGATGTGCAAAGCCTTGACTCTTTATGGCTTGCAGTAGTCGGGTGTCCAACAGCAGGGATTCGAATGTTTTTGATTCATCAACATACCCAGAGCTAGCCGATTTTTTACTCTCCTCTTTCATGCCTAATTTGATCCAATAAACTTTGGCAAATGCGCTTAGAGCTCTTTAGGCGTGAACACTAGGATCGATGACTATAGCTTCTTACCGATATTGTGCGATGAGCTAGAGCAGAGATGGAAATTTTTTTACTGGAAGGAACTGCCATGAAATTCCAAGAAGTAAATAATCATGCACGTGACGATAATGGTCAGGTAAATGGATATCATATAAAGCAAAGGAGCACTATTTTGGGCACTGATTGCTAATCGTGGAGGACAATGTCGAGTGGTTATTCATGGTATCATGAAAAATTACCAATTTAATTCGATACCTTTTCATGAATACCAAATCATGCCGTTGAATATTTCAAATACTCGGATGGTGGTCAGCACAGCGAAGCTACTACATTGATCCCGATGTTCATTATGCTTTCTACTCTACCTTTTAACGGATTGGAGTTACACTCTTCTATTTTCATTTGAGTGAGATTTATCGTTGCACTGTTCTTTCCTATAGTTATTAGAGCTTTGATGTCTTTATCTTCGTCTGCATTATCCACCTTGTCAACTAACAATGTGAAGGAATCCCCGAACTGCTCCTTGAAGATAGCAGCAATTTTCTTGATTTTGTCCACTTCTGAATGATGGCCGTGGTTACACGAACGGCTACTCAGTTTCACACTAGCGGGTGAGGAGTCGACGCTCATCAAAATAGCCATAATAGAATCAGCAACCGTGTCACTTATTAACCCCTGGGTCCATTCCAAAATAGCAACTTCATTGTGTATTGTTATTCTAATATTACCCATCACTGTTAACACTAGTTTACCAGTGCCGCCGTTGTGCTCCTCCTTTATTGTATTTGTAACATTATCTTCATCCACGACAACAGTGACTTCCTCAAACATCTGTAAAATATGCCAATAAACCAACTCCTTCTTACAATCAATCTTAAGTATTTGTTTTTCTTTTAAGACAGTAGTTTTTAACTCAGGATGATGTTCTGGTAGATCAGCCAGGGAGACTAAACTCAAATCGAAATTTTTCTCATCTTGAACTAATATACCAGATACTACAACATCACCACCCACATTGACTACGTTTTTGACATCAGAGTTATCATTTATTTCTTCTTCTAGTTTAGTTCCAGTCTTTTCCTCAGTTTTGAACATCATCGTTTTTTCGCCGCTATTAGGGTTTGGATTATCCTCATCCTTCACGAGAGAATCTTCTTCCATCTTGACTTCAATGTCATCCTCTTTCTTAACCTTATTAGTAGACTCTTCCTTTTGCAAGTCACTAACTATGTTACCTACAGCCTTCGCGATCTTAACTCCTTTAAATTCGAGGTCAACGAAAACACAATTCTTTGGATTGTAAACATGAACTTCATTTTCTGTGCCTTTGAGATGAGAAAAGTTAGATAATATAGCTGATTTTAAACGACCCATGGGATTTGATTCACCGTGAACCAGTATAATATTTGGTGCATTGATTTTTTCGATGAACTCCAAATTCTCTTGGAAGTCAACATGAGCTGCAAATGAAATCTCCTCGACTTGGCATCTTCTCGGAATGTTTGCCTCTGGATTACCTATCGAAGGAATTGCATTAGGCTCCAGTACTAAATATTTTGCCATGGTGCCTTCAACTGAATAACCAGTTATCAAAACCAAGTTTTTTTCGTCGGGGCACCACCTCTCTAAAAGATCTCTAGAGAGGCCGTTTTGGAGCATACCAGGTGCAGCAAGCATTACACTTGGACCAAAGTCTTGAAAATTATCCAAACTCTTTAGATATTTTATGTTCTTGAAGATGAACGGATTTGTCTGCGAGTCTCTAAATTTTTTTCGTATGCCGTCATTCATCATATTGACGTAGGTTTGGAATACCCCCATACATTTCTTAGCGAGGTTCGATCCATAATATATTGGAACCTGCCCTCCACCCAAATCATCAGTGTGTTGTGACCAATACTCGTCTAGAATTAACATAAGCTCTTGAGCTCGTCCCAGGGCAAAAACGGGCATTAGAACACGACCTCCACGTAAAATGGTTGAGTGAATCAATTGTGTCAGACGCTTTTCACGATTGAGCCGGGGTTCGTGAGTTGCAGTGCCGAATGTGGATTCTACTATAAGAACATCGGAAGGTAATGGCGGGACTTCTGCAGAATTCAGATGACGATCTAATTCTCTTGAGTAGTCGCCTGTGAACAATACTCTGAGCCCAGCAATCTCAACTTGCAACATAGCTGCTCCAAGAACATGCCCTGCATGGTATGCGGTGAACCTTATACCATTAACTTCAACCTCTGAATGGTAGTCTATAGTCTCAATGCGATCAAAAGAGGATGCAAGATCCTCATCAGTGTATAGATTTTCATCACTAGAAGAACCTCCTGGTGCACCAACACTAGTCACACGTACGAAATCACGTAATAACCATCTGTATATAGCCTTTGTGGGATGTGTCATGAACACTCGTCCACGGAAAGCTGTACGTTGCATAACGTATGGTAGCGATGCTGCATGATCTAAATGGAAATGTGATACCAGAAGTACATCAACCTTGGACAAATCAACCTCATCATAGAATGGTAATGCTGCAAGGCCTTGATGCGCTGGGTGGATACCAGCATCCAACATCACTGTTTTACCTTTGTACTCCAAAATATGGCATGATCGTCCTACCTCATTGCTTCCACCTAGTGAGTAAAATCGCAGCTCATTAGATTTCTGTGAGCTCATTATGAGTGAAATACTGATCTATGAGACGCAATGACCTAGAGGATTGTACAATAATATTGTGATGATGATTATCACCGATTAATTTAACAATATAGTAAAGTACATCGTGAAAAGATCTCTAGTTATATACATAAGACACACAACGCAAATTATACATCACTTTGAGATCTATAGCAGGAGTATTGTTGGCCTATTTAATATGGAAGATGATTTGAGACTGTCAAGAAACGATAAATCTAGGTCTCAAAGCATCAGTAGGTCATATCCACAGTATGACACTGATAATTCAAGTCAAGATAGTGATGATGTCGGATCTCTCACGAATATCTTTAGTATCAGTCAGAAAAATGTTGAAGAGCAAGAATATATCACATCATCGGATGATGAAGAACCTGTTAAGGTATGTCAGTTTGATATGGATACTATCGTGGGACTTGCGCCAGAGACTGATTTATATATCTCAGGAATTTTCAAATTGCAAGTTATACGTGGCGGTGTTATATTTCATAATGTTCACTTCAATGCATGCGATGATTTGCATACGGTGTGGAATCCACTGTGCACAGCTATACCCTCGATCCGTAGTTCCCATTACGCTGGTTGGACTGATGAAATATTCGCTTCTAACTCAATTCGACAGGTGATTGAAAACACACTCTCGCAATATCCTTGTATAATTCGTATCCAAAATGCTACACACGTTGAATCCTTATTCAGAATATCTCAGCTTCTACCAGATGTTAACTACCTTTGGAAGCCCCGTCGAGAAGTATATGATGAATCAGAGGCAGACGGTACATTTAGCATATTATCTGACAGCGATGAATTCAACAAATTTGAGATGCCTGGAGATTGGCAGATGCAATTAGAGAAACTAAGTCTTCAGCATAATAGTGACCAATTTGATATGCGAGTCATGGTTATCGGAGGTAAGAATACCGGTAAGTCAACATTCCTGCGTGTCCTGGCTGAGAATCTAATACACAATGAATTAGCACATGTTAAAGGATCTAATGAATCTGAGCTGCTCTATTTAGATTTGGATCCAGGCCAGCCAGAACATTCTCCTCCGGATTCTATCTCATTGGTCTCGTTGGCTACAGACAAATCATCTCCTAATAATAAATCAGTTACTCGAAACTTGGGCAATCATTTGTGCCAAGGTTTTGATAAGAGATATAAAACTCATTATATAGGTTCGTCTTCTCCGGAAGATGACCCCGTGCGATACCTGAACGCGGTCGATGACATAATTGATGAATTGGATGGCATGGAATTCTATGGATCCTCCCTTGTGAATCTTCCAGGATGGATCAAGGGTTATGGTTTAACTATAATGAATCATGTTATAAGTAAATATAAACCGACAAACTTGATTATCATGGAAAACGCATCCTCAAGTGTTTACCTAAACGAACTGAAAATTCCCAATGTGTTTTCAAATTCCTTAAACCCATCATATAAGCCCAAGGTACTAAAGCTATCAGCAAGCACATTTTCAAGAGGTAATCATTTTAGTAATATGAAATTTAATGCATCTCAGTTGCGACTCTTTAGGGCTCTTGCTTATTTTCATTCTACATTGAAAACACAGACACGTTTATTGTATGACTTCGAGCCTACTGTAATGAGATCTCCTCTCCAAATATCTTTCGGAGCCCATGGTATTCGAGGAATATACTTTCCGAAAATATTTCATGGACTCCATGATAACGATTTAAAGGGTGCATTGGAATGCACGGTAGTTGGCCTATACAAGACCTCGCAAGAGCTGAATGATGATATGTATCAAAATAAGGCTTTTCCCATGCTTCGAACTTTCCCACAACGTTCCACCTTCGTCAGTATTGGCTTGATACATTCCATTGATACTAAACGCAAAATTATGAATATTTACATTCCTGTATTTGAGGAGTCTAAGGTCAATAATGATTCAAAAACGCAATGGATTCTTTTACGAGGTAAAGCAGAAACCCCTTTGTGTGAGTTGTACACTCCGGATCTGGTATCAGTTTCTGGCTCACCGTACATAACAGATGATAGAAGGAAAAAGCATGAACAAGTCTGGAAAGTAAGAAAGAACGTCATGAGGAGAGGACAAACACTGAAATGAGGCACAACACATGATATTACAATGTCAAACTATAGATCAGTCAAAATTTTGACTGATAATATGGCAATCCTGAAACGGTTCTAATGATTAATCTATTTTACAACCGATTTGAGTCATCTGCCAAGCGATACGATCAATGGTATTACTTACTTTATGTTGACTTATTTAGGTTGCTGATGACTCGGCCTTTGAGCCTGAAATGCATCATCATGCATTTTACCGTGAATTCTTTTCTAGCATGATGTATTTTATATTTATTTAATAGCATAGAATTCTCAAAGTCTCTGGTGAGGATCCTGGATTATCTGTTCTCATTTCCAGATTTTATCACCGCTCTTACTAGTGATTTTGGCTAAAAATGAGTTGCGATAATCGATCAAAAGTGCACTTTAACACCTCGGACGTTGATGAAAGTGACCATGGCCACCTAAATATGGTTTAATATAATGAATCAATTTGACTTTAACTCTGCTGTGATCGGTTCTCGATTTATACTATTGAAGTTAACTAGAATATTACTTGTTCCATAGCGTTACATGATTGTACAGAAGAGATAGGAATTTTGATACTTAAAGTTGACACAATGTAATATTCGCCCTAATTGTGCGCATGTGCAACAGGTTTAATTGGTTCTTTACCTTTTCTGTATACGCTATCAATATAGCATTCAAAACTTTATATTGAGCGCACGCAACTTGGCTAGATTCAAGTATGTCAGGCGACATCAGGGTTTGATGCGAACTGCTAAACTCCGGTATGAAATTCAAGTTCGAGGTGGCATATCCTTTGACTGGCATATAATTATGACCATTTGGCAGAGTTGGAGAGATTTCAGAACGCGGTATTCTCTTGCTTGTATAATCGATGAACACATCAATTTGGACTCTGCTATGGAAATGACTATATATAAAATGCTGTTTGTGAAGTCTACCAAATTACAATCCTGTAAAGTTGTGATAGTCTCCACGAAAGGTACTTCTAGAATATGTTCGAATTTTTTGCTGCATTCGTATGTATATGATCAATTCTGAATTCCCTCTTGATTAACGAATCTGGAAAATATACTGTCCATTGGCTTCAAAGTTATTGAATTAAACAAGTTTCGTACTTTTCGGTCAATTCTATAATATCTTGTTCAAGGCATATTCATTCGTTGTCACCAATTATGGCGTAGTCATCGTTCCAGCCCATTTTCCTATTCAATCTGTCGTATTTCGTCCTGTCTTTTTCACTAACAGAGGGCTTGATTTTTTGTAGGGCCATTTGAAAGTCGGTCATGGTCACAATAACATCGGCAGTCATTCCTACAGTTAAATCTTCAAACTCCTTATCAAGATCATTGTGTAATACAGATTGTACCTCACCTAATTTGAAGAAATTTCGTTTTAATGCAAGGACTGCGCTTTCTCGGACCAGGGCTGCAAGGTCAGCACCAGAGAAGTTCTTACATTTCTCATTGTTGATGATCGTTTCTAAATCGACATCCGCGCTCAAAGGTGTCCCTTGTGACTTTGTTAGAGTCTTTATGATCTCTAATTTTTCTGCTGCGTTCGGCAATTCAATGAATAGCGTTTTGTCGAGCCTTCCTGGTCTTAACATTGCTGGATCTATCATATCTGGTCTGTTAGTAGCGCCAATAACAAATATTCCACGTCTGTCAGAAAGGCCGTCAAGTTCGGTTAATAATGTATTCACGACTCTAGATGATGACTCTGACAAGGAAGCGTCTCTTCTAGGAACAAGTGCATCTAACTCATCAAAAAATATAACGCAAGGAACTGAAGCACGGGCCCTGGTGAATACCTGACGTATCGCCTTTTCGGATTCACCGACGTACTTATTCAATAACTCGGGTCCTTTTATGGAAATGAAATTGGCACGAGATTCATTAGCGACAGCTTTAGCAAGCAAAGTTTTACCGCACCCGGGAGGACCCCATAGGAGGACTCCACCTGGTGCACTTATACCTACTTTCTCATATAATTCTGGTCTTTTTATAGGCTGCACGATTGCCATGTTTAGTTCCACCCTAACGTTTCCCAGTGCCCCAACATTGGCCCAAGTGACATCTGGTACAGTCGCAAAACCTTCCCTCTTCGCTGTCGGTTGGATCGTAGGTATCGCTTTCAAGAAGTCTTCATACTTGATACTCAGGGAGCTCAACTGCTCGTCATTCAGCGGTTCAGGAAATCTCTTGATAAAATCTTGGATTGTTGACAAGGGTAAGGGATCAATAATATTAGCCGTGTTTTTTAGTTGAGAATCTAAGGATTTATCGTTCTGTTTTACTTCATCGATATCCATGGATTCGAGTTTATTAGACTCGGGTGTTGGTACATCATTTACAGCGTATGCTTGAAAGATGCGTTTGATGGCGCATGTGCCAGCAGCTGTCACCAAAGCCTTCAAGTCTGCACCTACAAATCCAGGTGTAAGTTTAGCCAATTTTAAGAAGTCAATCGTACCATCAATTCTTAACCTTTCAGACATTTTCTTCAAAATATGAAGCCTCGATATTTCGTTTGGCACATTCAGACAAATCTCGCGATCAAATCTCCCTGCTCTTCGCAGAGCAGGATCGAGTGAGTCTGGTCTATTTGTAGCACCAATGACAATAACTGGCTTACCTTTTGTATTTTCTAGTGTTAGTTCATCCATCGAGGTTAACAATTGGGCTACAATTCTTCTTTCCATTTCTCTCTGGGCACCTCCATCACGTTTTGGTGTAATAGCATCAATCTCGTCGAAAAACATCAGGCATGGAGCTAGTAGTTTAGCTTCGTCAAAGAGCTCTCTGATTTTCTTTTCACTCTCTCCAGACATACCGCTAACCACCGATGGAGCAGATATAGACAGAAAGGGAACCTGTAGTTCCCCTGCCAATGCATTTGCTATGCTGGTCTTACCGCAGCCTGGTGGGCCATGCAACAGAACACCTCTCGGTGGATCAATCCCAGTAGTCAGATATATTTCAGGATGTAAAATAGGCAAACTTATTAGCTCCATCAATTGTGCAATAACGTCGTCCATACCACCTAGAGCATTCAGATTTGAGGATGGCGGTGATCTGTCTTCCTTGACTTTTTGTCTTTTGCTTTTACTGGTGGATTCTCGACTTCTTTTTTTTTTGGAGTTGTTGTCACTCGTAAAAGACTCTTTGTGATCCGTAGTATCGTTGTGTGCGGTCGTTGTGCTATCGGATGTTTGCTGCCATTGGCTGATAATACTTTTATTCATGTCGTTGGTGTCTTCGATTTGTACCAAGTTGCTTTCTTCTGTGTTTCCATCATTTTCATCAGCTTCATCTAAAAGTGGTCCCAGTTCTTCATATTCCTCATCGACAATCTGTTTGAGGACTTTTTCGATAGTTTTCTGCAAGACGACTTTCTTCACTCTTTGCATGGAAAGATCCTTCATCATACAAAACGTTTGAATGTCTGCCACCTTCAAATCTTTCGCATAAAAAACATCATCAATATTATCAGCTCCGCGGGAACCTGGGTCCAATGATGAATTTCGCTTTAGATCTAATGTCTTCTCTTCCAGTAATCGATATATTAGATCATTGATTTTGTTATCTAAAGCATTGGTTAACGAGCCTTTTTTGCCTTTCACCTTCGCCATAGCCTGAAATCCAATTAATTTAATATGGATCAAAATGTCTTGTAGCTTGCTTTTACTTGACTGTTCTGTTTCACTATTTTGATCGCGATGAGCTACGATAAATTTTCAAAATTAATTGGTAATTGTGTATATTGTCAATTTAGAGCAGTTAATCAAATTATCGATATATTGGTCAAAATCGGTAACCAGAGTTGCTTGTCAATTACAAACACCAGTTTAGTGGATTACGCATGCTAAGGTCTCATTTGGGTTATAGATTGGATGTTGAGTATAGCCTTTGAATGACGAATGTTGGTCTCACAATTGAAACAGGCAAAGCCATTATTACTTCGAGATGGAATTTGATCAAAGATCAGGCAAAGTACAGACAACTGTTGCAGGTGAATGATAATGAGTCATGCACTGCTTTTTTAGTACGTGCTTATTATCGTAGATTTTCTCGTCTAAGACCCTTCATATCTGGATTTGCAGCCAATAAGCGTGTTTATATGGATTATCTGAGGTTCAAGTTCAAGCAAGAGGATTACAATAAAAAGCGTAATCTATGCTACAAATTGGCGATTGATGATGTGGAGCTCAGGTCTTCAGAATTGAGCAGGAGCCTAGAATTTGTCAGAATGGCTCTTGCATATTATGGCAATCCCCATGAGTTTGATTGCGAATTGAATCGTGAAGCCGTGACTTGCAAGCAGGTCTTGAACAATATTTTGGAAATGGAGAAGCAAAAGGGTTTTGAAGGTGACCGTAAGCATCCTTTCGCTCGTGAATATCGTATACATTTCAAACACCTGGAGATGCTTGAAACAAACGAAATCGACAAATCTTTACTCAAGAACAAGAATTCGATCTTCAGATATCCAGCAAAGGTAAAAGCGTTGGCTGAATATGAAAGATGTCTTGTGCTGTTGAATGATACATTAGGAACGAGGCTCTGATAATTTTCTATAGTTAACAATATGAAATGTAGTTTATGATTAATATAATTTCTACTGAGCAAAGTACACTGAGGTTCACTATGTAATTTTATTTTGCAGAATGATAATGATAACTATTTTTTGTTATCTTATACATGCCAAACCACATAAAATGCAGGATGGAATTGTGACGGATTACGAGTGCTGGCTAAATTTTACCTCATTCTATGGCTGTAGCCATAAACATTACTTACCATATACGGGTTCATTCGGTTTTCATTGGAATTCATATTTCTCGTGACCATCGGTGAGGGCATAAAATTGTAACTAAACCCCGGCATGCTTGATGTAAAACCTTGAACATAAGGTTTAGCAGGGAACTGTGTAAATGGTGGGGGTGTCCAACTAGTCTCATTGTCTGGTATACTGGATTCAACTATAAAACTTGTCCGGTTCTTTTGAGATTTTATGCTAACAGGTATTGTGTTTAAATATTCTACTAGCATCTTAGTTGCGTTTTCAACATCCTTTGAGCTTCTGTCGTACGTGAACCTGATCATATTTTTTGTAAATGTCACATATATATCCATGTCGGTTAGCAAAGGCACCACTATCCTTTGATAAAAAGTGTTGATTTTTTCAGTATCTGATAAGTAGTCCTGGTCTAGTACGAACTCTTTCTCGAAGGAAAAAACACATGTATCTAGTGTTTCTGCTGCTTCAACAACGTTACTTTCATTGCCTCGTACCTCGAGAAAGTGGTTTTCCGATGGTTCTTCTGGTGGTATTGTGATATGAACATTTTTGTTTTTCTCTATGTTGCCTATGACATTATCTTGATTTTTGGATAGTAACCTTCGATACTGGCCGGGAGAAAACTTCAACAATATTCTAGGCTGTATTGCATTGTAATTGTCTACCAATGAGTTTAGTTCATCCTTAGCCAATAAGATTCCAGATTTATTTTTGTATGGGCATCTTATTATGACATTATTATATCTGACAACCGATAGCTTATTTTGCGGCAGAGAAAATGTATTCGAGAATTGTATAAAAACATTGTGTTTCCTCATTGTGGTCTGAATTATGGAGCCTCCACTTCCAATAACTGGTCTATGGTACACTTCTGGAATGTAAAATGATTCTTCAGCAGGAAGTTCGTCAATTAGTTGCCTTACTCCGCGCTTGAAGTTTTGGAAAGTGTCGCTAATCAACGATAAATAAACATTATTATCTCCCTTTAATCGTTCCAATTTGAGTAAGCAATTAGAGTTCTCCATGATTCGTGTTAGTTTACCGTTTTTTTTCCCGGAAACGAAATCTGCATAATCAGGATGAATCTCAAATATTGCACACAATTGAACAATTTCATTAGTTGCCACATTGTCAGATAGTTCAAGCCTATGCTCACAAATGCTATGCTTCAAGTAAGAACATACGTGGTCGGCCAAATATATTTTTCTCTTCTTATTATCTTCCGAAATATTTTTGCCTATTACCACCATTTGATTGTTAATGTCACTGGACCGCAAGACAATAAGTTCCAAATCATGCTGTGAATCCAGTAGCGGTACAATCATCTCATCTGTAAATTTGAAGGACTCGCCCATTATGATTCTTACCTCGGTTATGTTTTGAAGTATCTCCAATGTAAATCTTTTGATGATAGTGGACAACAAAACAGAAGATGGAGCCTGAAACTCGATAATTTCATCTGTGACCCCGATGAAGGACTGATATTTGATCATCATTTTGATAATCTCAGTTCGGCAAAACTTCTTGATGAAGCGTAATTTTCCAGGTGATATAGAGGTAAATCTCACGTAATAGAGATCTTGCTGGACATCTCGTAGGTTTTTGCTCAAAACGTCCTTACACAACTCTACAAGTTTCGACACAGACCCGGAGAAAAAAACCTGCGGTTTAGTGGTTTGGTTTTCAGGGGAAATATCCAGTGATGGAATGTAAGTTGTAGTCTGGAACATTTCTGCCGTATACTTCAAGTTCGACATATTGATACCCATGAGTAGAGGTAATTGTGAATAAGAGTCAAGCTCCAGACAGTCCAAAACTTGTTTTCTGCAAGGTTTGAGTTCACTATTCAGATGTAGTATTAGCGCAGATCGTAAATGAGGTTCGCAGGTCAGCACTTTTGATCTTTCACCGATGGCATGAATGTACAGCGGGTTTTCAAAATCCGGGACATTTGCATTATAGGTCTCATTTTCGGTAAGCACAATTTCGATATCTTGCTCCTGTGCAAGTTTGAGGAAGGTGCCTTTCATGGAGTTTATCAATCGTTCATCGTCCTCAACATTTGGCACTACAATAGTGACTGACGTCACTGTATCCAGTTCATTGCTCTTGGCGACACCCCGAAGGTGATAGAGATTTCTGTGCTTGTGGCTCTCATCCACATGCAGGTCCATACACTGCTTCGGCAATCTGTATATAGCCAGTCTGCTCTCGTCGCGCACTGGAACATCGTCAAGGGCTTTCCAAAGGCGGCCCGTTTTGTAGAGGCACTCGGTGTCAAGGAAAATCTGCGTGACAAACGGGGAGTAAGTGTACAGCATTGCAGCGGGGTTCACAACCCAGACTAACGGTAAACCCAGGGAAAACGACTCCTTCGGTACCGCTTAGTCCTGATATATTTCAAGAGGTCCTCAGTAGTATCGAACTCAATCTTATCAAATGCAAAGCAATCCACAAATTGCAATTTCTTCAATGCACAGTCAGAGTATCACCGAGCGGTAAAAGGAGCCTTTATCTCACGTGTATGCTATGTTTTGCCCTCTTTCTAGATCGGGTTACCCATATTTTTATATGTTATTATGCGCCTTTGAAACCTTAAACATTGAAAATATTATTGCTGACACAAATCAATAATTAATCACGTGCTGTCTACACATCAGCACCCTGTCAAGAGATGGTAGAAGAGGAGGTGTTAGATGGTACTGTTCAGTTCATGATTAAGTTGATATATAGTATATATTATGCAGTATTGGTGGTAGTCTGTCATGATGCTTTTGCCTTGTTTTCTATGCGATGATAAGTGGAAATCGATTTTGGTGGTTTAGATCACTTCCAAAATATGTCGTTGATATGCTTGACCAGTCGACCTGTTGCGAAAGCAATAGTCCCAAACGTGACAACGAGCTGGGTTACTATGAGACTCAATGCAGCAAGCATGAACCGCGGACAAAAGATTTTCCAGACCATCAGATGACGACGGAAATGCGTCACCCACACAAAGGAGCTCAGACACAGTACAGTTTGGTACACCAGCAGCATGCCACAATTGGAAACCACGCGTCCCAGCAGAGTCTGTGGTTTGAGCACATTAGGGGGCTGCGACCACAACGTCAACAAAGCCACTGACAAAGCCACTAATATCTGAGAGCCGAAGGTGTTTAGCACTATTGCTAAATGTGTAAAGGGGAACGTAATTGTGTCGGAGAGAATAAACCCAGTATCCCATTGGATTGACGGTATCGTTGCTTGGTGACCAGTACTGAAAAACTGTTGGTACGACAGTAGACCGAGGACTACAGGTCCTATAATGTTCTCCTTCAATTTCAGTAGATCGATAATCTCTAGAACGGACAGGATTTGATTAACCATGAAAAACAAAGATATCTGTGCCATTGGTTTATTGAACAGTATTATTGCCATGAATGCGTTTATAACGAAAAGGAAATACTCGGAGCCATATATGTTAGTGTATCCTAATATGGTAGCCTGATGAGAGTTGAGGTCTGCATCACTCAAATTCAGTTTGATGCATAACGGTCCCATAAGCCATCCAACATTTGCGGCAACCAAAGCAAACCCAGCTATTATTCTAGCCAGCGTAAATTTTATCATAGGTATATCGATTGCCCACTCATTTTCGAGAGAATTCTCCACAGAAGTCAAAGTCCAATATATCCAGTTGGCCCCAAGAATCCCTTTCAAAAACACATTAATCCATATCGGGGCAGCAGCTTGGTATGAGGATGACAAATTGTAGTAGCCTTGAATACATGAAGGAAGCATGAAGATTAAAAAAAAGCATATTCCTAATATCCACCATGAATTGTTATTACTCGTTGTAAAAGTCGGAGTGCATTTGTTCCCCTGTTCTTCTCGGCATATTGTAACCGCGGAAGCTAGCCTGGTACATATTATCAATGATAAAGAGTGGTAACCACCGAGTAATCGTGCAAATCTTGTCAAAGGTAAAGAATTCGAATTTGCCGTTGCTTGATTGACACCCGATGTGGTACCTTGCGTTTCACTAATAGCAGCAGTCAGTAAAGCAGTAGTTGATTGTCTCTTAGGAACAAATACGAATTCATACAAGGCTAGCATGCCAAATCCGGAAAGCAATACTGCAACGATACGGTCTTCCCATATTGTAAATGAGTTTGACGTAAATAGTAAAGCATGAATTATCACAATGGTGCAGGCAACTCTTGACCAATAGTCGTAGAGACTCTCGCAAAACTTAACAAATAGCCACTGGATCGAATACCGGTCAAAGATCGGTATACAGCACCCTGCAATAATACCAATCGAGGTTGCCAATAAGGAGCACCACAATATATTGTTGACAAATTCTGGTTGCTGAAATACATAAAAAATACCATGAAAGCAGGCATTCGATATTAGGGTCATCAGGCCTATCCATGGAACAAATTCAGGAACCATTTGGTTGACTATAATCGACGGTATAAACTTGGTGATCAAAAGAAGCAGGATTAGTGATATGGTCAATAGTATGATGCCTGTACCAATGGATAGGTAATCAAATCTTGCCCATCGATCCTTGAAAAGTTCAAGCAAATGAGCTTGCAAAATTGGAGCGTAATCAGGATCCTCATTTGCTCGCATCCAAAGCGATTCTAGTTCCTCCTCTTTATCTGGATGCAATGGTAACCCAATTGTATCCTTGTATAATCTCAATTGTTTCAATGTTATCTCATTAAATAGTAATCTTTGCTGATCATGCTTAGCGACTTCATAGATTGGCCAACCGAGATTATTAAATGGGATAGGTTGGCCCATCAAAAGTGATAGAGTCGGGACCAAATCGATCTGATTCACTGTTCGGTAATTTTTTCCAGCATCATGAACATCATAAAATTCATCATCCATATAACTCCAGGCATTTTTCCTTTTGCTGTATAAGAATAAAGTGCTCTGTAACTCGTCTGGAGAATCCCCGCCATGATTACCAGTATGGTCCATTCCATGATCACCCATCACTACAAGTAGAGTGTCGCGATCGATAGCATTTATGATCTGTTCAATAAAGTTGTTTACTTGGGTTTGCTTATCACGCATGGTAAAATGGTTTGGTCCATATTTGTGTCCGACGTGATCGACTCCAAGCATATGTCCCACCAAAATGTCCCACTCATTATGCTTTGTCTTGTCATTCAACAAATAAGTCTCAAAAAAATCCCTTACACCGTAATCCACTGTATCTAAATCCCACACATTGAGGGACTCGTAGGGACGGCTCATATTAGATAAGAAAGGATGGAATAGAGCGTCCCATGTATCGTCTCCGGCAAAATACACCTTCTTGCCTGTCAAAAAAAATTGTTTGATGAGATTATCTTCTTCAATAACGTCGCCGTCGAAATTGGAGCCTGCATCAATAAATGTTGGTAGCGACCCAGTGGTTAGACCTTTTAGTCTCTGTAGAGTTGTCGTTGGTGGGTCCGCCATAAATTTCAAGAGTAACGATGAAGAATCGCGAGTACCACGATTTTGAAACTCTTCGTAAAGCGACTCAATGTTATTGTGATAGTTTGCATTATAATTTGGGTCAGACTCTGAGACAGGGACAACGAAGTCAAATCTTAAAGCATCGACAACCAAAATGACAACTTTCCGAAACTCCGGGGTTAAATCATGATGATCATATGGCATTTGTCCAACATTGCTCAGCACGTTCCTCGACAGCAGGAATCCTTTACAGAAAAAGGCAATTGCAATGAATTGCAATGCGGCCAACGATATGAGCAAAATGACATACAGGCGATGTGATTGTTGGAACTTGTGGATTCGCGATCTATTGACGCTTTTATCATCAGCGGATGAGCTCATTATGGAATCCTTGACGACGTTCTCCTCCATCGTGTTCAGGTACTTGTGGCTCGGGATTCATTAACTGACCTGTTGCTACGCCGGATAACTTATCGTTTCGAACCACTGCTAGCAAGCCTCAGTTTGCGCTTTATCCTTAGTGCAACAACCCCGCAGATATGAAATGCTCAAATCCCGCAAACAGCTTTTCTAATGGGTCTAGCAAGTGAGGATTGACGTATTGTGCGTGCATGTGTGCATTATACGCCTAACCTTTAGACAGAGTTTGCCGTTGACGTCACGTGCCGAGGCCCAATAGGAACAAGCAAGCGCACTGTTTCGATCACTGATTAGGCGTTCCCAAGGTCATTTTTGACCGGTAGTCTACTTGTTTATGCAAGGCCTCTTATGGACCTGCCTGTATTGTAGCACAATAATATAGTGATAGTGATAAGATGTTTACATCAGTTAATGTTTTGTAGCTCTTTGTCCTCTTAACTCATACTCAAAACTTCAACGTGTCGCAAAGACATATAAACAGAAACCTAAACTAAACCTGGCTCGGCTAAGCGCATAATCATCTCAACAGGGGGACACAGGAAAATGCATAGTTGAAAATTCTCCGATCTGGTACAAATCTCAAGGTAGACGACATCAATTCGATGCCAATGATCGCAAACCACTATATATGTGAGATATATCTCACAAATGTTTGCAAGATTGCTGAGGAGCACATCTGATCTTTGTAGCAACGGTTAAATCCCTCGCAGCAACTGGGAACCCCGGCGCCAGGGTATTATTTCGTCAAATTACCTGCTTTCAGTTGGCCTGGCGCGGATTTGCCGGGTAACGTTACGTGGTTGCAGCAAATTGAAACTACACCCATTATATAAAAACCTTAAGTCTACGGGCTGGAAGAGTGTTTGGAAACATTAAAGATGGAAGGACCGGTTAGCCCTGAGAGCATTAGCAACTGGTTATAGGTAGCATTGGTTTAGTTACGTTTGGTTAACGAGCTTTTTTGGAGTTTCTAGGATGTCAAAACGAACCACGGGTACCGCAACAACATCAGTCTCGGTGCCCTTGATGGGGGGCTCCGGGCGTGGAATTAATGGGCTGAACCCTGCCTCTGGAGTCAAACGCAGCGGTGCGAGACCGTGTGCTGATTGCACTTGCTCGCCTGGGCTTTTATCGCGTCAGGGGCGTCGCAGTTCGTTGTTCCTCAGACATCTATCCAACACACGGAAAAAGACGTCTTCAACGCGTGAGTTGTCCAGTGGTATTTCTGAGCCTTGTAATGAGTCAGTCTACTCCTCCGATTCTCTGTGTGTGACACGCAGAGAAGTCAATACCACAGAACGTCTCAAGGCTCTCAGAAAACAAATGATCAAAAATGACCTGTGCTGCTATATAGTCCCCAGTGAGGATGCTCATCAATCAGAATATGTTTCTGCTCTTGATCAGCGACGTGCTTTCATCTCCGGCTTCTCTGGTTCTGCTGGAGTCGCGTGCATCACCCGCGATTTGCTCAACTTCAACGAAAAGGATCCCGATGGGAAGTCCATTATAAGTACTGATGGCAGATACTTCAACCAGGCAAAGCAAGAACTAGACTTCAATTGGACCTTGCTACGACAGGGAGAGGATCCCGTTACATGGGAAGAGTGGTGTATAAGAGAAGCAGAGGAAATGTCGGACACATTAAAGGGTAAAGTAGCCAAGATTGGTGTTGATCCCAAGCTCATCAGTTTCACTGAGTTTCAAAAACTGAGCAACATGATTAAGCAGAGATGTACCGATAAAGTTAATTTGGAACTTGTAGCTGTGGAGGAAAATTTGATAGATAAGATCTGGGGCAAATTCGAAGAGATCCCTGAAAGACCTGCCAATGACCTGATTTTGCTTGAACATGAATTCCATGGCGAGGAATTTCAGTCGAAACGTGAAAGGTTATTAAAGAGCCTAAGAGAAATAAATAAAACAACGCCTGATAACGAGTTCAATTCAACATTTTTGGTGTCAGCATTGGATGAGATTTGCTGGTTATTAAACCTACGCGGCTCTGATATCGCATATAATCCTGTTTTCTATGCTTATGTGTTGATAAACGTTAATGAGACAATCCTATTTTGTAACAATCCTTGCAGTGATGAGATAAAAAATTACTTTGAGCTGAACGGCATTACTTTGAAAATGTATGATGAAGTTTGGTCGCACCTAACTCAAGTAACTGAGTCGGCTCAAAAAAAGAAGGACTCAAAAATATCGTTTTTATTACCTGATACAAGTTCTTGGCAGATAGTGCGATCCTTAAAAGGTTTACCTTTCAAGTTGATACATTCACCTATTGATATACACAAATCAGTGAAAAATGCTATTGAAATTGGTAATGCTCACAACGCTCAAGTCAAGGATGCACTTTGTCTCATACAGTATTTTGCTTGGCTAGAACATCAGCTGGTCGTCAAGGAGGCTCTAATTGATGAACATAAGGCTGCTTGCAAATTGAGGGAAATTCGTATGACGCAAAAAAATTTCATGGGTAACTCATTTGAAACTATTTCATCTACTGGTGCTAATGCTGCCATTATACATTATGCTCCACCGGAAACTGGATCTTCCATGATAGATCCTTGTAAGGTTTATCTTTGCGATTCTGGTTCTCAGTTCAAGGAGGGTACCACGGATATAACTAGAACCGTTCATATGTTGAAACCAAGCGCAGAGGAAATCAAAAATTACACTCTAGTTCTCAAGGGTAATCTAGCATTAGAACGCCTCGTGTTTCCAGAGGGAACTTCGGGTTACAAGATTGACGTCTTAGCCCGTCAATACCTCTGGGCACAGGGCCTCGATTACAAACATGGTACGGGCCATGGTATTGGATCCTTCTTGAATGTTCATGAGGGCCCTATTGGAATCGGGATCCGGCCTCATTACGTCGAGTATAGTCTACAGGCAGGTAATATCATTAGCAACGAGCCCGGATACTATAAGGATGGCGAGTATGGATTACGGATTGAGAATGACATGCTAGTCAAAGAGGCGCCTGACTTGCAATTTGCAGGTAAAAAGTTTCTAAAGTTCGAAAACATCACTATGGTGCCCTACTGTCGGAAGTTGATCGATGTTAAGATGTTAAATGACCAAGAGCGTGCGCAGATCAACGAGTATCACTCAATGATATACAACCGTCTCGTACAATACTGCCAGCCACAGTCAATAACCTTCAAGTGGCTCAAACGCGAAACGACACCGCTATGATAATATTGTTGGGATAACACGGGAGCTATTTATGTTTTTATGCCTTAGGTTTGACTCGTATAAAAATTAAACTTTTAGAACAGATATATTTAATGTGTTTCTAGGGTTCTTTATGACTCTTGCACGTACCTGGTAAATCACACTCGAAGCATACTGTTGGCTCACTGCAGAGAGTACTACTCGCGGTCGCGAGTTTGGGGTTTGCGATTGGACAGTCACGTGATCTGTAAATGTATAGATTTCAAGCCAATAATCTAAAAGTCATATAATTTTACTATACGAAGCGATGAGCTTCAGTTATACAGTTCACTTACTGCAAGATTCCAATAGCAAACAGCACTTTAGAGTTTCTCTTTTGCTGCAAGTTGCTTAACCGATGAATCAAACTGTCTGTTAGACGCCTTTACGAGTAACGGTTGGCGCACGAGTTTACTAGAACTAAAACAATAGGCTGTATTTAAGGGGAATAACGGTATCTCCAGTATTTAAAATCACTGCAGGGCGGTGATAGCATAAGCAAGGACTGTATTAACGGTAGGCTAGGATGAGCTGTTCGCGGATCAGCTCAGGCAGCAGTCTGCGCGTTTGGCAGGAATCGATCACAGTTGCGAGGAATGCACGGTGGACGAATATAAGTTTGTCATCACGAAACATTATGAACTCTGCTTTCCTAACGGCTCCTGGAACAGGTCAAAGCTCAAGAATAAACGGCATGCAAACCATGGGACACAAAAAAGGTGGATTTGCGTTCAAGTTTGATTTTGGCAGTGCTAAAGATGTGCCAATGAACCGATTAGCTGCTAAAGAAGAGGAAAGCTTGTCAAGATGGTCGCGATATAGTTTGCCTTCAATGAGCGTCCTCAAAGATTCTATCAGTGTACGCTCTGTCATACCGCCAAATACGGATCAGCAGACTCACAAGCCCGCATCAGATGTAATTTCGGCAATCACTAAGGCATCCATAAAAGCAACAGACTCAGAAGCACTTCCATCGAAGCGGAGACGTAAGCTGCGGCCAAGGAAAGCTTTAATCTCTTTGAGTCCAGCTGCAATAAAGCATTTACGAGCACTATTGGATCAACCCGAGCCGAAATTGATCCGCGTCAGTGCTCGGAACCGCGGTTGCTCAGGTTTGACTTACGATTTACAATACATATCAGAACCTGGCAAATTTGATGAAGTGGTGGAGCAAGACGGCGTGAAGATTGTGATAGATTCAAAGGCACTCTTCAGTGTAGTAGGTAGTGAAATGGATTGGGTTGAGGACAAGTTAGCGGCGAAGTTCGTTTTCAAGAATCCAAATTCCAAAGGAACATGTGGATGCGGAGAAAGTTTCATGGTATGAGATGTAGCTAACCCCGTTCTTTGGCAATTTTGGATAAGATATGAAATCAATATGCTAATATTGATACTCCACTATAACTGACATATAACTGATAGTTTCTATTTAAACAGTAGCCATGGTTCTTATTTAGCGGCATGACCCGACTAAGAAGTATTAAGTATTCGTGTCTTTTTTATTCAAAGTACAAATAGTTTCGTCATACATTAGTAATTAGGATAGCTTTACTCGTCTCGTTGTATCGCCAACCTTTCATTATTATCTGTTTAAATGGATTGATCCGTTGGTGGATTCAACATTGAATCTTCTTGCGTAGTCACTGGTGCACCAGAGGCCTCTTGATCCTTATTACGCTCTGAGTCACCATCTTCTTTTGAAGACAAACGCAATTCAGGATGTTCCTTCCGTTTGGTGTAGTTTTCAAACTTCTTATTCAAAACCTGATTGATTCTGTCTTTGACTTGTGTAGCTTTCTTAGCTAATTTGTCAGTTGACTCTCGCGGGAATCTTTTCAATGAGTTCCTTGAGAATACATCATAAGATCCACACTCAACATTCAACGAGTAGTCCTCTGGATCGATACTTATCCGCAAAGATGATGTTGCCGTGCCCTCCGGTGACACTTTTAATGATATCTTGTCATCCGCATCAACATCGTATTCTTGGTCAAATTCGACAATTCTCTCCAAGAAAGGTAATTTCAATTCTCCATGCTCAATACCTTCAGTAGGATGTGGCAACGCATACGAGGTCAAATAGTATTTCCATCTGTCTTCCAAAGAAGTTGGCTCAGCCAGGGTTAGGTCATCCAATGCAACGTATTGTATACTGACGTGCCTCGTCAATTTATCGAGCTCAATCCGAAACATGTTCTCGGTATTGCTCATATATGACCGTGCTTGCAAACGATATAAAATTTGATCCTTTGTGCTAGTATTTTCACACAATCTATCTTTCTCAAAAAGATTCATGATATCTGCTGTTTTGGAGTCCGTCATCAATGTGTAAGCATGCTTTACCAACGATTGGATAACTTTGTCTATTGTATAGATCTTGAATGCCTTATTATTGTAAGCTTGCCGCAGGCTTTCTTCAAACCATTGATGTTCTACTTCACCCTCTATCAGGCGCATACTCAATTTTAGTAGTTGACGGTAGGCGTCAGTACTGTCAAACTCTAAACCGGTCTGCTTCAATTGCTTGAAAGTTAAATCCAAATCTTCGGCGAATTTAGTCACCTTTCTTGCACTGATATCTCGTGTGACTTCCTCATTGATATTTTTAACCTCTAGAAGTCTCTCATAAAGTGTGATGTAATGACGTAAGAAGACATAAATATTCGTGTTTGCGATAAAGTTGAATACCTGACGGTTATAAATCAACCCTTCTAAGTTTGTTTTCTCAACCAGATTACCCATCAACCAGGGTTTCTTGAGGTCTTGCTCGATATTGGAGTATTCAAAAGAATCGGACTCTTCATTTTCAGGTATACCATCCTCAAAAGTTGGAGATTTACCTCCACTACTATCCTTCAGGAATTTTATTTTCTGATACCTTGTCCGCTTCAATATTTCACGAAGACTCCTAACATCAACTTCTCTTTCGGTTTCATATATGGTTCTTTTGTTCGATTCATTACTCGAAGGCTCAGACGTGCTTAATTTAGAGGATAACTCGAGCTCTTTTTCAAAGTCTCTCAATGCTTGTTTAATCTCATCATATGGTAAATTGAAGACTAGATTAGTGAATACTTTAAAGAAATCCTTTAATCGTTCTTTCTCTGGATTTGAGTAGGTCGAATTCTTGACAACAAAAACAGTTGCCAATTTCAGTACATCAAAAAAAACATCGGTATCAGGAAAATCATAATCTAGTTGACTCTGTGGTTTTGGAGTCAGCCAATGTATCCTTTTATTAGTTTGGTCCACTTTTATACTGCTAATTTCCGACACAAGTTGTTTGGTGGTCAATAATTTTTTATCAGCTTGCTTGAAAGTTAAACCTAAATGATCAAGTGACTTGAAGAACACCTTTTGCTCTAAATCCCTCCACACCTTGTTCCATTCCCTTTGGTAGCGTCTCCACTCTTCGTCCTTCTGTTTCAAGCGTTTCAAAATCAAAGGAACAGCAAATGCTGGAAACTCGTGCAATAAGTCAATCATTTCGTAACCTCTCTCTTTGTCATATACTTTCCTGATAACTTTCTTATAAATCGTTGTCGACGAATGACCCAAACCAGGAGGGAGTTTAAATTGCATCTTTTCTGTCATGCCCATGTTTTCGATCTTATTCGCTATAGTCTCTAAAGTCTGTATTGTTCTTAAGTTAGACTCAATATAGTAGTCATATTCGTGTCTTTCCTCCTCAATTTTGAAAAGTGTCTCTTCGTACTGATTTTTTCTGTGTGCAATATAACCAGAGTCCTCTGAAGCCCAAACGGGGTGTCCCACCCATTCGTCATTCAAGATTTCCCAACACATTTCATCTCGCCCAGAACATGGCATATAGGTATCTGTTTTAGGTAAGCGCTTATAACTCGGTCCATATGCCTCACACATATCCAGGTCAAGTTTATGTTTTTCATGGATTATAGCCTCCATTGTCTTTGGAGAGTCACTATATCCAACAAAAACCTTGAACCAATGAAGTAGTTCCTCACTACTTGCTAAATAGAATGATACTTTATTCACTAGGTCTTCAAGGGTAATCAAATCTTGAGAGTACAAATTCAAGAACTTCAGAAATTCCATGTAAGTATGCTTATTTCCTAGAAACTTTTTCACCTTCTCAAAAAAAGTCGTTTCCTCGGATAGATTCAGGTTATCTTCTATAGGCTGGGTAGGTTCAGGTACCACAGGAACTAAACTGGGATCTAGATCTATCTCAGGTCTTACAGGTGTGTCATCCATCAATTGATTTTCATTGCTCGAGCCAACGGCATTATCCAAATATTCATTATTTCTGGATCTATTGTTTTCGGTATATTGTATTGTGTCTCTTACTCCAGATAATGCAACATTATCATTACTGTATATGTCTGCTTGATGCTTCAAAAATGAGCTTGATGCGTGTCCATGAGGACTATTTTGTGAAAGCTGGGAATGTGAGTTCGTCTCTTTTGACTGGTGCCCTATTTCTTCTAGATTACCCTGATTTGTTGATGGGGCCGTCATCATTGAAGACAAATTCATCATGTTTTGTCTTACATTGAAGGAATCCGGGGCTTGATGTGATTGCTCTGAGCTCTCCGAATTCGCTTTATTATGTACCTGTTGCTGCCTCATAGCTATATCGTAAGAGTTCGGAGGACCATTAGTATTAAGAGGTGGAGGGAAACTTCCAATGGGCGGTAGGTTGGGCTGGTTAACAGGACCTTCTAAAGTGTAGGAACCTTTTGTAATGGGCACCGAGTAGCCAGTACCCTGAATATGTTCGTTATTGGCCTGATTATCAGGTAAAAATCTCTTAAAGTCATCCAACAAATCGGGAGCATCATGAAATAAAACTTCAACCTGCTGGTAAACCTCAGAGATAGGTTTTTGTTCTCGTTGATAAGTTTGCAATATCTCGAGAAACTGCTTGTATATATCAGGCTGATCCATAAAACGCGTCTTGATCTTATTGACGTAGCTGATTGCTTGGCTGAACTCAACATCACTGCTTACCTTATCCCTCGAATCGTCCAAGGTTTGCTGCTGAGATATGTTTTCGCGAGGAGCTACAGGGATGGCTCCATTGTCCATTTTGGCTAGTGAATTGTTTCGAGAACCTAACAGTCCAGAACTCTGGTTGTTCTGAGGCCCATTAGTTAGAGCATTTCCATTGGAATGCAAGGTTGGAGTTTGTGAACGGCTGTTGACATTATTGATCATAACGGTGGAATTGCCTACGGGCGTAATGACCTTGATGGGATCATTAGGATCCTGGCTGCATTCAATACGATATCCCGGCGGAAGAAAAGTATTGAAACCCTGAATCAAATTATTGAACCCTTTGAACAACGTCGATACACGCTCAATAACCCCAGGTGTGTCAATGTTCTGAGATTTGAAATCCTTCATTATATCGAGGAATAGGTTGTAAATATCGGGACGGCTGCTGAATTGAAATTTGACCTGCTCGAGATACGACAGCGCATCCTTCACATTCAAGGGCTTGTAGTTTGAGTCTTCGGTAGATGCAGCAGCGTCGATATTATTTGCTTGCTGGTTTATGCTAGACAGCGAGGGCAAGGTCATCCCTTCTTCAGCTTTTACGTCACCTCCCACAGACTCTCGCCCACCGGACCACGAATTAGTTGCCATAACAGAGACTGCGGCAATCTTATTATATGTTCAGAGTTTGGGTTGCGCGGATACCTATGACAGACAATACGTGCAGACTCAAATGTATAGAACTGAAAACTCCGTAAATACTCAAAAGGCGCCCAGCACCTGGTCAATAATCTAGCACAACTAGACACAAACTTTGCAACTATCACCTATTGAATTGAACACGAATATGCCCTTCTTATCGTTAGTTTCACAGATGACTGTGAGCGGTTCCCTTGTATCTCAATAAAAATTTTAACTTTTATAGCAAACTAACCAACATAATTATACAACCATCAAAAGAAGACTACGAGCAGCTTATAAACCTTTTCCTAGACTAGTAGAGCGCTGTATTCGGGACCATTGGGGCAGCGTAGGACAAGAAAATGAATGCTCCAGATCGCTTTGAACTCTTCCTTTTAGGAGACGGAGAAAGCAAGTTGCAAATTATCCCAGATACGAAATCGCCCAATTCTGTTGTAATTGTTTTTGAGAAGGAGGATCATACCTTGGGCAATCTGATCAGGGCGGAGCTTCTTAATGATTCGAAAGTTTTATTTGCTGCATACAAAGTCGAGCATCCTTTTTTTGCGAGATTCAAGTTACGCATACAAACGATAGATGGATACGACCCTAAGGACGCCTTGAAAAACGCTTGCAACAGCATCATTAACAAGCTAGCATCTCTCAAGTCAAACTTTGAGACCGAATGGAACCTACAGACACTAGCTGCTGACGATACCTACATTTAAATGGATGTGCCACTTATCTGTGGCGATGTAACTGATCAGAGCAAAGCGTCGGCGCAAAACTGGTTATGCAGACACAAACCAATAATAGAGAGCAGCAAAGCGAGTTTAACCTGAACGATAACCGAAACTCTTGAATCAGCTCAATTTATGATGATAATTATCAACAGAATCAAAAAGTCAAAATTCGTACAGAGATGAGATATGAGCCTGCAGCTGAAGATATTTTACAGCTTTTTGGTGCGCGAAGTGTCGCCAATCTCCGAAGCACAAGATGCCTGGTCCATTCCTCTTTGTTCAATGATTCAAATACTTAATCATTAGTTCATGATCTTGTAGTTATGGACAGATAGTAAACCTCAAATCGTGATCACGCTAGTTGGGCAATTAGAATCATCAACAATCATATACAAACACACACATATATATATATTGTACTATAACCTCTCATTTGAAAAGTTTTCTTGTGCTGAACTAGCGATTATATGCAATTGAGGTTAAATGTTACAACATATATTCGATCATCAAATTTGAATCAGTGAGAAACAGTTAGTAAATAGGTTTATCCGGATACCCAGTACGGGTACTTGGGCATCAACTACATATTTATGTCACGAGTATGACATTCGAAGAAGATTTGCCTTTGTCTCAGGTCACCGCAAGCTCAGTCGAGGGCTCACCTCGCAAACTGGCGGGAAGCCAGGAATCATCAAAAACTGTCGGAAACCGAACCAAAATAACACAAGTGAAACGGCACGTTGACGGGCATAAGAGCAATGGTAAGATCAAGAAGAAAAGAAAGGTGAAAGAAGAAAGAGAAGAAACTCAACAGGATGAAGAGGAGGACGACGAGGATGACGATGACGCAGTTTTGTCGAAGCATTCAGCATCACCTGCAAAACGCCACCGGTCACGCCTGAAGAAAGAAGAAGAAGAAGAAAACGAAGAGGAAGAAGAGTACAAATGGTGGTTGAAACAAGACGAGGATGACACGGTAAAATGGACAACGTTGAAGCATAACGGTGTTATCTTTCCACCACCTTACGAGCCTCTTCCGTCTCATATCAAGCTTTATTATGATGGGAAACCTGTAGATTTACCTCCAGAAGCTGAAGAAGTGGCTGGCTTCTTCGCTGCTTTATTGGAAAGTGATCATGCAAAGAACCCGATCTTTCAGAAGAATTTCTTTCATGATTTCCTTGAGGTTTTGAAAGAGAACGGTGGGACTCTGAATGGAATACAACTTGAATTGTTTGAACGTTGTGACTTCACCAAGATTTTCGATTACTTCCAGTTGCAAAAGGAGAAGAAAAAGAGCCTGAGTGCTATGGAGAAGAAGCAATTACGGCTAGAGAAAGAAGCATTTGAGGAAAAGTACAAATTTTGTGAACTTGATGGACGCAAGGAACAGGTTGGTAACTTCAAGGTCGAACCACCAGATCTATTTAGAGGTCGTGGACAACATCCGAAGACAGGAAAACTAAAGAGAAGAGTAAGGCCTGAGGATGTTGTATTAAACTTGAGTGAAGATGCTTCCATACCTCCTCCTCCTGAAGGACATCAATGGGGTGAAATCAAACACGATAACACTGTTCAATGGCTTGCGATGTGGAGAGAAAATATTTTCAATTCAGTGAAATATGTAAGGTTGGCGGCAAACTCATCATTGAAAGGTCAAAGTGACTTCAAGAAATTCGAGAAGGCCCGTGAGTTGAAAGTTCATATTGATGCGATCAGAAGTGATTATAGAAAGAACCTGAAGAGCAAAGTAATGCTCGAAAGGCAAAAGGCTGTAGCAATCTATCTGATCGATGTCTTTGCATTGAGAGCTGGCGGAGAAAAATCCGAAGATGAGGCCGACACTGTTGGTTGTTGCTCGCTCCGATACGAACATGTAACATTAAAACCTCCGAACACGGTTATCTTTGATTTCCTTGGTAAGGATTCTATACGATTTTACCAAGAAGTAGAAGTTGACAAACAGGTTTTTAAGAATTTGGCAATATTCAAAAGACCACCCAAGCAACCGGGGCATCAATTGTTTGACAGATTAGATCCAAGTATTCTGAATAAGTATCTACAAAATTACATGCCAGGTTTAACGGCCAAGGTGTTTCGTACGTACAATGCGTCGAAAACTATGCAGGACCAGTTAGACATAATTCCTAATGAGGGTTCAGTTGCAGAAAAACTACTTAAGTATAACTCAGCGAATCGGACTGTAGCAATACTTTGTAACCATCAGCGTACCGTCACAAAAGGACATGCACAAGCTGTGGAAAATGCCACAGAAAAAATCAAAGAACTACAGTGGCAGCGGATCAGATTCAAAAAAGCACTTCTTCAATTTGACAAGGAGGAGTTGAAGAATAACCCAAAGTTTTTCAGTGAGATAGATGAGATAACAAAAGAGGAGGAAAGTACGATACACGATCGCATCATCAACCGAGAGATCGAAAGATGTCACAAGAAATTCGCGCGAGAAAATGATAAGCGAAAGTTTGAAAAGCAAGACCTTTTGTCTGAAGATGATCTGAAAGAGTGGCTAGCAAAGATAGACGAGGTACGAAACCAATATGCGAGAGAATTAGAGACCGGTGAAGTAGAGGTCAAAGCATCACTGATGAATCCAGAGAAATTGAAAGCGCAAATAGAAAAATTAGATAGTAGAATTGAGACGCAATCAATACAGCTCAGAGATAGGGAAGAAAACTCACAAGTGTCTCTTGGAACATCAAAAATCAACTACATCGATCCACGACTCTCAGTTGTATTTTGCAAGAAATTTAATGTTCCAATTGAAAAGATCTTCACCAAGTCCCTGAGAGATAAATTCAAGTGGGCAATTGAGTCCGCAGATGAGAATTGGCGATTCTGAGAAAGCTTTTTATAGGAATAATTTATATAATACGGGCAATCCTTCATTGATATTTGATTTTCGGGCTTACAAAGCACGCTAGCGACGATGATTTCTGTCAAATAAAATATGCTCTCTTTACTGGTGATATATAGGTAATGTGATATAAATGTACTTTATTGAATCATGTTCGAGTACTCTTCGTTATGCTTTGATTTTTTTAGTCTGTACAGATCTCAATTGCAACAACTACGCGAAATTTCGTGTTTAAGGAAGACACGAAAATTCTGATCAACCCAAATCAATAGTAGGCGAGATGAGCACGCCATCAAGGTGCCTCAAGCGCAGCGATTAGCCATTGATATATATACACTATTTGTCAATTTATCATGAGGAAGAACGTCCATGAAGAAAATTCGGTGCGATGATGCAGCTGCACAATCGGGACCTCCCAAAACTTATCATAACAACTAGCAAAAGCACTAGCACAAGCTCGAAAAATACTCCAACAACAACAAAATCATCATCAAATGCTCCTACAAACTCGGTAAAATCCAGAACTTCGCTTCCTAACCTAATAACTACATCAAGCACCTCAACCACTTCGTCCATTAACACGCCGAGCATTACATCAAGTATTACACCTAGCGTTACTCCATCTCCGGTCTTCATACCGAGTGCTCAGGGTAACAAATTCATATTTCATTCCAACCAACCAACAGGAACAGTTTTCATTGCCGTTGGAGCAGCACTTGGTTTCACACTACTAGTTCTATTAGGTCTGTGGTTCACTTTGAATATCAGAGCATGGAAACGTGCCCATAATGATAATAAAATAAAGCAAAGAGATGCACAATATCAATACGACCCTTACCTTGGCGATGATATTTCATCGTTGGACTCTCAGGACTCCTGTGATCATTATAGTGACATTTCTGAGATCATCTTGAAGCAAAATTCAGGACGTGACTATCCCAAATCTTCCAAAGAACCCAAAATGGCTACAGCAGACGATTCAAGCAAAAAACATGCACATTCAAAATCACGAATATCTCTATTTATTTCGCCTACTGAGCTACTACAGCAAAATGTTTATGCAAGTACAACCGTGAATACGTCAGACCCTTCAGTATCGCTTGGCCATGGAGCTGGAACTCCAGTATCAAATCCATCAACGAACACTTCAGCAGTACCAACGACAAAGCATCACAGACCTCCAAGTGTGTCACTAGATAATCTGCTGGACTCCGTATAGTTAAGAGTGATATATACTACTGAGCCATAATTAATGCATATACCCATCTGTATCATTCGTATCAGCTTGAGCTGTTCTCGCGAATCCTACTATCGAAAGCATCGACAACGAGCTTGGTGACACTATTGGCAAATATCGATGAAATGCTATGGTACAGCAATGATTTGAATTGGAAGGTCAATTGTAATTCCATCTGAGTAGCACCCGGCAGAGATTCATGTGGTTTCACTGTCCACTGAGTCTTTAAATGATCAAAAAGAGCATGAGAAAGTGACTCTGCAATCACCACACCGGTTTTCGATCCTTGTTCATGTTTGGAGCATTTCACATTACAGATAAAACGTTCATCATACTCTCTAAACCCTACTCTTAAACCAGCAACTGTCGGAGTGTTGCCATTCTCAGCGTCCCGTTCTATGACAAATGAGTCTGCACAATATGGTATGAACTCGCGGTACTTGTCAATCGCGGCAATGACCTCATAAGCATCCAAAGGGCATGTTTGAGGTAAAGTTTTCTTCAGTACGTAACGTTGTGCGCTTGGACGAAGTGCATTATCTGCAATCCCAAAGAATTGTCTGAACCCCAAATAATTAGGCAGAAAAGGCGTGCAAGCTCTTCTTGATGCCAGCATCTAGAACTGCTTTGCCTTTTATCAAGTCTGGTCTATTCAGGAAACTAGTAGTCTGTTCAAATATAATACAGGGACTCAGTCAAAGTGCCAATGTCTTTTGAGTGGGACTGGGAGCGCTTGGAAAAAGATCTTGAGCTTCATCGTAGACTGCAGGAACAGCTGAACAAATTTTTGCAATCGATCGAGTTGCCAAGTTATGTCAAGAACTTGAATGTGGTTGATTTGGCGTTAGGTTCACAAGCTCCCAAGATCGTGCTGAAAGAGATAACAGACCCCTTGCAAGACTTCTACGATGCAATAGAGGAAGAGACTGGTGAAATTCCTGAAAGGAGCCCCAATGATGTGCAGCTTGTAGCTGAACTCGAATACTCCGGCGATTTAGCTATAACAGTTACTGGCGATCTGGTGCTGAATTACCCAGTCGATAGCTTTGTGAGTCTTCCATTAACTTTGAGAGTAGGGAAACTGGGCTTACACTCGCTGGTCCTGATAACTTATTTACAAGGCCAAGCTTTTATCAGCTTCCTATGTGATGTAAGTGACCCGGAATTGGAGAATCAAGCTACAGGTTCTATATTGGACACCTTAGGTCCTCTCCTGTCTCCTAAGAAACCAGTGGAACGCATTTCGATTATTCGCAATCTACATATAGAAACTGAGATAGGTGAACAATTCGAAGATGAGGGCTCGACGCTAAGAAGTATAGGAAAACTAGAACAATACTTACTAGGCAAACTGAAGGACATGCTGCGAAAAGAAATTGGCTGGCCAAGCTGGATCAATCTTGACATCCAAAGCACCGAAGACAGTGAACAAGATGATGACAATGACAATGACGATGGCGATGATGATGAGGTTAATACCTCAGATGATTCAAATATAGTACAAAATGCTGTATATAACTCCTCTTCCTAAGCGATTTTTTTATTTGTGTTGGTGAACCCTATACCTTTGATGGTCATGATATAATCTTCAGAGTCTGTTTCATCAACGGGCCTTAGAAAAACTTCAGTTCCAAATATCCTCTGTATATCTCTCAGTAATTGTATCATACGGGAGTCTATCTGTTCTTTTCCTATCCTCAATCTACCGATATCTTCTTTACCAATAACCATGTATGAGATAGCTAAGGGTAGTTGATTTCTCCCGACTGCTCCACTCTTTGATATTTCTTCCAATAAGTGGTAAGCTACACGAGTGCCAATATCTTCCGGGACGTCTCCAGCATCACCTATAGTTTCAGCAAAATAACACCAACCTTTTTTATTAGTTTCTGCCACCAACGTAATCCCCCATCCTGGACTCTTACCAGAATTTTCACCTCTCCAGACATCTGCTGTAATATTCACCTCACAACCAACATCTTTCAAAACCTTTTTAGCACCGTCAATCATTCTGTTGACCATCGAGGGACTTACCCTAGTTGAATAAGAGACACCTCTAATTGCAGACACTAAAGGCTTATCCAACTCATGCATGGTCAATGGTTGTGAAATCAAAGTGTCTACTACCAAATGTACTTCTCCTCCTCCCTGAGGTGGAGAGCCTCTCTTCAAAGTATGCAATGCGCATTCTCTCACGCCAAACTTCTCCATGATCGGTAGTAATCCCCATTTTATTGCCTCAACACCGGCGTCAGAATGAGAGGAAGTTGTACCCTTGAATAAGATGGAAAATTTTTTTTTCGAGAAAGGTGCAAGGTAGAGCATAGGCTCCACAAAGTATCCAACAGGTTTAGAAGGAGGACAATTGTGCGTATATGAACCGCCCACAATAATGCCAGGTTTATAGATCAAAGTAGTACCAGTATAAGATATCTCAATCACACTACCATTTGTAACAGCTTCCATCAGCCTAAGAAACGAAACCTCATAATCTTTCATACCAGGATTCAGGTTATCAGAACGAATTTTCTCAATTTTTATCGGTTTCCCGGCAAGTGTCGCCAGGATAACACGCAATCTAAGATTCTCAGAACCCTGAAAAATGACAAACCTGGATTCTTTGCTCATGTTGGTGATCAGGGTCTTTTCTGGAGAGCCGATATCCTCTAGATTAATGGTATTTTGACATTATTCTTCAAACCAAATTTTAAAGATGAGATTAACTAGGTATAATTTTTTCAACTTTCAAATAAAAATTGAAGAATTCAAGACATTGATTTATTCTGCTAAGATGGCGCCAACACTTTCTTGACGTTTGGCAGCCAGCCAACGAATGTGTACACTACTCAGACTTCAAGACATTTATAATTTGCCATATTGGTGAAACATATCGTATTATTTATTATGTATTATGATGCAGGGTTTACTGACGTTCGGATGACAAAATGCTTTGTGGCCTTCGAAATGTTATGATCTCGATTGAATTCATGTAAATAATTTGTTGATGCGATGCCGAGGTTATGAGTTTAAGCGATGACGCAAACCAGAATGAAAAGTGATGCGATGATGGTTCGCGGATTTATGTAAGACCTTGAACCAACCACGCTGTTGATAGGCTCTGATAATCCTTCAGCTAAGTATGGATTTCCTTCAGTTCCCCCAACTTTTACACCAGGCGGTAGTAGATTATGGAACTCATCTTGATTCATGTGAATTACATCGTCTGATATATCGTCCCCAGGCTTGATAAAACTGTGATGGACATCTTGTTCCAGCTCTGATATAGGTGTATCGTCAGTTGATCCGTCCCAACAATACCTTTGAAAACACTTTTGACATTGATCAGGCCAAGACAGATCGTAGGCCTCTTGCTTCCTACGCATCACCGCACATGCAACACATTTCTTGAATTCTGGGTCGTCAGTAAAATTATTTTGTGTGGCCATCTCGAAGCCATTTTTTATCATTTGATTGCGCAACTCATGGCTGTAAGATAGCTTGAATGCACTTTGATTGCTTCTAAAAGAGTATTCTGCGTTTGGCAAATAAATAACCAATGGAGGAATATAGGAGAGGTCTGTCATATTGCTAGCATCACATCCAAAAAACGTGGGTTTTTTATTCAGTTTCAAATTGACAAAACTTGTTGTGTCAGGTACGTGTGGGAAGGCTAAATCAACCCCCTGCTCCACGAATTGGCGTTCATATGTATGAACCAAAGAGGATCCATCGGGCCAGGCAAGCTTCATATCCGCAGAGTTGTCTACAGCAAAAATGATGTCAACCTTTCTCTCCTTTTGGAGCAAAGGTAAAAGAGGAATATTCTCATCATCCTCCCCTCCATCGACGAGATATAGAGCATCATGATCGACAATGCTCGTAGAAAATTTTGACGTGTCAAGATATTTTGTTTCTTTGAACGGATTGGGTGAATAAACTGCCACATCATTGAATTCCTGAGACATATCTCGCAGTATTCTAGTTGCTACTTTTGTGAAAAATCTTGGGATTCTCGTCATATTGATTCTCAAGAGGAACTGATTGAAAAGCGTGGCCGACGTTCCCATTACAAAACCTGTGTTATCGAAACCTTGAACACATTTATCACGATCAAGAGGCTCGCCGTCAGATACTTTAGTGCCCAAATACTTAACATCAGTAAAAGCTCTCAAAGATGGATCCCATGAGCCCATCTCAAAAGGATTGAATTCAAAAACAGTGGCATTAAGATTGATCACTTTAGTTCCGGGATATCGACCATCTGCAACAGAGATTGGAAACGGCATTTGGGCCTCCTTGAAAACACTCGAATCACGTATGGAAGACCAAGTGTATCCGACGCCACCCCGAGACAGCGAGGGGAAGAACTTGTAGGCTAAAGCCCTTCCCCAAACATCTGCTAGTGACGTATTGAAACCAGCACGTTGCTTGTCTCGAACATCATGAAAGATATGATTCCATCGTAGAACTGTCCTAATAATATTAAAGCCACCAGGTGATACTATTGAATCTTTCAGATTCCATATACCATAGGTGTTGCCATCAATTATATCTTGAACAGAGGTCCAATTATTCCATGCTAAAGTTCCCATTAGCCAATTTCCACCAGAACAACCAGCAACATATGTGGCAGCTTGCAAAAGCCCCCCAAAACCATGTTGAACGGAACCTCTGGTCCGTTTGTCCATAGCGGCTAACACGCCTGCTCCCGATAACATAGACCGGTATCCTCCACCCGATACTGCCACACTCACCCTTATGGGATTCGAATCATGTTCTAGAATTGCATTAGCAAGGTCCCTGCCCTCGCCGTCCGCAAATGCATCATAAAGGAACTCTTTCATATGTATTTGTGTAACCTTTTCCCGTCGCGCTAGCCACTCAATTTCATCAGGACTCAAACCACTACCTTCACGAACCAGACGCTGAATGCCTGCAGGACATGCTAATTCTGCTGGTCCATATCCATTTGTTGGAGACCATGCAAAAGCACCAAAAGGGCTGCCTGTGATTTGGCTCAAGAGCACCGATGTTATGATTACCACTAGTGTCGTTAACATATGCCTATATGCTCACCTATACCGGAGTATAGTATACCCTTGCATAAACAAACAGTGAACCACCTCTCCTCGTGCTGAGTGTCAATAGAGACTGCTTGACCAATATAATGAGAAAGCTTAGTGGGCCAGTATTCTTTATTTTACTAAGTATAACATATCCTTTCTTTTCTTATTGTTCTGGTTATTTTTCAAATAATTCGTCAGCATTAAAACTGAAAATACCAAATCCATCTGATTAAATAATAAGCACTAAGATTAGGGTTCTCAACCAAAACCGACAACTTTTCTATTAAACGATCGGAGTCTTGAATACCAATTAACTAAGCTAAGGTGAATTAGCTTCCAAACCAAGGCCTCAAGGTATATACAGTGCTGTCGTATATGTCATAAGCGATGCTTGATCCACAATATACATTCAAAGCAAACACAAATCGCACATTTGTATTCGTAATTTACGGTTCGAAAATCAGAAATGCCGTTTGAAAGACACGAGTATTTCTGCTATTCAATCAATTCATTGATGAAAATTGGTATAGGTCCACTCGGTCACCTTATGTTCTACAGCTTGTAAGCCGTATTGTGGCACTACATTTCTCATACGTTGCTTTGCACCACTATATGAAAGACGGGCTCTAAATCGGTGCTTGTGGAATGCCATCGTCAAATGAAAATATGATATTATCATGGGAAATTTGGGAAACTTCGTACCTCATTGTACGCTTGGGGTTTGAGCACTCCGAGCGTTATATCTGCCCTAAGATTACATATACCTAGAGGCAGGCACCCGAGGCAAGCTGATTAATATTCTTGGCAGGTTTGCTTCTTGCGGGCTAATCTCGTTCGACAAAATACAAAAGACGGAATTGCTTTCATGCATGAATTTTGGGCTGATCAGGACGCTGCAATTAATGCATGGTCTGTTCTTCCCCTTATCGTAATACAGGGCGGCCAAAGAAAAGGCATCTTTTTTGAGACCTGGCCATCGAGCAGCAAGCACCAGATGATCCTGACTTATCGCATAAGCTCGTGCCTAACATTCCATGGCTTGAACTCCCCACCTTAGCCCGGCGAACCTTGCACCAGGGCCCAAATGGAAATTGAAGCCCGGCCAAGAGATAGAACCCAAAAAGTGCAAAGAAGAAAAACAAGTTTAGGACCGTAACTGTGACTATCAGGCGCCTTTATATACCAATTTTGTCCTCTAGGGGATGGCCGTCGGCGGCTAATAAGACCCACGAAACAGGAAGAGAAATCGGACAGATCACATTTTCATTTACCCGGATTATAGTCGAACTTTGACTCCTTTCTATGAAGTTGACCTCGGAATTTGAAAGGGGATGGTGAAGTGACTCGGGCATGTACATCCGGGTAACTTTCTAGCGCGTCGAGAGCTCTAATTTCACGACAGTCCAACAACAAACATAAACAAAGATTATAAAGGCGCCTCCCCTCCAACAACAACATCCTATAACGCCATCCAGGTCGTCACATTCGAGTAGCCAAACAGGATACTAGCATATCGAGGAACAGCAGAATGAGTGGTAAAGTTCACGGAGGTAAAAGCGGAGCAAAGGATGGCGGAGGATCGCTTCTGAGAGCGCAGTCTTCATCTGCGCGTGCCGGTCTGCAGTTTCCAGTCGGACGTGTCAAGCGTTACCTGAAGCGCAACGCGATGGGCAAGGCGCGGGTCGGATCGAAAGCGGCGATTTACTTGACTGCGGTACTCGAGTATCTGACTGCAGAGGTGCTGGAGCTCGCCGGTAACTGTGCGAAAGATCTCAAGGTGAAACGTATCACACCGCGGCATTTGCAGCTGGCGATTCGTGGTGACGACGAGCTGGATACCCTGATCCGTGCGACCATCTCCTCCGGAGGTGTGTTGCCCCATATCAACAAGGCTCTGCTGCTCAAGGTCGAACGCAGAGGCAATACTGGTCCATAAAAACTATCGGCTTTATTATCACCTTTAAGCAGCATTAAATCTCGTCTGCTACTGAGGCTCTGGATAATCGGACTTTCTACTGCACAGCGGTGCGTCTTGCCTGCTTATGGGTTGCTCCAATACTACACTTCCGGGCCTATGTATTATGTATCTTCAATTAACGACTCAAATCGAGCTATAGTCAAATTACCACATCACATTAACTAAAGCAACGCCAAAGAAGGAGGGAACACGGCAAAGCCGGATTCATGCAACTGCAACGAAGGAAATACATACTACTGTACGTTGCAGTTTATCTGCTTGTGGCGTATAGTGTCGTCGATGCTTGCCGAACAAGTGTGTCGTTCGTCCAGGTTGCGCTCAAACTCAACCAAGGATTTAACGTGGTCGTGCTATGCGTATTCGTTGTTCTCAACTCTCTATTAGCGTGGCAGTGGGCAACACGAAGGCTATTTGGCGAGCTTAGATTGATAGAGCAGGAACATGTGCTCGAGAAACTTTCTTTCACTTTGTTGAATTTTGTGTTCATGGCATCGATGCTGAATGAACGATACCTGTTCACTTTGGGCGCCTATGGGCTCTTGTTTGTCTACTTACGGGTTTACCATTGGGTTGCCAGGGATAGACTTGAGCTCGCTGTCCAAACTGCAAATGACAATACAAGACGCAGAGATCTGTTAAGGGCAAGGTTGCCAGCAGCTCTTGCTTTCCTAGGATTTGCTGACATATCATTACTCGTTCGTTGTCTAAGGAAGAGTGAGATCACCAAGAATTTTTTTCATCCTCCACAGGGGTTTGTTTCATCAGTGATGGCAGTTTATCTAATGCAGGCGTTGAACTTTGCTACTCTCTTTCTTGATCTATTGAATATATTCATGCACGCAACCCTACACTTTTACGAGTTTCATTGCGCTCGCGCCCATGTTGAGCGTCAAGAAGAAGCACGCAGGGAACGACAGATTAGTTTCGAACTACATAACGTCGATGGTGAATCAGAGCACGATAATGGCGAAGATATTAGAGAAGATGATGAAGACGATGACGATGACGATGAAGATACACAATATCCGGGTCTTGAAGGAAAATTTATGTATGAAAAACTGATTGACGTGTTTACTCGTGTCCTTTCTATGATAGTACATGTCTTGATGTTATTTCCATTCAATATGCATGCAACTCTCATCAAAGATGTGGCATGGGATGCTCTTACATTATACCAGAGTTGTTGGTCTCTCAGCAAAATCTGGCGAAATAATAAGCAGCTGGATGAAAAGCTGCCCACTGCTACTTGGGATGACCTGGTTGCAAATCAGGATGACAATATTTGCATTGTTTGTATGGACGAGTTGATCCATGATGGTTCACATAATCCAAATCATGAAATCACAAACCTGCACAAGAAACCGAAAAGGCTACCTTGTACACATGTTCTACATCTCTCCTGTTTGAAAAATTGGATGGAACGTTCCCAGACTTGTCCGATTTGTCGTATTTCTGTCTTTGACGAGCATGGTAACGTTGTACAAAGTAACACTTTTAATCGCCGAGAGAGTACTACTATGCGAGAAGCTCAAAACACTCTGATAAGCGTCATGGAGCCAGCCGTGCAGCCAGAACATTCAGTCTCTAGAAATCAGAACCTTGAGGAGTACAAAATTAGATCCATCGAAAAGAATGAAGAGGAGGAGACATTTGATTTTGATTTACCCTCAGAAGGGGGTGAAGTTCTATCATTAAGATTACATTTGAAAAAAAATTATGAGACTGCTAGTAGTGGACCGGGTATGGATGAAATTCGGAGAGTAGTGGTACCCAATAACTCTATTATACGCACATCTAGCAATAACGATTAAACAGTATATAGATTTAAATATATAACATATATATATATGGATGCATTTATCTACTAGTTCACGAGTTTTGATTACGATCCAGTTGTAAAGCTAAATGTATATTTATCAGTTGATTTTGCCGTTAAGCTGACGGTTTATCTGTCATAATATTCGCACAAACGTGTATGCCCCCAATAAGACGTTGCTACAGTAAAATAATCAATGAACTGATATTTACATGTATTCTATTCAATAACTGAAAGTTAATATATAGGCTTTTATTACCTTATTCATATACACATATGTGCACATTTTATCGGAATGTGCAGCATGACAATATTATTCACAGCGTTTGTTATTTATGTCCAATTGATAGCAATGATGTTTTCACATCATGCCTGGCATACCACCTGGCATACCACCCGGCATGCCTCCAGCAGGTGCAGCAGGTTCTGGGGCATCAACAATTGCAACCTCAGTAGTGGCTAATAACGATGCAACACCAGAAGCGTCAACCAAGCCAGACCTAACTACCTTGAAAGGGTCAATAATACCAGCAGCTAACATGTCTGTATATTCACCCTTAGCAGCATCGTAACCTTTAGCAAAATCATCACCGAACTCGTCTACCAACTTACCGACAATCACGGCTCCTTCTTCACCCGCATTATCAATAATCTGTTTAGCTGGTCTTGTAATGGCCTTCTTTATGATCTCAATACCTAATTTCTGGTCAAAGTTTTCGCCTTTGAGTTCATCAAGTATTTTAGAAGCCTTAACCAATGCGGTACCTCCGCCAGGCAAAATACCTTCTTCCACAGCAGCTCTTGTTGCGTTGAGCGCGTCATCGTAACGATCTTTCTTTTCACCTACTTCAACTTCTGAAGATCCACCAACTCTAATTACAGCAACACCACCGGATAATTTAGCCAACCTTTCTTGTAGCTTTTCCTTTTCATAGGAATTGGAAGTCGTCAAATCAATGGAGTTTTTAATTTGCTCGACTCTTTCACCGATGGCATCTTTGTTACCGTTACCGTTTAGAACTACTGTATCCTCTTTAGTTATAGTGACTGAATCACAGGAACCCAAATGCTCTAAGGTGCATTGCTCAGGTTTTAGATCCAACTCTTCAGTGAAAACAGTTGAACCGGTTAAGATGGCAACATCACCCAGGGTGTTCTTTCTGTTGTCACCAAAACCTGGTGCTTTAACAGCACATACTTTGACTTGACCTCTTAATTTGTTCAAGATACACGCTGCCAAAGCTTCACCATCGACATCCTCCGCAATGATTAGTAGAGGTCTTCTTGTCTGGTTAGAGATTTCCAGAGCTGGAAGAACATCTTGGATCGATGAGATCTTTTTCTCACTGAGAAGAAGTAATGGTTTCTCAAATTCAACCTTTCCAGCCTTAGTGTCTGTGATGAAGTAAGGCGAAATGAAACCACGGTCAAAACGCATACCTTCTGTAACTTCCAACTCATCCTCCAATGTTCTGCCTTCTCTGATAGTTATGACACCTTCTTTACCGACTTTTTCCATGGCAGAAGCCAACAGTTTTCCTACATGCGCGTCTCCATTTGCAGAAATCGTAGCAACTTGGGCAATCTCTTCAGACGTAGTGATTTCCTTTTTGCTAGCTTTCAAAAACTCAATAACACGTTCGACAGCCAATTGAGATCCACGTCTTAGATCCATAGGATTACAACCTGCAGCAACATTCTTGACCGATTCCGTAAATATAGCTCTACCTAACACAGTAGCACTTGTAGTACCATCACCAGCGGCTTCGTTGGTCTTTGAGGCAACTTCTTGCAGCAACTTGGCACCCATATTCTCGAATTTGTCCTCAAGAGTGATAGATCTTGCAACTGTAACACCATCTTTTGTGATCTTTGGAGCACCAAAAGACTGCTCAATTAATACGTTGCGACCTTTAGGTCCCAGCGTGGCGGAAACGGCATCTGCCAAGGTTTCAACACCTTTCAATAGCGCTGCACGACCGTCGACACCAAATTTGATTTCCTTGTGAGAATATAAACGACGAGAACCTCCCAAACAGGCGCCAAGGCGGCGACGAGCCACATTATTAACACTAGCCCTCAACATTATGATCTGTAACGATAGTTAGCAACAATTCACTTGAGCAAGTAACAATGTTTATAGACCACAGAATATCTACGCTGATTTCAACTCTCCGAAGTTATCATGCTTTCTCTGCTTTATATATACATGTAACTTCGTGGTTTGAAATTTCCAGAATATTCTGTCGTATATTATGATACACAACCTGCAAGTCACCGTGAGTAGATCACCAAAGCTTCAACACGTACGCTGAAGATACTCAGCTGCCACCATTGGCAAATTTCATTTCATCACCGTTGATACTATCACCCATCATGTCCCGCATCTTACTGCTTCTGAAATAGTTCAATGAAACCATAGAGTCACCAAAACTACGAATCAGCAAGCCTGCCTGAAATCAAGAGTGCACTCACCGCCATTGATGATACAACAACTACTGGGAAGTTGTCTCTTCGGACAAAGCGGCCTGGGATGTGTGCACTCTTCATTTTTCATCTGCATTGTCCGTCCATAGATCGTTGAGCAAATCATAGTACGTTGTTGAACGTGGTTATACTTTAGAAAGCGCTGGGTGATAGACTAGCTCAAACCCTCCTTGAAACGTGATAGCATAGCACGAGTGGGAACAACAATAAAATCAGGTGCGGAGTTGATCGAGATAATTCAGCAAAACAAGCGGTCCATTAAGATATGCACAACAAGGCCTTGACTCTGAGTTAGCTGAACAAAAAGTTGAAAGCACGACAGTATTGATTCTCCTATCGAATACATCCTGAACATATTTTCGAAGATTAAGATGTTGATATTTTTGGGATTATCACCACGTTGTGAGTATTTAACCAAATAACGCTTGATACTCCCTTTGTGGGCTTCCTAGTTCTTCTTTCTTCTTAACTAGATTATACCGATACACACCAACTTGAACACGGCTTGCTTACAGCGCTTGTAATCTGTCGTCGAGTGCCTCGACATTGTTCAATCAGTACAAATATAGGGAAAAACCAAAATGTAAATGCTTATGCCTTGATTAGTCGACCGACAGCAATTCGACATCATTCTATTCAAGGATGCGAGTGGCCAATCTTCAATCTGACTTTTGTAATATGATTTGCATAACTTCATTGAATAACTACAGTATCTGACATGGAACTACGTGGGCTCGTTCATTCTTAATGGTCCGTAATAAATTTCGCGCAGTATATTGGTATTAGGCATATACCATAAGCTCTCGCAGAAGACTCGAATCGAGTGATTCCCCCATTTCAAGATTTTCAGACAAACTATTGCATTGTACTTCATTAAACAAACTTTCAGGGATAACGTTCATCAAAGACACACATCTCAAATTCTTATTGTACAAAAATGGGCAACTGTGTACGTTAATATGGTGGGTGTCTTCACGATTGAAATCCTTTGCCAAGACTTTAATTTCAATTAACCCGAAAGCATTTTGACATTCAAATCGATTGATATACGTAACAACTATTTGTACATATACTAATTATTGAATATAGAGGTTGAACAGACTCGTCCTTGAGATAGCACAGACATCTGGTGCCACCAGTTTTGTGTGGCCACTCATTTGACGGTTCGTATTGATGAAGGTAAAGATACATGGGCGACGGAGCCAAACCAAGGCCCGGGAGGGATTGTACGGAGTGGCGGTTCTGACTGAGAATGGACTTATGATCGATCAAGATGTACGAAGGTCTCATATGCGACGCAATAAATCCAGCAGTACTATTACAAGCTTAACTAGTTACGGTAGTGGGAGCCAGAGTCATCCGAGTAATGACGAAGCGAGCGCATTTGAAACTGCATCACTTATTAGTTGTGTGACATGCTTGAGTGATACTCCCTCAGTGAGACACGAAAACTCCGGATCGAAAACCAATCTCGGCGGGCGTTCGTCCTCCTTGTCCCTAGCATACTCAAAAAGCGAATCCCCTGAACGTCGCAGTAGTGCAGCGTTTCGAGACTCTCGTGATTTCAGGAGAAGCCACTTTCCATCCATGAATGGCCAAATTCCTGTTCATGCAGTCATTCCTTACAACAGAATCATTAACGCTCGATATTTGCATAGTAGGGAAAATGAAAATCCTGCCAGAGCTGGCTCTGGGGAAATTAACAGCTCAATGTCCAAGGAAAGCTCATCAGTTGATAATGGTGATGATCCCAGCTCACTTGATTTGGTTGAAATCACTTTTGCTAATCCAAGAAGACATGACATTGTTCCTAAGAGGCTCACACTCCATATCAAAAGACAATCTGGAATGACATATGAATGGGAAAATGATGCAGACCCTGCATTAAACTCTAATGACATCGTGGAAGAAATCATGAAAAGAAGTTATGTAAATGCCAAGAGATTCCGGTCAATACTCGTCATCATCAATCCTTTCGGCGGCAAAGGCAAGGCAAAAAAACTATTCATGACTAAAGTGAAACCTCTATTATACGCTACAAATTTTCGTGTCGAAGTTACATTCACAGACCACCCACAGCACGCCGTTGAAATAGCAAAGGAATTGGATATCGATAAATATGATACCATAGCATGCGCATCTGGTGATGGTGTGCCATTTGAAGTAATCAATGGACTGTTTCAAAGAAGTGACAGGATAGAAGCCTTTAATAAATTAGCAATCACCCAAATACCTTGTGGTTCAGGAAATGCCATGAGCATATCATGCCATTGGACCAACAATGCCTCTTATGCTACTTTATGCTTGATAAAATCGGTCGAATCTCGAATCGATTTGATGCATTGTTCGCAACCTGGCGAACCTCCTAAGCTTTCCTTCTTGAGTCAAACTTATGGCATAATTGCAGAGTCTGACATAAATACCGAATTCATGAAATGGATGGGCCCTGCTAGGTTTGAATTGGGTGTTGCATATAACATCATACAGCGAAAGAAATATCCATGCGATATTTATGTAAAGTACTTCGCAAAAAGCAAGAACACACTCAAAGTCCATTACCTCGAACAAAAGGCCAAAAAGGCATCAAATAATCAAGATATTTTCGATTTAAGCAGGAACTCATCATCTTCAACATCACTGTTGAACTCTTCAATGGCGGACACCGTTGTCGATGACGACAAACTGCAAGAAGATGATTTCAAAATCAAATATCCCCTAGAGGATGGTATACCTGATGACTGGGAAAGGTTGGACCCCGTGATCACACAAAATTTAGGACTTTTTTATACTGGCAAGATGCCCTATGTTGCAGCGGATACAAAATTCTTCCCTGCTGCTTTACCTTCCGATGGTGCTATGGATATGGTTGCAACGGATGGAAGAACGTCACTCACTCGAATGGCATCAATTCTCTTAGCATTGGACAAAGGTTCACATGTTTTGCAACCAGAAGTTCAACATTCAAAAATATTGGCTTACAAGTTGATTCCCAAACAAAAAGTGGGATTTTATTCGGTTGATGGAGAGAAGTTTCCTCTTAAGCCGCTACAGGTGGAGATACTTCCCCGTTTATGCAAGACCTTATTGAGAAATGGCAGCTTTGTTGATACAGACTTTGATTCCATGTGAGTATGCATTGCTTATTCATTTTGAAACATCAATAATCTGGTCTTTCTTAAATCCTCATATATTGTTCATTCTTTGACTCGTACATTGTTTATTCTTTAATCCTCATATCGTTCATTTTTTTCACTCGCACATCGTGCTTTCATTGAAATTTTCCTATATTGTTAATCTGGATACTGGGTATTAATTAACGTATATTCTTTTCTTTTGAATCCAGTAAGTTATGAATTTTTGAACTTCAATCGCCAAGACTGTATGGATTAGTCTAGTATTGAGGATATACTTTGGATGCATACTTAGAAAGCTATCGCAAATCATTCATATGATTCATCGGTAACTAGCGTAGAAGATATATATACCACGTACTGGCCGTTTGAATTACGAGAATGTAGACGTTAGACAATCGGCCATTTTCCACTTACCTCAGCACTGGCAAGTTTGCTGAGGTTGATCTCCTTCACTACTGATATCAATCACACCAGGATTTTCAGCTGCTTTATGAGATTTATTACCATCCAGTGGGACATCATCAGCGTCTTGAAATTCCGGCAGTGTTTTCGCAATTTTTTTGAAGAGATTTTTGACATTGTGACCAGCCTTTGTAGAGGTTTCCATGAATATAGAGGCCCCTAACAGTTCTGCTTTTGTCTTGCCCTCTTCAGTGGATACTTGCCTATCTTCACCTAAATCTGTCTTATTGCCAACAACACATAATATTACACTCTCCTTGCCTCGCTCGTTGTTGACATCTTCTATCCACTTGTCAATATGCTCAAAGGAATCGCGTTTGGTGATATCGTAAACAACAATGGCTGCACGAGAGTCTCTGATATATGAAGGAATCAGCGATCTGAATCTCTCCTGACCGGCTGTGTCCCATAATTGGAGCCTTATGGTTTTGTCATCCAAATACATAGTCTTTGAAAGAAAATCAATCCCTATAGTGGCCTGATAGTTGTCATCAAATGTATCGTACATGAACCTCGTAATAAGGGAAGTCTTCCCAACACCTTGCTCCCCCAGAAACACTATTTTATACTTCGTCAAGGACTTGCCAGACCTGCTCATCTTCGTCTAAAACAAATGCAAATAACGAATCAATACCCTCGGTATAATTAGTAGATGGGTCAGACACCAATGACACAAGCTAGAATTGCAGTAATGCTTGATTGCGGCTTTGAACGTTGAAACTTGAAGTGTTACACACGTTGTCGTTCAAGAGATACTGTGTTACTATTACTACGTTCATAAAGTACTGGGATTTCAAAAATTTTCACTAAACCAAAGCTCAGTCTTAGTGGTAAACGCAATAGCGACTGTCGCTAATGACTTGCAGGACCTTCTTGGCAGCCAAGTAGCGGGTCAGAATACGATACTAGTGGCCGTATTCAGACCATCCAAATAATCACCGAGGAGTGTGCTTGCAGTAACGATATGTATCATCAGACATGCACGTGCGCGGCCTTCAGAACGATAACAAAGAATTGACTACTCATTATACAGCAATACGTATGGAGCTCTAAGCTAGTACTTGAAACTATTTCTTCCCGGACTTTTTTATCCCACCGCTGACCAATGGCTTGCCGCTTTTCATATTGTTGAGCAAAGCCTTCTTCGCAGCAGCATCGGCCCGCTGCTTTTCCTTGAAAGCTTGCTCTTCGGGGTCTAGATCATCTTGCTGCTTCTTCTTTTGCTTCAGTGGCTTCAACTTCCCTCCCTGACGACTCGACATGATGCAGTTTCGTTATCTAGGATACTTCTCGTCATTTAGCAATAAGAAGTGAATTTTTCAGCTAGTTCATTTTTCAAGATTGATTAAGTTGCAGTTTAATTCTGTACGTTACACAACAGACAGCTGCCCTCTAAACACAAAGTAACATCATTAAGAAGCTTACTAATGATCATTATGCTACCGATATCTGATTGAAACTCATTAGTACTGGCGATGAGGTCAACATCACTCATTTCGACGTTTTGAGATCGATCACGTGATCATTCTTTCTCTGGGCGGCTAATTTTCAAATTTCTACTGTCGGTTTTACGTCGAAGGGATAATTTGTATCCATATATATACTTAACAAACAACAACAACAACAACACACCTGGCCCTTGCAAATATTATTTTGGTAAGGTTCTCTCAATATCCGAGCCAGTGCTGACTGACACTTTTGTCGAGAATGAGTGCGAGCAAGGTAACCGAGTTAGTACACAGAACATTGGGGCTGCCAACGAATTGCAACTTCAACGAGCATGATACAGAGGTTTACGAGGAATGTGTTTTCTTGATAAGAGACGTCGAGCACTCCAAGAAATCATGGATCCAGCGCAGCGAGGAATTCGACAGGCTGTATCAGGTGTTAGCAGTTGAACAAAGTGGGAGGGGGTCGACAATATCGAATCTCAATTTCATATATTGCCTTTTGGTACTTGGAGAAGAATTGGAGGCTCGAAACCTAGTTACTGACAGCTTCTGGTTCGAGACTACGAGATTCAAGTTTGCAAGGGATACTGCTGTCGAGGAGTATTCGCCATTACTATCTTATCTGCTAGAGCACGGCTTGAAACTACAAAGATCACGCGGCAGTAAGTGTTTGGCGTTGCTCACTTTTTTCATGCGCCAATTCAGTCAGTGCAAAAGTAAGATTGCAAGTTTTATTATCTCAAATGATGAGGTTGCTCTAAGGATAGGGAACGTCATAGACAACAGTATTGACTTTCAACAGATATCCAACTTGATTGAGTTGATCGCAAACTGCTTCCCCAGAAATCGGGCCCCTAAGCTTCCCATATTGTGGGCAAATGCACAGAAAAATACGAGTTTCTTTTCCAACGAGGAATATCCTTCCGAATGTAAAAGAGGAGATAGCAATCTGATCAATTTCATCTACTGCCATTGTGGCAGTCGTTTGACAACAACATATAAGATTGATAATATCCACTACGGTAATGACGTTGAAAGCACTGAGTGTTGTTTTGAATTGAAACCAATAATCGATGAAAGACTAGGACATTCGTATCATGTAATACAGTTCATTTACGACAAAATGTGTATATGGAGTGGCGATGGCTTGTATCTCGAATTGTGTCGAAAAGACCTTGATTTTACTCAATCCTTGAAGGGTGATATCAATGTCAGTTTTAAAGATTGCCCAAGAAAAAATCAAACGGTTCACAGTTCTGGCAGTTTTTTGAGATCAAAGAGGATCAGTTCTATTGATCCACGGTATTTGACAGGCTTTGGTAAGCTAAAGTGGCTCAAGCTTCATTTCAAGACTAACACCATTAGTAGTGCGTTCTTTTTGGGCATCACCTCATACAGAAAGGTTAGTGTGGTACAGCAACCGCTTGAATTAAACCACCTTGAGATCATCGAAGATGATGAGGTAAGTGAGGACTGTGTAAACAACTCACATAAAGAAGATAAATTAGAAAAAATCGAAACTACAAAAGACCACGAGGAAGTGCTGGTACGACCAAAGGAAGCCATAAAATCTGTTATTGCTTTGAAAGGCGAAGAAGTTGATCTTGTATCACCTTATATTGAAGAAGAGCCCAATGCTAGCAAATCTGCAGAAATCAATTCGGAAATTAATATGAAATCTACTACAGAAGCCTCGATTGCCAATTCTAGACTGTCAGCTTCTCCAGATCAAGACCAACATGATGATGATTGTTGGGACCTAAATGCCACTGATAAAAAGATGGTTGAGATTGCAGCAGAAAATTCCATAAGCCCACTTGTCGAGGCGCAGAAACGTAAAATCCGTCGAGATGGTAACATGAATCTCAAGATTACTAAGGAGAGACTTCAGTATCAGGAGAAGCACTCTGTCAGCGACCAAACCAAAAATAGTAATTCTACATCGCTAACCCCAGATCGCAACTCTATTTCAGAGCACACCAAAAACCTCAAGAGTATGGGAAAGAGTACTTCAAAGAAGCATATCGCACAACAAGCAAACAAAACCAAAAAATATGCTGGTATGAGGGACACAAACATTCTGAATACCATTTTTGGGGCTGCTCCTGTCAAAAAAACCCAAGAAGCCTGCAAAACACTCGAAAAGATAAATAATAACAGCAATAGTGAGCATCAATATAAGAAGGGAAAAATCAACACGTCGGCAACAGTTCGTACCTTTATTAAAAATGCAAAGTCAACCACTAGCCATAAAATAAGAAACACAACAGGTGCTTATACGATTAAAAGCAATATCGGAAATCCTCACATTGATTTTATTGAAGATCCCAACGACAAGCCCATTTCAAAGCGGTTGAGAAAATTTGGCACTCACGAGCATGAGATCCCAGAGTCAAACTCCAAAAAGCAAAAGACCAGTGAACAAAATCCCTTCTATAGTACCGGAATCCAGTTAGCAACAGCTTGTGAGAGCGCCACTGAGAGCTACACGAAAGATAACAAGGCAACGAATATTTTGGAACTACATAGAGACTCCGGAACGCCATTGAAAGACTGTAACAATGGGAATTCGTCTATGGATGTTTCAGACTCTACGACCTTGACCACTGCAATGAGTCTCAACATAAAACCGTCGTTGGACCTCCAGAACACATTTACCAAAAATCTACAAGATCAGATCTACAACTCGATAACTCTCTTTTCCAATGAACTTGTTCGCAAGATCACTATCATAAACAAAGAGATCAACAACAAGATAGTGAAAGAGCTGTCAGAAAAATACCAGCGGCTCTTCGCTCAATTGCAAGCAAGTTTCAAAGATGACACTGAGGAAATGTTTCGGTTTCTCGGTGATATGCAGACGATGCTAAACTTACCGGAAGATGAGATGGTCAAAATGATACGAAACAGGAAGTTCAGCAAAGCTAAGGATTTTCGCATTTAACTAACGAACATCATTTCGTATACCTCATATTGTTACTTGCTGAGCTTCGATCGGTTTCGCGTTTCATTCTCGCGTTTCGCGTATTTTATTCAACGCGGTTTTTTACACGTCAAAGCTTTCGTATTGGATGATGACGCAAAAAACTTATTCTCTCACCTCAGAACACGACATCCAAAAATTTTCAAGGTTTTGAAAAAAAAAGATTTGACAATTTGTTCTTGTGTTGCAGTTCTTAGTTGCACTTCATTCAATACTAGCTTGTTCATATATTTCGCTGTTCCACAGTTAGTTCCAAACTCCAGGCAAAGAACAACATATCAACATGGACACCAAGACTCCTGTTACTCTAGCTAAGGTCATCAAGGTTCTCGGCCGTACTGGCTCCCGTGGTGGTGTCACCCAGGTCCGTGTTGAGTTCTTGGAGGACACTTCCCGTACAATTGTCAGAAACGTCAAGGGCCCAGTCAGAGAGAACGACATCTTGGTTCTCATGGAATCCGAGCGTGAAGCCCGTCGTTTGCGTTAAGTTAGCAATAATAGTTCAGGCCTGATATTTTTTCTATTCCCTATCTTCTTCCTACTATTATTATTGTTGGCTAATTACGAGCAAGCACTTAGGTCCGGATAAAGCCTCAGTCCGGACTGTGCAATCTACTATCCAAACTGTACAACTGCAAGAACCATGAGCAAAGTACTAATTTCCATAGTGTTTACATACTAATTAGCTGATAACAACCTCATCAAATAGATATATTGTCATCAATAGTCTTTACTTCAGAGAAACTCTCAGAGTAGTTGTGTAAAGCGGTTGAAATTGCCCACTCGCACATTGTTATAATGCTCCTCGATGTCTCTCTTTTATCTCTAACACTCATACTCTCATCAAGACTGGTGGTGGTAGATAGCTTGCGTTATCCTATTACACCTACATAGTCCTCATACATGCACCCATACAACACATAGAAATCTGAAGACTGCAGATTCAAATATTTATGATTCAAATCTGGCATTTTTTTAGGGAGTAGGAATATCTGGACAACAAAAAACCCTAGCCGTCGTGTCACGGTGATTAACGGCGCTACCAAAGTGTGACGACACAATTTCAACCTGCACAACCTAGGACCAGTGTCGCTGAATATGTCCTTTATATGCCCATCAAGCATATTGACGGGTGAATTTTTGGATTAACGGGAACTGTTTGGCACCAAGATGTACGAGAAAACCTCTGGTTCAAATATTAAAGTATATATGTATATGATATATCCAGTAGAGCTTAGGCTTCAATGTAAATAATGGGGAATGTAAATCGCTCGGTAACTAATTAACCTGAAATTTGATCTGATTAAATGATTTAAGTGTTTGCTGCCAATAAGGAAACTTCGAGCTTTCAAATGCCGAGATAAAAATATTGAGCGTTCTTCCACTGTGGAGGTATGATTGCATCGTTCTAGAGTCGGCTAGGGACGTCTGAATCAAAAAAATAGTTGAAGTTGGGTTAGTCCTTGGATCTGATCTTTCCAAATTTTCTCTTTTTCGTGGGCGATGGCACTGTTGTTGTAAGATTCGAAGCCGACTGCTCTGCAGGGATCTCGGGGAAGGACATCGGACTTTTTGATGTTAGTAGCTTTATTATATCTGGCAACGTATCGTTAAGAGTGCTTGAACTATTTATTTCGTCCAATGACACTTCAAAAGTAGACTCCGAAAATCGCTGTACTCCACGATTGTTCAGATATCTTTTGGGTACAGAATTCACTAAAGACTTTTGAAAATCACCGCCAGAGCTCGTATCGAGATCATGAATGCGTTCCAACAAATTTAAAATGGTGTCATCCTTTGAGCGTATAACCTCAACTAGCTCAGATATATAAGATCTTTGGAACATAATTGACCTCATGAAGAAGTCTGTCTGACATAATTGGCCAATGCGCCAATTCAATGCATCACTCGTTTTCAGCAAAAGACTCTTGATTTGCAAGCCCAACGTCTCTGATAACGTATATTCAGTCTTGATATATGTGCCTTGCATAATATCGAAGCTTCGCACCTTCGGCTCGTTATCATAAGCTGAACATAGTCTCACGTCTAATCTATTTTGCAATACTGTAATCGACTCTTGAGTAAAGCCTTGTAACTTACATTCTTGCTCAAAATCTGCTGATGTTAACTGTGCCTGCATGCAATTAGCAGCGTTAGAAATAGGCACAAAATATAGATCCATCACCCATATTTGCTCATTTGTTTGATCTGCCTTGAATAGATAATCTTCATTTGCTACTTTACATAAGCGCCATAACATGATGGTCTTTCAAATTCATAGATATACATCAGGTTATCTATCAGATAAAAGTTTGCTGCACCCTAAGGTTATACGCTTCTTGACCTTTTTTTCTTTAGATTAAAGGCCCTTCTGTATATATTTTAAAGAGTTTTGGAATTTGTGTCAGCGTGGACAGTAAATACAAAATAAAAATATCCAGCACTGTGACTTTGGGACTACAAAAATGTAGAGTAGCTTTTAACTCATAACATCAACCTTTGAGCAGAGCTATTATATTCACTTCGTAGTTAATTGGTGTTACAGAGTCTGAGCAAAGAATTCACTTTCTTTCAAAAATCTTATGCTTTTCGTTGATTATTCCGGATTGCAGAACTTTGAGCCAATCAACCGGTCTTTTGTGCAAAGCATAAATGATATTAGAAGATTTACTAACTTAGATTCTGACGTGCTCAAACTGCAGAAATTTAAAGATGCTGCACCGTTTTTCGCCGAGTGTCAAAAATTACCGCTCGATGTTACACATGAACACGAGTTTATTGTTGATGAAATGTTCACAATACTTACTTCGATTAATGTCATGATCCAAAACGAGGAACTTTTGAAACAATGCCCGACACTCTATTTGGTAAAAATGGAATTCTCCAGGAATGTAGTGGATCTGAAATACCAAGCTGCTTATGATGAGCTAACCAGCGTTCATCAATTAGTTTTGGCTGACCTGATGAACTCAGTAAAATATTTGATACTATCATTGAAACCAACATTCCTCAACGAAGATTCTATCGAAACGTGGTCTGTCCTACAGAAAATTGTGTTCGGTAAAAATTGTAAAGATATTACGACTATCTATTTGAGAAATTCAATACTAGATAGCCGCATGTTCGATGTCAGTTTTCGAATAAGTTTTTTGAGGTTCACGCTCGCACAGCCCTTATACGATCTTAACTTCAATGATTATGATTCCATCATAACCAGCTATGATTTAAAGCTTACAGAGCTCACAGATCCTATAACGTTCGAAACAGAAACTGCAGATATAACACTAAACCTGGACGTTTCAATTGACAAGCATAATCCCGTTATTAGTAATCAAACACCAAGTGTGAGCTTGTGGGATAATTTAAGAGAACAGAGAAAGGCAGGTAATACCAGACCCGGATTTGAAACAACTGAAACAATGACAGGAGTCAGTGCTAACTTCCTGTTTTCTCCCTTGGATGACTTATTGAATACCGAGCTCTCAAGCCCATCAGATGAGGAAAATGAGAAACGACATAAATTTCATTCGAGTAATGCAACACTACCACAAACTGTCATACAAAAACCACCAAGAAGAAACATATATGCTTACAAGGAAAAATCGCAAAAGAAGACTACAATAAAGAAACATAGGTTAGCGTTTTTAGGATCTTCCAAGATTTACGGGATCCCGAAGACCGATAAAAATCATTCTAGTGATAAAAATGTACTCAACAAATTTCATGTAGATTCTGGAATACCATCAAAGTTTGAAACTGAGCTAATCAAATACGAACTTTATGATAATTTATCGAGTGACGTTACGTGGCGGAAATTCTTCAAATTACAGAGTCTGAAGCTGAAAGAGAATATCAAATATTACAAACAGGCAATTAGATATTGCTGGGAGGATTTTAGACAAAAAACATAAAATTTCTCAACGGCGGATATTCTACATTTATATATATAGTTGTCGGACACAATTTCTCATTAATCAAAAGCTGAATGAACATCAGTGGAGCCAATCAATATTCATATCATGTAATACATATTATGTAATTTTCATCCATATTTACATTCTCACAGATATACATGAAGCTAAATTCACCACACTCGGTTATCCAGAGTTTTATATATTTTTATACAAGCAAAGCCGAGTTTCATCGAGTTCATGGTTTTGGTCCAATCATCGATTCGGGAATAACCCATTCATCGAATTCTTTCTCAGTCAAGACTCCCAATTCTAGAGCCGATTCTTTCAGGGTGGTACCTTTCTGATGAGCATTCTTTGCTACTTTAGACGCAGCATCGTAACCGATCTTTGGGTTTAGAGCTGTGACCAACATCAAAGACTTATGAAGATTCTCATCTATTTTTTCTTTGTTAGCTCTAATACCATCAACACAATGAACTCTGAAAGAGTGACAGCCATCAGCCAATAATCTTACACTACTCAAAAGGTTGGAGATCATCACAGGTTTGAAAACGTTTAGTTCAAATTGACCAGAAGCTCCAGCAAAAGTAATTGCTGCATTATTACCCATTACCTGCACACATACCTGGGTAAGAGCTTCATTCTGAGTTGGATTGACTTTACCGGGCATGATAGATGAACCAGGTTCGTTTTCAGGTAGATGCAATTCTCCGTAACCACAGCGAGGTCCCGACCCTAAATATCTGATATCCTGAGCTATTTTGAAAAGTGAGGATGCAACAGTGTTCAAGGCACCAGAAGCTTCTACAATAGCATCATGAGTGGCTAAAGCCTCAAACTTATTTGGGGCCGTCTGGAAGTCAATACCAGTTTGCTTAGAGATTTCTTCAGCAATTAATTTGTCGAAACCAACCTTAGTATTTAGACCTGTACCAACAGCCGTACCACCTTGCGCCAAGAATTTGAGGTGGTAAAGCGAATTGTCAATTCTGCGGAGACCATTTGTGAGTTGCTGGACATAACCGCTAAATTCTTGCCCCAAAGTTAATGGAGTAGCATCTTGGAGATGAGTCCTTCCAATTTTCACAATATCCGCGAACTCTTGAGACTTAGCTTCAAGGGAATCACGTAAACTTGTAAGTTGGGGAATCAAATTATTGATGATCTCAGAAACAGCAGCTATATGCATTACAGTAGGAAAGGTATCGTTAGATGATTGAGCCTGATTACAGTGATTGTTGGGATGGATTCTCTTCGAGCCCAACTCACCATGGATCATCTCGAGGGCCCGGTTTGCAATGACCTCATTGGCGTTCATGTTCGACTGGGTACCCGATCCAGTTTGGAAAACGACTAGCGGGAAGTGATCATTAAGCTCACCACGGGCGACCTCATCTGCAGCTTTTTGTATTGGCTCTGCAATCTCTTTTGGCAGAGTGCCTAGACGGCAATTGACAATTGCGGCAGACTTCTTTAGAACTCCAAATGCCCTTATGACTGGTTCGGGCATGCGTTCGCGGGGACCACCGATCTTGAAGTTCTCGAAAGAACGTTGGGTTTGAGCACCCCAGTACTTATCACTGGGAACCTTGATTTCGCCAAAGGAGTCAGTTTCAATACGGTATGTCTCTGAACTAGTTGCCATTGCTCTAGTTTGTTTTAGTACACGATTTCCACACGCAACACTTCTTGTCAGAAGTGTCCTCTTCATATTCAAGTGTTAATGACTTGCCTAAAACAATTACTACCAGGTACTTATAGTAAATGTGTAACGATGACCGAGTATTCCTGCGACTAAGATTGGGCAGAGAATACTATAGCATTGAATTAAGGTTTACTTTATAACTTCTAGTAAGGTCTGATCGGGCCAATCATCTCTAAAGATATAAATTAAACTCAAGAACTGCCCAAAACTCGCTCGAAAGGACCTTGTTCGACAAATGGAATGGCCCAAGGTCTCAAAGCACCCAGTCAACTCTTTATAAACCTGTATTCTGCCCGTGGGAGTCAAGAGATGTGGTGACAGAGAGCCATATTTCTCCAAAACCAGCCGAACCGAACGTCGTGAGTTAGCCTATCGATTAATGCAATCGTGAAAGAAGTAGAAGATGAATCAAGAAATGATGAACAGAGCTGCAGTCAATTCTCAGTAAAGCATTCTCAGGACCTTCAATTTAATCTCATTATTGTATTGATTCTGTAATGCACGAACAATGTAGAATAACATGTATAAGTACATTGGCATTACTGATATCTATCATGATAGATAATAACGGCTATGCAGAGAAGTGTGATATATCGATGACTTGAAGCTATTTTCTTATTGTACTGTAACGATGAGTTTTACAAAATGGATCTCTCGTGGTTGAATACCAACCATTTCCCTGTAGGATTCAATTTATGATGCAGAAATCATCATAAATATCACTTTTGGATATTGATTCATTAGATATAGAAACTAAAAATGTGAGAGAGCTGTCCAGGCCCTGTTTGATTGCTGAGAAGAATAGCACATGAATTATATGATACCGACTTGTGCGACTACCGACTTGAACATGAAATACTTTGGACAACGTTCAATGTGTTAGATTGATTGATTAACCCATGATAAACGTAGACTACAATAATATATACTCGTATCTTATTGATCTTCGAATAAAAATTTCTAGGGTATCAGAAGAGCAGCTCCAGCCCAAACCTACCTAAAAGTGTTCAATCGAAGTCATAGAGACCATATATATATATATAAATTCAGAGCAGAAATCAAAACACGGCGAGCGTTACAGAAATCATCAAGTGAAATTAGAATTGTATCACATATTTCAATTTTTTGAAGACATCTAGCTATTCATTGATTATTATCCAGTACTACCAAGACCGTTCCAACTATAAAACGTGCGTGAAAGAATTTGATACACACACCCTGATGTCACTAATACCATGAGATTTCAGGACAATTCATCCACAGCTACACTAAACTCATTTATATCGAGTTTTCATCTACGTTCAATAATACAAATCTGATTACATTATTTTGATCTCATCTACTCTCATATTATATATCGGTGACTGAAGAACTAAGTATAACAACAGATCCCTACTAGCAAATTGCATGAAGGCCTAGCTCTACTATTCAAGTTTCAATGGCCAAGAAACAGACTAAGAAAGATAAGGAGGCTCGCAAGCTGAGAGCGGACCAAAAATTGAAGAAAAACTTGGCAAAAGCTGAGAAGAAAACTCACAAGAAGCCAAACGAAATTGAGGAAGAAGAGGATGTCGATGTGGAGACTCTCTTAGCGAATTTCCGTCGGGAGCAAGAGCTTTTCAGTCAAGTTGCTGTAGACTCTGTTACGAAACCCTCAGCTAGAACCAGTTGTTGTGTTATTGCATCACCTCAACATGGTAAAAATGAGTTGCTATTATTTGGTGGAGAATCTATGGACCAAGAGACACAGACCGTTCGATTCTTCAATGACTTGTACAGCTTCACTCCAGACAATGGTCAATGGCGCAGATATACTTCACAAAACTCACCGATGCCTCGTTCTTCGGCTGCAATGGCTGCACACTCAAGTGGCATTGCATTAATTAATGGAGGTGAGTTTTCAACACCAAAACAGAATACCTTCTATCATTATAACGACACTTGGCTTCTCGATAGTAGTAACAAGGAATGGTCGAAAATTGATGTCAAAAATGGTCCCTCTGCACGGTCAGGCCATAGAATAACAACGTGGAAAAATTACTTTATTCTATTCGGCGGATTCAGAGATCTTGGAACTTCAACGACATATCTCAACGATGTCTGGCTCTTTGATATCACCACGTATAAATGGAAACAGGTCGAGTTTCCTACCAATCACTCTTTACCGGATGCTAGATCGGGACATTCATGGATCCCGACTCCAGAAGGAGCCATATTGTGGGGAGGATACTGCAAAGTGAAATCAAACAAGAAGGGATTACAACGAGGTAAGATTCTTACCGACTGTTGGTATTTGAAGATGCATGCTGATCCTTCAATGGTTCGGTGGGAAAGAAGACGGAAACAGGGATTTCAACCTAGCCCAAGAGCTGGATGTTCCATGGTACCACATAAGGGAAGAGGCATATTATTCGGTGGTGTTTATGACTATGAAGAGACTGAAGAATCTCTTGAATCAGAGTTTTACAATGACCTCTTAATGTATCAAGTAGAGACAAATAGATGGTATACACAACAGATAAGGCCTCAGAAACAGACCTCAAATGCAAAAACTGGGAAATCGCAAAGGAACAATACGTCTAAAAGCCAAGAGAAACAATTGCAAGATCTCTTGAACTCGATTTTGGAGAAAAATGATATAAATGTTGACGATGATGCTGAACAAGATGAGTTAGAGATTAGTGAAAAGTTACAGGATACGAACATTTGTGATGATAGTGAAGAGTCCGGGGTAGCATCTATTCAAGTCATGAATCATTTACCTCATGCACGGTTCAATGCTGCCACAGCAGTAGTTGATGACCTGCTATTTATATATGGAGGTACGTGGGAATATGCTGACAAGGACTTCCCGATCGACTCTTTATATAGCATTGATTTGACAAAACTTGACTGCGTTAAAGTGTATTGGGAAGATTTGGCGGATATCGACAGAGCCAAAGAAATTGGCGATCAGGATTCCGACGAGGATTCCGATGAGGATGAAGAAGGAGAAGATGATGATGACTATGAAGAAGATGGGGAAAATATCGATAATGAAAAGCTTGAAACCTTAGAGGATGAGGAGCTTGATGAGCCAGAGAACGAAGAGGAACTTGAAATACCTGATCCTCGACCATGGCTGCCTCACCCTAAACCATTTGAAAATCTAAGATCATTCTATCTTCGCGAGGGTGCGAATTTCTTGCAATGGGCCATATCCAATAACCGAGACTCAAGGGGGAAGCACTTGAAAAAGATCTCTTTCGATCTATGTGAAGATCGATGGTGGGAAAGAAGAGAGCAGGTACGTTTTGAGGAAGAGAAACTTGAGGCCTTGGGTGTAGTTGGAAGTGAAATGATCGATAAGGATCCCAATGCGAAGAAGACCAAGAGAAGGTAAAGGATGTGAAATATCTGAGACGGGGACATAACCCTACAAATTCGAAGAAATAAACAAAAATAAATAGTACAACTATAAGGTCCAAGTGTGTATGTATTATGATTTTTTTTCTCTGGCTTCGTGAACTTCTCTTGCAATAAAGAAGAGCATACGAACGCTCATCATAGACAATAGGCTGCGGAAGAAGAAACGTTAAAGAAATGGAATTGCACAACTATCATTCATCGATGAACGATTGGAAACATTCTACAAAAGATTCCATGTTATATCCGTTGGGATAATGAATGCAGATATTGAGGCCCTTGTTTTCACAATGAGTGTACGACAGCGACATGAGGGCATTTGGCGGCAACGACCTTGTGAAACCAGAACCCTTTATCGAAAACTTGGAATCGTCATTGATCTCGCTGTTCGAACCGAGTGCTATCTCCGAGACATCGTTTATCTGAATCAAGCGTTGATTGGGAATTTTATTTTGGTTAGAGTATTTCATGCGTTTGATGTCGTCATCATTGAAGCCCGTCTTTTCCCAGGTCTTCTTTCTTTGGGCAAGAGTGCGACACACATGTTGCGTAACGGCTTTGAACTGTTCTTCGAGTAAGCGTTCTTCGCATTCGAGGTCCGATGCTGCTGAATTTTCCGTGATATGTTTGTAGCGGGAGTCATCTACGTATGACAATGGGCACTCTACTCTGACGTCCTTGTAAAAGAGGCCAAACGTCGAGGCTTCCGGGATGTCGTCCCGCAGATTTACTGGGATAGCAAATACAATGGTGCCAGTGAAGTCCTTGATCATGGGCTTGAGGCAGATCATAGTAATGCCACAAATGAAGCTGCGCAAGCAAATGTTCTGTTGGTTTACTATCGAGTGCAAGTATTCGAAGCGCTTGTGGGGCACCATTCCAAAGACGGTGGTCCCACTGAGCGAGGATTCGGACCCCAACATGTCATTGTATTTAGTCTTGAATTTCTTGAGTCTATGGTCCATGTCCATGTTCATGAGACCGCGGGGCAGGTTAAGCGTATTGAAGTAGATGGACTTGAAGAAGGATTGCGTCTGTCTGTTCAACAGGTCCGGATCGGACGAGGGCCAGAATATCTTGAGGTTGTCATAGATGGACTTGTGGAAAGTAGCAGGGCTACTACCTGCACCGGTAGTGGAGAGATTGTCGGTGGCTGCGTCGTAGAGTGTGGCGAGTTCAGGGCCCGAGCGCTCAGAGTCGTTCAAGGCCGCGAGGAAGCACTTGTGGAACTGCGCGGCGGAAAATATGTCGAAGAGGACGTCCTGGCCGTGGAATAGCACGAGCGACTCGTCGACGACGTACAGCTGCCACAGAGGCAAACCTTTGCCCGGCACGAACTTGGAGTGGTTCAGGATGTGCGGGACCAGGTAGGGCGGAGCAGCATGGGCGTGGCAGTTGATTTTCTCGTCGCGGATGGAGTCGAACTCGACAGTGGAGACGACGTCCTGGGTCTTGATGAGCTGCAACGGCTCGAACTCCAGCTTCGAGTTCACGGTCGCGCGCAGCTCCGGGTATCGGCGCAGCAGCAGAGCGAGCGCGCGCGTCACCTGCGCAAGCGTCAGGCGCGACTCGCGCAACGTGGTCAGTGTCGCGCTGTCGTCCATCGAGTCTGTGTCCAGCGCGCGGCCGCGCGCGTATGTGGCACCAAAGATGGTCCCATTGCGCTCGTTGCTGAGCGTTTGCGCAAGGATCTTCTTCTCGAACGATGAGAGTGATCTGTAGGCCATGGTGGAGTCGTATTGCCCTAGCAGATTGGCCGGGGGTGAGGCGAGCATCGGCCAGCGTTCGCTCGAAGCTTCCCAGCTATATACGTCCAGCGACTCGCTTAGTTGCCCTCATCAGGGCATGAACGAGGGAGGCTCAACGCGAGCATCGCGAACATCGCGAGCGATGTACGGAGAGGCACCGCAATGACTGACACTGGGCAACGCACTGAGCGAGGCAACTGCACTCATCTGCCTCGATTCGAAACAGCTACGAGGACAAAGGATACGCACGCAATACAAGGGAACGACAAGCCCCCTCCCCTTGCCTTGGGCTATTGCGTGACATCGCGTCTTCGACAACGCCAGCCTCAAGCTACATCTACGTTTGAACTGCAGAGGAAGCACAGCTTGACGGCCTGCTTACATGGAGCTCGCTCGTCCTCGCGGGTAACCTCGCGCGCGCTCCGCTGGGTCGCCCTTCAATAGATTTCTATATAAACTAAACTCTGTTCAACAGTGGTTAAAAGATCAACCAAGCAACCCCCAATGACCGGAACTTGGCGCAAAGCAGGACTCACGTACGGAACGTACCTCTCCGTCGCAGCAAAGACGCTGCGGGCGGCCCTCAAACCAGAGCTCCAGACAGCTTCAGTGATGAACCGCTCGCGGACGGACGCCGCGTACACAAAGTACGCCAATGGCGTCGCCAAGGGCGAACCTGTAGCGTTGCAGAAATAGTTTAGTTGCTTGTCAATAGCGACTCGGTCCACAAGGAGACCGGCGCTCGCCTCTTATATATTCTACATATCGCTAACTGATTCGTCTACTCTTCTTCTTAATTATCCCACCGAGCACCATCCTGTTCGTGAATGCTACTGTGCCGGCCTCCCGTCCTGCTGCTGCGCGAGCTCAGCTCCGGGCGGCGCTCTGCGCTTCCTCGGGTGCTGCTGCAGGCGCTGCGCTGCTCTGAGTGTGTCTCGCGGAGCCCTGTCCGCCCAACCTCCAGCCTTCGCTTCTGCAGCGGGCCTCCAAGCCTGCTGTGCCGCCCGCACGAACGCGACACAACATCACAGACCTGGACCCGAGGGCTCACCAGATCTTTTCACACATTGCCGGCCAAATACCGTCAAGAGCAGCAGCACCAGCAGCAGAAGCAGCAAGAATCAGCCAAATCTGACTTGCGCGATGTCGCACGGCTGTTGCTTCTCGCCAAACGCGACTGGAAATTGCTGTCCGTCGCTGTGGCATTGCTTACCATCTCATGTGTCATCGGCATGTCCATACCTAAAGTCATCGGAATCATCCTCGACCTCCTTAAGAATGCCATTGCTGACCATCCGGACTTGGCTTCCAACCCAATTGATCTCGACTCACTGCCACCGCTATTGGGCTCCTCCATCACCATCAAACAATTCCTAACATTCTTCACCGGCGCACTGTTGATCGGTTGCGCTTGCAATTACGGTCGTATAATCCTACTCAGGATCCTGAGCGAACGCTTGGTGGCACGTCTTCGTGGCAATGTCATCAAGAAGACTTTACACCAGGATGCAGAATTCTTCGACCACCACAAGGTCGGCGACTTAATTTCAAGACTGGGATCAGATGCTTACGTCGTTTCGAGATCCATGACCCAAAAGGTCTCAGACGGGTTCAAGGCTCTCATCTGTGGTGCTACCGGTATTGGTATGATGATAACATTGTCACCGCAGTTATCGTGCTTGATGCTGCTTTTCACCCCTCCAGTGTTATGGAGCGCCGCTGTCTTTGGCAAACAGATCAGAGACACTTCCAAGGATTTACAAGAGGTCACCGGAAACCTAACCAAGGTTTCAGAAGAGCAATTAAGCGGCATTAAGACCGTACAGTCATTCGTGGCAGAGAGAAACGAATTAAACCGTTATAATGTTGCCATAAGAGACATATTCAACGTGGGTAAACGTGCTGCTGTCACAAATGCTAAATTCTTCAGTTCCACAACGGTTCTTGGCGATCTAAGTTTTATCACCGTCTTGGCCTACGGGTCATACTTGGTCCTACATGGTAACTTATCTATTGGTGACCTGACCGCATTCATGCTGTACACGGATTACACAGGTAATGCCATCTTTGGTTTATCTACTTTTTATTCGGAGATTATGCAAGGCGTAGGTGCAGCCTCACGCCTCTTTGAATTGACTGACAGAAAGCCACTGATCAATGCTACTGTGGGTGAAAAATTCAAACCTGAACGAGGTGCCATAGAATTCCGCAACGTTTCGTTTGCTTACCCTACAAGACAAGGCAATCAAATATTCAAAAATCTCAACTTTAAGATCGAAGCTGGATCCAACGTTTGTATTGTGGGGCCATCCGGTAGGGGCAAATCTACAATTGCTCTCTTATTACAAAGGTTTTATAATCCAACACAGGGTCAAATACTAATAGATGGAAAAGACATTGTAAAATTGAATGCTAAATCCCTGAGACGTCACATTGGCCTTGTACAACAGGAGCCTATTCTTATGTCGGGCACAATAAGAGACAATATCACATACGGGTTAACAAGCGAGCCCACAAAGGAAGAAATAAGGTCTGTAGCCAAACAATGCTTTTGCCACAACTTTATTACAAAATTTCCAAACCAATATGACACCGTATTGGGACCTCATGGAACGCTCTTGAGTGGAGGTCAGAAACAAAGAATTGCAATAGCTAGAGCCTTGATCAAGAAACCTAATATTTTGATTTTGGACGAAGCTACCTCAGCTCTAGATGTCGAAAGTGAAGGTGCTATCAATTACACGTTTGGCCAATTGATGAAGAGCAAATCAATGACCATTGTAAGTATTGCACATCGTTTGAGCACAATCAGAAGGTCAGAGAAGATCATAGTCTTGGGTAACGATGGGTCAGTCGTTGAAATGGGCAAATTCAAAGAATTGTTTGATAATCCAAATTCAGAGCTTTCGAAACTTCTTAATGAAAAATCAGTGCCCCAGCCTTCTCCTGTACAACCTCCAGAATCTGATTTCAACGATCAAGATTTGACTGCTGAACAACAAGCTCAATTTGAGGAAGCTTTACTCTACTCAGAGTCTAAAGAAATACCGGACAAGCGTTTAGAGGATCATGTCGACTCAGTGCTTGAAGATACACAAAACGAAAGCCAATCAATGAAAATACCGCCATAATACAATCCTAGGGCAATCTTGGTTTACTCAACATATCCCGTAAAGGATAAGAGACATTTTCTTTCATTCACAATGCCTCAGTCTAAGACTTATAACAAACGTATATATAAGCAATGTTAATATCAACACAAATTCTTGTTACTTACACGCTCACCAGCGCTCCGTAAGAAATTGGTGTACATGTTGTATAGTCTATCTTCTCATTATGCCTATTACATGCACTATTTGAGTAACTTGTAAATATGAAGTCTTCATTAAGACGACAGACACAATTCGCAATAGTTGAAGAAAAAGAGGATTGAATGATAAAGGCAAACGAGAGAACCTCTCAGTAACCATTGACAGCCCCAACATATACATCTTTGCTATTGCCACAACTGCGATATAAGCTAATGATTGAAAGATCATTTGCATAACATTTGTAATGACTATTGAAAATGAGGCAGTGCTTGTATCTTTGGTAGCAGAACTTCACGATGAAGTCACATCTCTCCGAGATATCACTGCACTTGGCAATAATACCTTACCAAAGTTGGAGCAGGTGCTCAAAAAACTGAATCATTTGGTGGTTCTATGGCCCAAGGTCTTTGATCAACGCAAAGAGATGCTTGGAATCATCGGCTATGTGGGGTGGCTGTTTGGTGCTAAATCATCAATACAGAGCACATTTAGTGATCTCGAAGAGTTTGCATCGTGCTTCTATTACTTTCGCGAGTTCCTGCAAACCACTTATGACTCTGCGTCTCAGGCAAGTCAATCTGCTATTGAGGTTTACTTGAGAGAATCAGACCAGTGCATAATAATGAACGAAAATTTGAATGCCCTTAGGTTAAGCGCCAAAACGTACTTAGAGACTGCTTTAGAGTACCACGAGATTTCTTATGATCACATCGATACCCTACAAGGTATTGTCAACCAAAATTTAGAGGTTTGTCTAAGCTTGCAACAAGAGAAACTTACTTCACCCGTGAGGCATCCTCCCAGGTATACATTAGAGCAAATCATAAAACTTCTAGCCAAAAACTCGGAAGTAGGAGAACCAAATATTCCAAACTTTTCAACTGTTGAGTCTGTTTTATCGAAGAAATTTATGAAGCTTAGGCAACAGATTCCACCGATCGAGAAAAGCCTAGTGGAAGTCGTACCACAAAGAATAGAACATTTTAGACAAAGGTCCAATTGTGACTCTCACGAAATTCAGACCCTTGTAGATAGGTTGCAGAAAAAATCCTTATCACTCAATAGTGATTTCAAATTTCTGCAAGAAGAGATACGAGATTTGAGTGTTGAGCTAGTTGACAATAGATGGAATGCTCTCTTTATTAACCTAAATCAAGAAATCAGTAATCTAATTGAGAATGTTTTAAGGATTCAACAGAAATTAGGTAACGCGAATCTACCAAGAATCGTACGAGAAGAATATACCAAGATGCTCGAAAAAAATGCAAAGACGATCACAAAGACATTTAACATTATTTACCATGGTATGGAATTTTTGTTATTGAATGCCAAGATTGCAACCGAGACAAATAGACAGTCAAAGAGATGGTTAGAAATACGACCTAAAATCGACAGAGTTTTAGAGAAAGTACAACCATCTACTAACATAACGGACATGGATCTCGAGTCGACGAAGGAGAATAAAGGCTCCATGGAAAATGTTACAGTTGGACTCAAAACTCTTAAGCTTGATGGCAGACCAGCACAGAGAGTTCTGCAACCTCACCCAAATAATATTATTGGCGACTCACTTCTTCGAAAAATGAGAATTAGACCGGCTTCAAAAGAATCACCCACACTTTCAATCACGGCTTTTCCAAATAAAATGCAGGTCAAAAGCGAAATAATGCAAGATAGTGGTCAAAAATTGATTTTCAGTGAGACCCCAGATCTTGTGGATTATGAAGCAGATTCACCCTCTGTGACAACATCATTTGACCATCAGAAAGCAGAGACTGTGACGAAGAATCTCGATCATAGACGTGCTGCTATTGATCAGATATCAAAAATAAGAGCCGATTTTTATAGGAATCAAAAATCTCAGATTCCAAGACCTTATGTATCGACTCGAAGTGTATCAGATCCTATTCCATCAGTTTACAGAACACCTTTGATGAACAGAGGTATTTCGCACGATATAACACTTACAACGCCATCTGTAAAATTCTCTTACGGAAGATCTGCTTTGAGAAGACCCACTCCAATATCTGAGTTACTAATGACGCCCAGGTCAACTTGATAAGTGGCGAAAACTGCTGGGCATGTTCGATACTACGGAAAGAGCATGGGTATTCTGGAATACCCGTATGGTTCAACTTTAGAGTATAGAATACTCGATATTGACTTTGTTATACTCAAAGATTGTAATACACCTGATCTTCAATGATTTTCTACGACAAATTAGTATAAATATTCATTAATATGTAATAATCTTTCAGAATTTCAGGCACTGATTAACATAGACAAATCAGCACAGTGGCTAGGCGTTCTCATAGTTATTGAATGACTGCATCGAGAATCTCTGATAATTGATTTCAGAAGTTGAAGTTTTTTGCATTTTATTGGTTACCGAGGTACATTTTATACTTTTAAAGCGCTAGGACAAATCATTTACACGAGACGCACGATATTTTAGCACTCGCTCTAATGGCTGGTTCAATATATTAATCATACTGAAGTACTATAAGCATGGTTCTTCTGTACCTGGAAGGAGGTTGCGGTGCCTCTTCACTTCCGAACCATGATTTGAGAGCCAAATATTCAAGCAATGAAGCTGCGGGTGGGTCACCAGCCCACTCAACATGCTCAAACTCACCAACCATCAATATGGGTAAAGAAATTCTCAACATTATGCAGAAGACCAGTTTACTCAAGATTAAGGGAAGAATTCCGAATATGAATACAAACATGGCGTTGCCGCCTCTGAAGAAGCCATGTTTGATCTCAAAAAGCCAAAAGAATACCGTGGTAACATGCAACGATGCTTTACAAAGGTTAGATAAACAACTAGCAAGACTCTCGCAAGGAATTATGATGGAAAAAGTTACAAGGAAGAAAAAGAAGGTTTTCGTGTTTAAAACCGAGGCCATGAACACGAAATTGACGTGGAAGAATGGAGCTAAGTATTTGGAAATTGGTTCTATAAAAGATATCAGGACTGGCCCGTTGGCAAGCAACTATCGAGAAGAATATGGTATACCAGCAAACTTATCGTCTCTATGGACTACAGTCATATACCGGTCTGAACACAAGCTGAAGGCGCTTCATGTAATTGCTAATAACAGTTACGATTTTGAGTGCTTTTTTGATGGTATCAAAGGTCTGGTACAGATTCGTCAGGAAATGGTGGAGACCTTATCAATGTATGATAATGAAAGATTTCTCTCACTTTATTGGAAAGGTAATGACGGCGATCAACATCTCGAGTTGAACGAAAAGGAACTTAACTTTCAAGACATAAAAAAAATCTGTGACAAGTTCAAGATACGGTGCTCTAACAGGTATCTTCATAAACTATTCATGGATTCCGATACAGATCGAAAGGGGTCATTGAATTTTCATGACTTTCAATACTTTGTCAAGAGCTTAAAAGAGAGGAAAGAATTGTTGAAAATTTGGGAGGACGCCACTTCAGTTGTGCGTAATCACGAATCTATGACTCTTACGGAATTTGGTGATTTTTTGACAAACGTTCAAAAGGAGACGCTTACGCAAGATGAGATTTATGATCGATTTATGGATCTCACGAGTAATGGTAAAACCGAACTAAATTATAAGAAATTTGTCGATTTTATTAGCTCAGAGCAGTCCATTATAAACCCCTGTGTCGATTATAATCAGCCATTGAATAATTATTTCATATCTTCGTCCCATAACACCTATTTGTTAGGCAAACAGTTTGGGGAGAGTGCATCCGTCGAAGGATATATACAAGCATTACAACAGGGTTGTAGATGCGTGGAGATAGATATTTGGGATGGCGAGAGTGGTCCTGTTGTCTGCCACGGGGTTTTAACAGGTGCGATTCCCTTATCCAGTGTTCTGAAAGTCTTGAAAAGGTATGCGTTCATAGCGTCTCCTTACCCACTAATTCTATCGATTGAGATCAATTGCAATAATGAGAATCAGATCAAGGCAAGCAACATAATAGTAGATATTTTGGGTGATCTACTTCACTCATCCAAGACTGTTGTTACTAAAGCTACGGAGGGCGATGGATTTGATATAGCTCTACCCTTATGCTCACCAGCACAATTGAAGCATAAGATTATCATCAAGGCTAAAAGGACCAAATCTCATGCCACTCAACAGAGCCTGGAAACACAGAGTGGGCTAGACATAGAGAGTTACACGAGTTCATCCTATGACACAGAGGATTCGTCTTCGTCTTCAACCTCAATGAACCTGTTGGCTATACCGAGAATCCGACGTCTGAAATCAAAGAAGAACATCAAGGTCAATGACCACATCATGGCCTTGTCGTGGATGTATGGCATCAAGTTTAGGAATTTTTCACTGCCCGAGTCGAAGTTGGGCCGCCATTGCTTCTCATTAAATGACAAGAGGCTGTTGCGGATGTGTCAGGACCCCGTAACCCGTTTGGCGGTGGACAAGCACAACCGGTCGCACATGATGCGCGTGTATCCGAACGCGATGCGGTACAACTCCTCGAATTTCGATCCGATCCCCCTGTGGCATCTTGGGGTTCAGATGGTGGCCCTGAACTGGCAAACTTACGACACTGCGCAGCAACTGAACCTGGCGATGTTTCGCACCAAAGACTACAACGGCAGCGGCGCGGGGTACACTCTGAAGCCGGCCTGGCTAAGGCGTGCGGTGCAGAAGAAACAAGAAATCCTGGACATCTACAGACAGCGCGCGAGGCCCGTCGCGCTCCGGCTGCGCGTCCTCTCCGCGCAACTGCTCGAGAGCGTTGGAGACCACGAAGCTGCCCCAGAGCCCGGCCTGGACGCGGCCACCGCAGGCGACCTGGATTCCGTGTCCGCGCATGTCTTGGTGGAGGTCCTGGAGGGACCGTCCGCGTCTCCAGCGCAGCTTGCCGGGCTCCACGCAGGCCGCCCGGCTGCCCCGGCCGCGCCCGCCGGCCCCGCCCCGAGTCTGGCCTGGCTCACCCTGCGGTGCCCCGACAACGCTTTCAACCCCACCTGGGACTCCGAGGCCGCAGTCACCTTCCACCCCCCCCGCGCAGAGCGCACGCCGCGCGCAGCGCTCTCCCTCTCCTTCCTACGATTTACAGTCTACGTCAAGGAACAGCCCGTCGCTACTACTACCGTTCGGCTCGCAGGCCTCAAGCAAGGCTACAGGCATTTGCCCTTGTACTCGATGGAGGGTGAACGCTACGTCTTGTCAAACCTCTTTATATTTTCGACACTGGTCTGGCACACACATACCACCAAACGCCGGGCTCGCTGATTTATACACGAGTAACGACCGTGACACCACCATCCGAGTCACCGCCGTCATCCATCAATGGTCATTTCTACCTTTGTACATTGTTCTGTTCAAACTCCGAACTGGGTTACCGGACGACTCTCCATATGGCAAGTCTTGAAGGCCTCTAGAGTGACTCGATACAGAAGAAGACACCTTTACGTGAAAAAGCGTGCCTTGCAACGATGTGTTTTGATCTGATATGCAGGGCAGATGGGCAGGTAGGATGACGACAATGGGTGACTAGTAGGGTATTTTTGATTGTTGTTGTATTGATAAGAGACTATCACGCAGAGGGTAAGGTCATGAGTGCCATTGGAGCGGAAACGAGCATTTTGCATGCAGCTAGGCCGGGCGGAGTATATGAGCGCGATGGTGTTTGCCAAGATTGTGTCTGTGGCAGGCCTGCTCCGGGTTGTTGGTGTTCTTATTTTTTGCAGTGCATTATTTCGGCGTCGCGTCACAGTCGTCAGTGTAGGTGACAGCAATTAAATTCGATGCTCTGGTTCCGGTCAGACGTGCAAGAGGTTGAAGTGGACGGGCCTGGCAGCGATGGCGGGGGCCTTGAGAAATTCGACGTCAAGAAGGACGGCATATATGCGGTGGGCGGCGGCTCCGCGAGCGTCAGCTCGCAGAGCGACCTCGAGAGCTGCGCCAGTGGATCGCCAGAGAGCGCTCTGGACGGCAAAACCGCTGGCACGAGACTGCGCAAGGAGCTCCAGGCGCGCCACGTCTCGATGATTGCAATTGGCGGTTCCATAGGCACAGGCTTGCTGATTGGGACGGGCAACTCGCTCGCGACGGCGGGCCCCATGTCGATGCTGATTGCGTATTCATTTGTCGGCATTCTCGTCTTTTTCACCATGGCTGCGCTCGGCGAGATGGCCAGCTACATTCCCCTGGACGGGTTCACGGCGTACGCCTCGCGCTATGCAGACCCCGCGCTCGGTTTTGCTGTCGGCTACGCCTATCTGTGCAAGTACCTCATCCTGCCTCCAAACCAACTCACTGCGGGCGCCCTTGTGATTCAGTACTGGCTGCCCAGTGACAAGGTGAACCCCGGAGTATGGATCACTGTCATCCTGGTGGTGATCATCGCCATCAATCTTGTCGGTGTCAAGTTCTTTGGCGAGTTTGAGTTCTGGCTCTCGAGCTTCAAGGTATTGGTAATGATAGGGCTGATCATCCTGCTCTTCGTTATTATGCTTGGTGGAGGCCCCAACCACGATAGGCTGGGATTCCGCTATTACAAACATCCGGGTGCCTTCAAGGAATACAGTGCTGCCATAGAGGGCGACAAGGGCAGATTTGTTGCATTTGTCGCCGTGCTGGTTTATGCTCTGTTTGCGTACTTGGGCATCGAGTTAACTGGAATTGTAGCTGCAGAAGCTCATAATCCTCGCAAGAGCGTTCCCAAAGCCATCAAGCTCACGATGTATCGTATCATTTTATTCTATGTGCTAACCATATTCTTACTTGGAATGTGTGTTGCATACGATGATCCACTACTATTGAAGGCTCGCAAGCAAGGAACGTCGGCTGCCGCCTCGCCTTACGTGGTTGCCATCATTAACTCAGGGATAGAGGTGCTGCCACATATTTTCAACGCATGTGTTTTGATTTTCGTGTTCAGTGCTTGTAATTCAGACTTGTACGTCGCTTCACGCACGCTATATGGATTGGCGATTGACCATAAGGCACCTGCGATCTTTGCCCGTACCAATTCATGGGGCGTGCCCGTTTACAGCTTAGCATTGGGATCATTATTCTGTGGGCTTGCTTACATGAGTTGTTCATCAGGGTCTGCCAAGATCTTCAATTATTTGGTTAACGTCGTATCGATCTTCGGCATATTGAGCTGGATCTCAGTTCTCATAACTTACCTTGGATTTCTCAGGGCTGTGAAGGCTCAAGGAGTTGATCGGAGCAAATTTTCGTACCGGGCTCCATGGCAACCATATGGATCATACGTTGCACTGTTCTTCTGCGTCCTGATTATGCTTGTGAAAAACTTCACCGTCTTTCTAGGCCACACCTTTGATTACAAGAACTTCATCACCGGGTATATTGGGCTTCCAGTTTTCGTTGTGTGCTACTTTGGATACAAGTTTTACAAGAAGACATCGATATTGCGTCCCGAGGACGTTGACCTGTACACCTACAAGGCAATCATTGATTTACAAGAACAAGAGGGCAAATTGCAGGATGAGATCCGTCGCAAAGAGCTCGAGGGGAAGGGGTTCTCCATTTGGGATTTCATATACGACAAGTTCTTGGGAAACATCTTTTGAACTGCAATTCCAAAAGATCGGAGAACAGGATATTTACTCAAGAGTGGGTACAGAGACGGACAACCACATGCCCGCATTAACGACTAACGTATTAACATGTATGTATAATATATAGATGACTAACTTTATTTTTTGTGTAATGAGGATGGATAGGTGCGGCGGGTGAGAAGGTATGTCCAAGTGTTGAAGATGCAAGCAGTATTATTTGTGTTCTGCGGCAAGTCTAAGTTATCGCACTGTACGCGCTCTCAATTTCGCAGTTGATACATGCTTTCAGCGTGGTCGTTGTAAAGCTAGCGAATATGTTGAGGTTTTCCCCAGTGGAAATCAAGGTCATGGAAAAAAGAATCACAATAAGCGAGTCACAAACTCCCGAATCACAAGAAACGAGTCATTTGGTTTCGAGTCAACTCCAAGAAGATGTGTGACTCCTATCAATGACTCGGGCGTGTTTTCTTGACTCGGACCAAGAAAATTAGCTGGCCAATCACATCAAGTCTCCGCCACTACGCAATCATTAACTACGAGGGCGATAAAAGCTCCGGAATATCCGACGAAACCTTAAAGACATATAATTGCAGACAGTGTAGATTAGGAACTGTAGCATCTTTACTTCTACAACACCTAGTAACATCAAGGCAGTGTTAAATCGGTTCAGCTAGAATACAACTTTATCTTGTTGTTGACCCACCTACAAACAGGCAGTGAATCAATTTCAATAACTCAAGAACGAGACAATTGCGCATAAAGAGGTTGCGCCAGAATCCGACCAGTTAATATTAACCCAAGACTCTCGAAGAATGGCTGCAGAAAGTATCCAGTATAGCGTTGGCGACTACGCCAAGTTCGCCCTTGCAGGTGCAATTGGGTGTGGCTCGACACACTCCAGTATGGTCCCTGTGGACGTTGTCAAGACCAGAATCCAGCTCGAGCCCACGGTTTACAACCGGGGCATGGTGGACTCATTTCGGAAGATTATCTCGCAGGAGGGCGCTGGTGCTCTGCTGACTGGCTTTGGTCCAACTCTCTTAGGATACTCCATCCAGGGTGCCTTCAAGTTCGGTGGTTACGAGGTGTTCAAGAAGTTCTTCATCGACAAGCTCGGGTACGACACTGCTGCTAAGTACAAAAATTCCGTTTACATCACTTCCGCCGCTGCCGCTGAGTTCTTGGCCGATATCGCTTTGTGTCCCCTAGAGGCCACTAGAATTAGATTGGTCTCCCAGCCTACTTTTGCGAACGGTCTAGTTGGTGGGTTCAGCAGAATCCTCAAAGAGGAAGGTGTCGGTTCATTCTACAGTGGTTTCACCCCAATTCTTTTCAAGCAAATTCCTTACAACATCGCAAAGTTTTTGGTTTTTGAACGCGCCTCAGAGTTGTACTATGGCTTGATTGGCAAAAAGGAATCGTTGTCCCAAACAATGCACACTGCCGTGAATCTTATCTCTGGTTTGACTGCAGGTTTCGCTGCAGCAATTATCTCTCAACCTGCTGACACTCTTTTGTCGAAGGTTAACAAGACGAAGAAGGCCCCAGGCCAATCTACTGTAGGTTTGCTGGCTCAATTGGCTAAAGAGCTAGGATTCATTGGCTCTTTCAGTGGTTTGCCTACCCGTCTAGTCATGGTTGGAACTTTGACTTCTTTGCAATTCGGTATTTACGGTAGTTTGAAGAAGACTTTGGGCTGCCCACCAACAATTGAAATCGGCGGTGGTGGTCACTGATTAAGGTTCCTTTTTGACAAAGATGATTCTCGTATTATGACTAAAGAGATTGGTGCGTTTTTATACTCTCTGTGATATTAACATTGATTGGCATTTCTATTCATTTTTGATCTCACTGGTCATATAGATTGCAATATCATCTACTCAGCTTGCAAATACGTATAAGCATCAGTCCTATGATTTCGCCAAATCATTTGATAAAGAAGTACGACTATGCTTTCTCAAATCAAACACACAATATATTCATTATATCTGAATCACCACCAGTATCATATCTGGGTATATATAACTAGGTATATATCAAGGTAGCCCGCCTATATAACTGATGATAATTCAGTCTTTACCTTTGTACGCATGACGACTTCTAAATAACAAAAATAAAATCGATAGCCTCTTTTCTAATTCCATCAAACGAAGGAATTCAAGTATCAAGATCAATTTTAACGTTCCTCGGCATGCATCAATTACGAAGAGCATGAATGAGACTTTCAACATTGTTGGTTTTCATCAAGGCTTCACCCACCAAAAAACCGTGAACACCTTGCTTCTTATAATTATCAGCATCTTGGGCATTTGTTATGCCAGATAACGCAATTAAGATCGTTCCCTTTGGAATATTTGAAGCAAGGTTGCTTGTAGTGTTCAAGTCAACATTGAACGAGTGCAAATCTCTATTATTGACACCGATAACTTTTGCACCAAAGGATAAAGCTCGGTCGAGTTCATCCTGTGAGTTTATTTCAACCAAAGGTTCCATGCCAAGCACATTGGTGGAATAATCATATAATTCTATGAGCTCCTGTTGACTGAGCATTTTGACAATCAGTAAAACGGTATCAGCACCACTTAGCCTTGCCTCCAGAATCTGATACTTGGAAAAAATAAACTCTTTTCTGAGTAAACAAGGTCTGTCTTGAGGATTTAACTCAAACTTCTTATCTAAAACCTTTCTCACATTTACCAAATCTTGTAAATTACCTTTGAACCAATGTGGCTCCGTTAATACAGATATGGCAGTAGCTCCTGCAACAGCATACTTTAGTGCTTGTTTAGCTGCAATCGCATCTGGGCATATGTCACCTTTCGAAGGCGAAGCTCTCTTGATCTCAGCTAACACTGAATATTTGTTAGCTAGTAATTTTTCGTAAAGGTTCAAAATTTTGGGTGCTAGACCTAACTCGAGATTCGATTCCAAGTCCCTCATAGTTAAGCCTGGTATTTTCGATTGTTCGAGCACATCAGTTCTTCTTTTATTGTATATTTTGTCCAGTATAGAGCCAGATCTGTTACTGACCTGTTTCTTTCTGTCAGCATTCTCCGCCCATGTACCTCCTTCCATGTTTAGCATATTTCTTATCATTTGATGGCCTTGCTCTGTCAGTATAGATTCCGGATGAAACTGAACCCCCTCTACAACCAGTTCCTTATGTCTCACACCCATTATCACTCCACTATCAGTCTTGGCTGTCACTTCCAAAGATTTAGGTAAAGTCAGCATGGATCCAGCAAGAGAATGGTATCTAGTGGCCACTATATCCTGCGACACATTTTCAAAGATTCCTTTGCCGTCGTGGTGGATGGCTGAAGTTTTCCCATGTACGATTTCTCCTGCATAAGCAATCTCTCCTCCAAAAACATCAATCATACATTGCTGGCCCATACATACACCCATTACAGGTATTTTACCAGCAAAATAGCGAATGCAATCTCTGGATATACCAGAATCAGTTATAGGATGCCCTGGGCCAGGCGAAATAACCAGAATTTCCGGTTTCAAGGAAGCTATCTCTTCAACCGTGATTTTGTCATTTCTGAATACTGTAACGTTTGCGCCTTCTTGGCACAGATATTCGTATATGTTCCAAGTAAAAGAGTCATAGTTATCTATCATAACCACATTTTTGGCGGCACACATTTTGATTGCGTCCAGTGGCTTTGGTGGTGATCATAAGTTTTTCAGCTATATTTTTGACCTGTGAATCATTTAAGTAAATTAAAATAAGACTACACAATTATGTCATTTAAGATATAAAGTGTATAGATAGATATTGCCAGTAAAATCTTGTTCAATTAGTCGAAGAGGGTTGTTGCTCTGCTAGATTTTTATATCATGGATCACTTATTATTTTGCTCATATGATTACTCACTTAGACTTGGATCAAGTTGAAAGAGACATAATCATACTTGACTATAGTGACACCTCTGCTATTACGGGTATCATTCATTAATTTAGTAAAGGATGCATGTGTAGATATCAGAAATAAAGCCCTATTTTTCTTGGGATTCTATCAGTAGAGTTTTTGACAGCTAAGATTTGTCAAAAATATAGCAAAGGATCTCGTCGAATTAAGGCGTGGTAAGAGCCAATGTAATGTTTTGCAAACTGATGGGCATGAGGAAAATGTGTTTTGATGCATTATGTTTCAACCCTATATGGTTGGGACGCCACATTATGATCAACTCGCTCTGTATCGCAATCTTATCATTTTCATGCAAGACTTCATCACAAGGGCTAAAATAGGGTCAGATTTTATGATCTGGCAAAAATTTCAAGAAGAGCAGTGAAACTTTTGCATTCTGACTCCGAGGAGTCCTTTACTGGTTTTTCAGAACTATTTTACTCAATTCACGCGGTTGTGATTATAGACCATACCAGTTATTGCAATCACGGAAGCATTTTCAAGATATTGTCTTGCAATTTCCTGTTATAGTTGATGAGTACTAGAGGAATACTAGAGGTGTTTTTGTTTGGCAAACGACCCTCTTCTGCATATCTAAATCGATACCCGCGATTCTAACAAAGTGATGTGTGCTACACCTATCGGATACTCAACGGCACAAAGATCGAAATCTAATTACAGAATCAATACAAGAATATTTGATACTAAAGAATGTAATATACGTAGCAAACGAAGCGTTGATGCCAAGTTGTTATTCAGATCACGATGAGTATGCCATAATAAAAGTCGTACCAGTATATTTTAATTCATATCACGTGATCTAAGAGGGAAGCTCATTTTCGAAAATTTTGATCTAAGATCGATATATAAACAAATCACGAAAATTATTCTTGCGCCCTTGACTTGAGAAGATGTTTTATCGCAAAACAATAGCACGTTTGTCCCAACTTTGAGGGTAATTAATGGCTCTTAAGTCTTTAATAGTCTTGCAAGGATAGATAGTTAAACAAACGGAGGAATTGGATTTTTAATTGATAGCTGGCATGTCTGGGATCATCGATGCATCAGCAGCTCTAAGAAAGAGAAAAAACCTTAAACGCGGAATTAATTTCACAGTTATGGTCGTGGGACAATCGGGATGTGGTAGGTCTACGCTAATCAATAGTTTATGTGGTCAGCAGGTAGTGGACACCTCTACAACTATTATGCTACCTACTGATACATCTACCGAAGTTCCCCTGCAATTACGAGAAGAAACTGTGGAAATGGAAGATGACGAAGGAGTAAAAATTCAACTTAATGTTGTGGACACACCTGGATTTGGTGACTCTCTCGATAATTCTAGCTCCTTTGAGTTGATTTTGGACTACATTCGTCACCAATACGATGAAATTCTCCTTGAGGAAAGCCGAGTCCGTAGAAATCCACGCTTCAAGGATGGCAGGGTTCACTGTTGCTTATACATGATCGTTCCAACAGGTCACGGCCTGAGAGAGATGGATGTGGAGTTCATGAAACAATTGGGACCTCTCGTCAACATTATACCAGTGATAAGTAAATCAGATTCGCTGACACCAGAGGAATTGCATGCAAATAAGAAACTGATAATGGAGGACATCGATCATTTCAATCTTCCGATATACAATTTCCCATTTGATGAACAAGATATTTCCGAAGAAGACTATCAAACGAATATATATTTACGCGGGGCCTTACCATTTGCCGTTGTGGGTTCTAATGAGGTTTATGAGCTTGAGAATGATGTTTTTATCCGCGGTAGAAGGTATCCCTGGGGGATGCTTGATGTCGAGGATCCTTCTATCTCAGATTTCGTAACATTGAGAAACACCTTACTACTTTCGCATTTGCATGACTTGAAGGATTACACGCACGAGATACTTTATGAACGTTATAGGACCGAAGCACTTTCAGGAGACACAGGTCATTATACAGATGCCCTATTAGAACCAACTCAGGAATTACAGCAACTCGCATCACCGGAGATAGGGAGTCATTCTGACGCACATACGCCCCGTACAGACGGGGGGAAGGATAGATTTTTAGCTAGAGACGAACAGATTAGATTAGAAGAAGAGAGGTTAAGAGCTTTTGAAGAGAGAGTACAGCAGGAGTTACTTCTCAAGAGAAAAGAACTATTACAAAGAGAGCAAGAACTTCGGGATATTGAGGAAAGGCTTGAAAGAGAGGCGAAGATGAGAGGTGAATGAGCATAATTGTCAACCCCGATACGTGGTTAACTTTGTCATAATAGTGCACAAGACATTCACACATAGCTTAAAAATCGCTATATTAAATAGGTCTGGATATATAGTAGCGGTAGTAACATAAATGTATTGAGATTCGATATACAAAGTAAAGCCAAAGTGTACGATTTTACAAATAAGGTAATTATGTTTTGATCTTCGGGGGTATCTATGCATATGCCATCAAGTTGATTTCCAAACCTTATTGAACTTGTGATGTACCAGATACTCGGATCGTAGTTCATCAGTTGGATCAATAACTGATGGAGCATTGAATGAATGTTGAGGAAAGACCAAGACATCACTTAAAAGCTTTGGCGATTTTAACCCATGAAAAAACTTCCAGGTAATCTTTTCATTGACTCCGCTTTTAACGAAATCATTGAAGTACCTGAAAATAGCATCCGTCCAAATACTAGATCCAGTCCAACTCATAATATTCAACGCATTTCTTAAATTTACGTTCAATTGCTCGTCGGTTTTACGTTTTAATGTATTTTCCGTGATCTCAGCAACAATATCTCTAATCACTGGATGTCCTGGCTTGGCTTGTAAGATCCATGTACCAAATTGCAATCTACGAACGTATTTTGTTTTCCAGTCTGGAGTTATAGCATCGTGCTCAATACCCACGATCAAACCAATCTTCTTGGGATCAATATCCTCTGGAATCCAGTTCGGAATCGCTTGGATTGGAGTTACATCTGCATCGGCATAAACACCACCTCGTACCAATAAGATCAAATACTTGAAAAAATCCACTTTCAGTATGATAGATGGTAAAGTTGTATAGGCCTCGATAATTTCGGGAAATCTTGAGTAGTAGTAGCGGATCATTGCTTCAGCAAGTTCATCATTAAGCAATTCATGAGCAAAACCAGGATTTTCTGATTCCCACTTTTGTTTCAGTTCTGATTGTTCGCCTTTGGGTACTTGGTCGTTCCAGGTCTGCCATACTATCGCAGGAAACCTACGATCGGCATTATATTCAAATTGGAAAGCAAGCCTTTCACGAAGATTAGCCTCAGGTGGGGGTTGTTTTAAATCCTTAAGTTTAGATTCCAGTATTTTGCGCTGCTTCGCAAATTGTCTGCTATTGTCCTCCTGAAGCTTCAACACCTCCTCTTTGAGTTTTTCAATCTGTTCAACAATATCGCTATCACTATGCTGATTGGAGGCAGCAATATTGATGCTTTGGGTTATTTCTTTGGGCAGGTTTTGTAATAAGTTTTGCAAGTCAGAAGCATTCGAGTGAAAAAGTAGCCTCCATACTAGGATGACAATGACGAAAACTGCCAGAAGTATCCCTATGAGCTTGCGTACATTAACTTTGGTCTTGGCCTTGGCCATACTGAAGCCAGTGTCTCCTATGTTCCAGTTTTTAGGTTATGGGGTATTGTTTATATATGTATGTAGGTATGGTCAACATTTTAAGATATAAATTGTTTCGAACAAATTACTGTCAGTTTGTTAAAATAGTATCGCTTCACCTTTAGCAAATTGAGAATGGCTTCTCCAACAGCAGGCATGATAGTCCATGTAAGTATCGAACCTCGGATATGATCAGTTAGCTTTGACTAATAATTATCACGTATCATCTCATTATATAATGTATATGTGAGGCTACCTCCCAGAGAAGAGTGTTACAAGTAGTAAGCTTCTGAATTCGTGGAGTCTATCAATACCTCGTGCGCGTTGTCTGTCCTATATATATATAACATAAACAAGCACGTCAACCAAATAGTTTAGAGTCAATAACTTTGAATGATTCAAGCATCGATTTCATTATACTTATTAAGCGAGAGGAGTCTGCAAAATCGCGGATGGGCTCTTTTGTATTCAACGAATCGGTCAAGGTGACCAGAACATCAGTAGCAAATTCTCCAAGTCTCAAAAGACCAATGCACAGCTTCGTACTGTTATCAAGTTGCACAACCGTCAATTGAGCATCTGAGAGAGTTTCAGTCACTATTCTCTGCTTTTCAGCGATCTTAACAGTGTTACTTGGCACATCATTTAGTCGAAGAATTTCTTCAATGTGTACTTGAAGCGGATCTTGAGATTCCACACGTTCTAACAAGTCTATAACCACACTAGATTCCAATCCCAACCCATCGTTGACTACTTGGCTTTCACTCTGCTTGCGATCATTCACATAAACTTCCTGCGTATCTGGGATCTCTCGTAAGAGCGAAGCATCCATGAAACCTACAGGTATAGACATGGTAATGGCTCCACCATAAAGCTGGCGTGTCTCCATGATGCTAGGATTGCCTTTGTAATCCGTGTTCTGCTGAATGTGTGACAGTGACTCTGTTTTTCCATTCACATGATTTCGATTATTAGGATTTACGAAGATAGTTAGACTCTCACATGCAAAAGTACAATTTGTACCTTAAATAAAGGATTCTTATCGATTAACAACAACTCAGACACATCAGAACAATTGTACACATCAAAACTAACAATGGAGGCCCTCAAGCAAGTCGTGGACCTGAGCTCTATCAAGTTTTGGCGTTCAGCAGCCAGTATATGTTTCAATCCTCTATTTTGGAATTGGGCTGCCCGATGCGAACACAGGAATCATAGTATAACGAAGATGGCCGGTGGTAATGCTCGTTATGGTTGTCTAGCTCTTGCAGTTGTGATATTCTCGCTCGGTTTGGTGCGTGACACATGGTACCAAGATGCCTTGAACGCACAGCCCAGGGTAGAGTGGCTCTCCGGGTCGTTGTGGACCTACATTGGCGTAGCGTGTATCACCTGGGGCCAGATTCTCGTAGTCACAGCGCTCTATCAGCTTGGAATTGTGGGTACCTACTTGGGAGACTATTTCGGGATTCTAATGGAGGATCGTGTCACAGCGTTTCCATTCAGCGTTTCAGCGAACCCCATGTACCGCGGCTCCACCCTGAGTTTTCTGGGAGTAGCTTTGCTGCGCGGCAAACCCGCGGGATTAGTGCTCAGCGCACTAGTGCACGTCGTGTACAACATAGCCTTGGAATTCGAGGAGCCATTCACCGCAGAAATCTACGCCAAGCGCGATCGCGCGCGCAACAAGAGTGAGTGAAGAAAAAAAAGGAACAACGGGTAGCGACTCGGGAAATCCGATTTTTGTCCATAGATAGTGTGTAGCCCGTTTTATTACATCACTCTACCACCAGACTGCCGCTGTCATATTGAAATTCCTGTCGTGGCAGCGCGTATCAGGATCTCTAAAAGGTCGCTCTTGCATCGTTATATCTGCTACTTTGACATGTGCTAGTTATCACAGTGCAATTTATATCGCTATCTGTACAAGTGCTCCGAGACAGAGATGACTCTAATAAGCAAAGCCAATAAAACTAAATTAGCCGCCAATTTAAAGATAAATTGGACTCTGAGTCTAATATTGCGTCTACGTATGTCGCATTCCGTGCCTTTGGATTAAGTAATCGGACACAATTAACATCTAATAAAAAGGGCTTCTTTTTCCATGTGGTACGTGTACGCGTTGTCTCGTATAGGCTCCTTGTCGTTGCCTGCGAATTTACTTATTATGTCTTATTAAGCGCGTTGTGTATACGAGCACATCACATGATCATGTTGGGTCTCGAATCTTGATCAATTTGCAATAACGTCAAACTGGCTCAAGTGAAAAATTTCAGATTTTAGATTGAATATAAATATTGCATATCTAGTCGATGCGATGAGGTAGATAGTAAGTAAGACATTGAAACAAAAGAGCTTTCTCCTCGCTGGTATTGTTGAGTGTTTAATAGTCAATTTTGATCTCCATTAGCTTTGAACTCTAAGTAATGTCAACTAGTTTCGAGAAGCATTTTGAAGAGTCCGTGGACGACTGCTCGTTGGAGCAACTGCGCGACTTGATCGTGAACAAGTCCGGCAAGACAGAGCTCGCCAGCCGTTTCCGTGCCTTGTTCAACCTGAAAACTGCGGCCTCCACGCACGAAAGTAACAGGGAAGAGGCGCGCAAGGCCGTGGGTTATCTTGCGGAGGCCTTCGGCGACAACAGCGAGCTTTTGAAGCACGAGGTTGCATATGTGCTGGGTCAGACTGGTAATTTGGATGCCGCTCCTGCACTACGCGAGGCCATGCTGGATCCCAAGCAAGAATGCATGGTTCGCCATGAGGCCGCAGAGGCCCTTGGTGCCCTTGGCGACAAAAACTCCTTGCCCGCATTGGAACAGTGTCTCCGTGACGACCCCTCTCTCGAGGTGAGGCAGACTTGCGAATTGGCAATTGGCCGCATAAACTGGCAACATAGCTCTCAAGCTGAGCGCGAACAGTTACAACAGTCCCTATACAGTAGTGTCGACCCAGCGCCTCCATTGGCTATGGACCAACAACTCAAAATCTCAGAATTGCAGGACCTGCTGAACAACCAAGACAAGCCCATGTTTGAGAGATACCGTGCAATGTTCCGTTTGCGTGACATCGGCACTGACGAGGCCTGTGTGGCCTTGGCCTCGGGCTTCAATGATCCAAGTGCCCTATTCAAACATGAAATCGCTTACGTTTTCGGCCAGGTCGGTAATCCCGTAGTTGTCCCACAATTGGTCGAGGTGCTAGGACGCAAAGTAGAAGCCCCCATGGTAAGACACGAAGCAGCTGAAGCCCTAGGTGCAATCGCTACCCCCGAGGTTCTACCCGTCTTGAAATCTTACGTCAACGATGAGGTTGATGTCGTTAGAGAGTCCTGTATCGTTGCATTAGACATGTGGGACTACGAGAATAGCGATCAACTGGAGTATGCTCCAACTGAAACCGTCGCATGATTTAACCATCGCAATTATATAATCTACGTTCGGTATTAGCGTTTGTTTGTGTGTATGATGGATGATGTTTTGTAATTTATCAGTTTTAGATCAAATTAACTATGGTAAATAATAATTATATTCAATGGCTTCAAGATATCATTACTGTTGATACTCACTTTATGACAGATCGTGTAAGAGCCTCTAGTCAAAGTACAATGCGTGAGATTGTTTTTGTTACAGGAAATGCCAACAAATTACGTGAGGTTCAGGCTTTACTACGCGATGCTCCAGGTGCAGCTGAAACAGAACATTCTGTGAACTTGGTGAATCGTGATTTGGATTTATTGGAGGTGCAGGACCTTGATCTTAAGCGTATAGCTCTTGAGAAATTGAAACAAGCGACGGCAGCTTTACCAAATGGAACATCTGTATTTGTGGAAGATACTGCTTTACGTTTCGATGCATTCAATGGCCTACCCGGCGCCTACATCAAGTGGTTTTTGAAAAGTATGACGCTTGCACAGATAGTGCAACTTCTGGATCCGTATGAAAACAAAGGAGCAGAAGCAATCACAACTTTGGCATATGCTGACTCTCAAGGCAATACGCATATTTTTCAGGGTATAACTAAAGGTAAGATTGTCGACAGTCGCGGGCCAACAACTTTCGGCTGGGACTCCATTTTCGAACCGCAGGATAACAATTGGGGTATGACTTATGCAGAGTTGTCTAAGGACAAGAAGAATGAAATCTCTCACAGAGCTAAAGCATTTGCTGAGTTTAAGAAGTTTTTGAGGGCATGATTTACGTAATTGGAGATCATAACCATGTTGTCGAGGAGTCTCAGAAATTTTGTGCTACTCGATATTTGAAATTACTCTGTAAAGATTCCAACTCCTAGAAACGCTCTTCCTCCTCATATATAGAAGTTTTATGATCATATTGTACAAATCCTGCTTATCGTTTTACAAATTGCACGTCTTTATACCACACCATAATATTTTTTTACCGAAGCCGTCATTGAGGTTGCTTCTAAGAATAAGATTTCCGGTTGATTTTCATACTTGTATCATTTCATATATCTTGGAGCTCTTCCTCCATTGCTTGCTACCACAAAGTGGTGATTTATCGGAAGTTGCGATGACCATAAAAAGTTACCCTTTGTATTACACGTTATAAGATTTTGCGTCAAGCACACACACTGCATGCAGTTCAACCATTCAGTTGGAGATGATATTTCTTCCATCTCGACGTCAACTAATTGTTGAATCTTTGGTGATATTAACAATGATTTGCTGACTTCTTGACATTGGAATAGCAAATATTCTGATCAAGCTTGGAGGGTCATTCATATTTTAGAATGGTGACATTTTGAGCCATACAAATGGCTTGATAAAGCGAAATAGGGCGCAGATCTGTAAGGGATTTTGGTTTTTGAGCATAATTTTACAAGTTTTCTGTTGTCTTCAATTAATATATCATATATATATTATACATATTGAATAGTGATCTCTATCATTAGAAAGAGACCTTTCATGATGTGAACCAACATAATGGACAAACAACGGCAATATAAACAGCTTGCTGCGCAATTGAAACAGCTACAACTTAATTTGAACGAAAGTTCAAGACAACTCGAGACCATGTCTCGACAATGCAACGAGAGTGTGGTGGGGCAGCTTGGTAAAGTGCATGCGAGCTGGTTGATTGGAAGCAACAAAAGCTTCGCAGAACAGATGTTGCGCGGCACTTAGGTTTTTTAGAAAATGGGTTTCAGGTCTCATGGCTTGTTTAGGATGTACTTCTGGTGTACCTGAAATGCCGATTTTAGTAAGATAAGATACGTATATAGTATTAATAATAATGATAATGATAGTTTTACACCTCTGTGCTATTAATGGACAGATATCTACTTTCATTTGCTCTGTTGTTGAGCTTTCTTTTTTTGCTTCTTCAATAACTTTACTTCGAACTCATGACAGCTTACTAGTTCATCAAGAACTAGGGGTTCTGGTGCTGGTTGTTCAGTGAAATATTCACTTTCCAGAGCTTGGGTGGCAGTAAGTCTCTTAGTTTGATCATAACTCAATAGCCCACGTGCCAGTTCGTAACAATGCTGCGTTGGAAGGATGTTACCAAACTTCTCAGAAAATTGGTCGGGATAGATATTTTTCTGCTGAGGCATAATCATGAAAAACCAAGGCATCTCAAATAATTGGGGCATTCTTTCTATGGAAGGTGTTCCCAAAACTTTGAATATTGCCTCTAATTGATCTAGTTCATTAGAACCCTGAAAAATTGCAGTCTTATGAAATAATTCAACCAGGAGGCATCCGCATCCCCACATATCTACTTCGGTCGAGTAGTTGGTAGTACCCAAAAGCAATTCAACTGGCCTATACCATAATGTAATGACTCTATTTGTGTAATCGTTATGAACGCCATTTACCTTGGGCTTCATCTTCCTCGCTAGCCCAAAATCGGTTATTTTGAGATTTCCTCTATTATTGATCAAAATATTGGACCCCTTCACGTCACGATGCAGTATATCATTGTCATGTAAATATGCCATACCCTTGAGTAACTGTTGGAATAAATCCTTACACTGTGCACCATTTATATTTATCTGTGAATTCAGGAGTAATCCACTCAGATCGTTATCTGCATATTCAAAAATCATGTATACTACTTTATTCAGCTCTACCATTATTTCTTTGACCGTGGAGACATTTGGATGATCGAAGCTCTGAAGTAGCTTGATTTCACGTATCGATGTTATCGGAAAACCCTCGCGTTCTCCCTGTAATCGCAGCTTCTTTAGAGCAACGAGTTTTCCTGTAACATTGTTCATTGATTTGTACACCTTACCGTATGTTCCTTCTCCAACCTGTATAATGCGTTTGTAGATGGACTCAATGCGGTCGGTTGTAGAAACATACGATGGAAGTACTCGTCTTGTTTTAATTGGGGCTCTTGCAGGTCTTTCGTTTGAATACCGGGAAGATCCTACTTTAGTGGGATATGATGGACGAAAACGAGACGTTAATGATGGCGGTTGTTGCAATGTAGCGATACGTTGTGATGGTGGTTTGGGGCCTCCGAAATTTCGATTCTGTGATACATGTGGAGGCACCGGCGCTCGCGGGTGAGGCAGTGCTGCTGTGGAAGGCTTTTGTTTTGGTCCTTTGGGCAAAGCAGACATCAAGTCTTGTTTGGGCTGAGGTTTAGGATGGCTCTGCGTCTGGACGCCAGGATTATATCGTGATGTTCCTGCATGATATCTGGAAAATCGCGATTGATTCGGTACTTCACGGTGGGGTTTCTTATTATTTTCCGGGCTTGGTACGAATGTACCCTCGTTAATCTTTCCAGCAGAGCGTACTCTCTTCAAACCGGCTCTCGGTCCAGAGTGATTACCACGTTTGTGGCCCGAAAGAGGCCTTCGGTGGTTTCCATGGCCGTTACTTCCCGGACCTTGGCCCCCGTTTTGCATCATGTACGGTCAGAATAATTCAAACAGTGACAGAGGTACAAACCAAGGTATATCAAAGCAATTTTCGGTTACTGGTTATAATTCTCGTTCTTTTCAAGGTCTAAAGCCATTGAAGTTAAATAAACCATTAGCAAAATTCAAAAATTTTTGTCAAAGAGAATATACATGTATATAACAAGTATATCCAAAGCTTGATTGATCAAATAGCTCAACCAAATATGGAATTGCATCAAATTCTACGTAGGCCATATTTGTTTGCATTTGGTTTACCAAGGCAGTGGTTTCATATAAATTCATAATCTAAATTCATAAATGCACCTTAAGTACCAACTTCCTGTCATAAAAGAATTACCTAGAAAAATATTCAACTCCGATCCAAATATTCAGTAAGCCTTCTTTGTTCTCTTTTTTCACAATCCTCTTGCGAGCTGCAATTGTCTTGTATTCCAGAAACAATCTCGGTGATTTTTGGCGATTCTGAAGCCTTATGTGTAATACTTGGTTGTGTTGAGCTAATATCTGTTATTGAATTTCTATTTTGTGAAGACAACGCACTTAAGGCATTTTCGCGATGCGTAAAACTTGATGTCGTACGTGTTATCTGGGGCATGGGAGATGGCACAGATTGGCTCTCTTTCAATGAGAAAAACTCGATAAATCTTAGTACCTTACTAATTACTAATTGGTCTATATCTTTGCCCCATAAAAGATCTAAATGCTCGTGATTCTTCACTTCTACGTCAAAAACGTTGTGCCTAGGGAGATTCCGTTTCATGACGTTGATATCTACTAGGGAATCAGTCCCTCCCCACATTAACAATATAGGGATTGATATATTTGTTTTGGTAGGGAAAGTTGCAATTTGGTAAGGTCTAGTCAATGAGTTAAAAACGTTATCAGATTCTTCAAACATTTGAAATCTTTGAGATCTTAGTATTTGGAACCAGTGGACAATTGATTTAACACTTGTTGTAGAATATAGTTTGGAGTAGGAGACAAGTTTTTGCTCTGGGCTGATGTTTTGCGCATGCCAATTAAAAAGCACACGATTACCAATGTCGATAAGGATATTGAATATCGTTGGGTGTACTGTTCGTTGCCAAACAACAGCCGAGGGTAGGATAATTTTTCTCCCAAAAAACAGATACATCAATTCTGGCGATGATTTGGCAAAGACGTCGACCACTGGATTGTGGAGCCTTTTGGGGGTCATGGCTGGAGCAATAGCAATGAAATGAGATACCTTACGATTCAATTCGGGTGAAAGACTGAAAGCGGCAAACATTTGTGCAGAACCCTGAGAAAACCCAATACATATGAGTCTCTCTTGATGTACGAGATCGAGAATAAACTGAATCGAGTTTGGTATATCAAAGAAAGCAAATTCATCGATTGAGAAGTCCCAGAAGTGTTCGGACCTTGGTTGCCTCGATATATGTGCGGTGGAATACTTATTTCCCCTGTTATTGCCCATCCACACGTCAAAGCCAAGGTCATGTAGTACAAAAGGCAAGTTCTTGTCACGCTCAATGTTGCTGCACCACACATCGCTGCACATGAGCAAACCATGATGTAAGTATACCACCCTTGGAGGGGACCCCGTCGAAGAAATGTCCGCTCTTGGTGGAATTCTATGCAAAGTCAACACGTAGTCATCCTCGGTGCGCACAAGATGGTCCTCAATGGTAATTCCAAAAACTTCACACATTTCATGGATTGTAGCCGCATCTCGGAGACGTTGCTGAATGGTGACAGCGGGACCATCATTTGCCGTACGGGAGATTATCCAAGCTAAACCACGGTAAATCGGAGCAGGAATCAGTCTCAATCCAAATGCTAGGAAAGCCTCGACATATACTAGTACTACTATCACATAATCAGTAAGCGTAAGACCGTTCAGTATCATTTCTTGTATGTGGTTGATATACAGGAGAGAGAAATAAAGGAATGAGTTGACATAACGAGATAGTCTAGTCTTAAATAATAGATAATAAGTACGTTCCGATAACAGCACCGATGCCAATAACTGCGTATCCAGTACGGTAGACACCCTTCAATGAGAGCTCTTTGGCGAAATCCCAAGCGATATGGCGCCAAGCATTGACGTAGTGAAGTCCGAACAAGTAAGCGAAACCAGCCTTGACGGCCAGGTCGGTCTTGCCAGTGATGTTCGTGTTATACCAGTCCAGAATTCCAGTTGCATCAAGACCGCCGAGCTGGCCGAGCCCTAGCGCTATTGTGAGAGCGTAAAACGCACCTCCGAGGACCAAAAGCGATACACGGTGCACAGAGGACAGATACCAAGTCAGCTGGGGCTGGTAGATTGTTAAATGTGGTGAAATGGGTCTTCTGGCGCGCTGTTTGTTGAGCACCTGTTCTTGTGCTTCGGCTGCTCTCATGTTAATGGTGCTCTCGAAACGGCGAGCGCTCCTTGAAATCGTTGCTGCGCGAACCGCGGCATTCTTCCAAGTGCTGCTACCGTTGCGTAGAGCTCCACATTGCAGTGTTCTGAGACCCAACATCGCTTCAAATGCTAGAGTGTGTCAAACTTCTTTCGTTTGGGAATCGATATCCAAGCTACTGCTCGTCTATATACCTTTAAACTTTATATATTTAAACCGGTAGATGCCGAGCCTGATTGGCCATTCACCCGGCGCATGCCAATAGCCCAAGAGGATACGGAATCAACGTGCAGACAATTCTACAAGACGATGCCGGGTCCATGTAGGACTCCCTGGGCCTTGAAACCGAAATTTCTCGTTCAAATGTCCTTGATTAGCATGGAAGTGATTCAATATCGATAATATCTACATAGCCCGAGTCTAAAAATACTGAATTGAAGGAGGCCTATCATTTGCACACTAATAGAGGTCGTTTAGCGTGGTCTCCGTGACATAAATTGTGTGCAGTAGGAATTGCTCGTTAACAATTCTTCGACGTCAGCTTTTCATTGTTGAAGGACTGAAAGTTGACACACTTAACGATGGTCCAATTGAGTTTTCTTGCGCCAGTGATAATAATCCATAATTGAGGGATAGTATTGTGATTTATTGCGAGTTGTTGTGGCGCGAACTAAGCGAAGTTACTTGCATATATGAAGAAATGGCTGCGAAAAACCGCATTATTTGACGGATACCTTATATGAAATAGGATATGTGTCCATGATACCTTGACCAACATTTGCGAACATTTTGAGATCTACGCCTGATGCACCTCTACTATTGAAAAATACTGCAACTGAGAGTCTCGCGCAGCCTCGGCGACAGCAAGACCGATATTATTGGAACCCCATGAAATTTGGCTTCACAAATACGGTCTTATCTGAGGACTTATTGAACCCTGGTTTCAAATGGTCACCGCATGGTCTAAATATGGAGTAATAAACAATTCATGTGAGTCTACCAACGATTCATAGTATATATCAACTACTTTTGTCGCGTAATTTCATTCACACGCTATATGCAATAACCGATGTCATTAGATATGTTGATTCAAAAGAATAACGAGAAGCAAACTTAGTGAGACCACAATGCAATCTCAAGCGAATACTTTCGACAAAGTCTTGCGTATTTGGAATTCAACCCAGTTTAACTTACTGGCCTGCTTTACATGATAGGCTCAGCCAAAAAATGAGGTCCTACCCGGATTCGAACCGGGGTTGTTCGGATCAAAACCGAAAGTGATAACCACTACACTATAGGACCTAACAATCTCAAGACTTCAGTACGTTGCGAAGTAAGTCATTCGATCACAGTGGTCACACCAGTGGTTATCGGACACTATGTGACTTTATGAATATGTACTCTCACAACTTGTCATTAGTTTGCCATTCACATATTACATTTTAATGGTTTCCGGTAATTGTATCACCATATGGTTGATCCTGGGACTAGCCATAATCTAAGCAACAAGAGTTAAAGTACTAATATTGTTTTCTTTATTTCAATTGCTTATTTCAGCGTCCACAAACAAAGACAAGTCCTCAAAGCGGTAGCCTTATTTTGAAGTTTTGTGCTTTGTTATGATATCTTTCGCGTCGCTGATCTCAATACTCCACTAATCATCATATTTCAGCTTCGGATGTTGGCGAACTTCAATAGAGATTCATTACTATACTAATCGTTATAGCAGTTGATCAGAAGTACTTGGACATGAAAAATCGGTCTCTGGTACCTTGTGATATATAACTACACTAGCACGCAAACTTACACCATTGTATATTGTCAAACTATTTTTCATGTTTTGTAACCTTACGTTAATTTTCTTAAGATCTGTAAACTGATGCCAATAGGTGTTTTGCTTCGCGGAAATCTAAATAATAAGTAAACCTCAATGAATGGATAAACAGAATAACATTCGCTATCCATCTGGTTGGCTTGAATTACATATAAGTAAACTTAAGACTTGGATATAGCAGGAATCTCACTCACAGTCGAGAGCACTAGGAGTGCTTTATCGCTAAACGATACTCTAGTATTTTATTATATTTAAAATACCAACAAGACAAAGATACATGCCAGATAATCGTTTGGAAGATCTACGGTTACCATCTTTCGATTTTTCATTGATCTTCAACAAAAGCATCCTACTGGTAATTGGTAGTTCTGGATCCCAAATAACTAACTGAAACCGTGTAGTAAATTATTAATAGTTATGAACTTTGAAGTGCAGCTTCGTAGTTGACCTTCTCAGCCCAGTAATACTCTTGCGTTCTTTATCCTTGCAGTCGTTGTTCTACAGCTCTTTACTATATACTAATATTGTGGCTAACAAAAATACCATAGTGGACGCCAGTCTTAGGTCAGGAAAAATAGTCCGTAGATATGAAATCGTATAAACTTCATGAACATGCCCGTGATCCTCCTCCGGCCAACCCCACCATTCAAGTGGCAGGCATATCTCAACTACATCTGGGGTCTAGAGTGACGGTGACAGAGAAATGGATGCAATCACGTGCCAAGTATCATCAAACTTGACTATAGGTTAGATGTAATCCCCAAAGATCCATTTTACACCACGTCTCTTTGCAATGCATGAATGCTCTAAGAGGATCGATAACAGGGCTTGCACAGTTCGACTAAGATTCGAAGAAATTCGTAAATGTCTTCCGGTAAAGATAACAAGACGATTGAGAACACGAGGTCCAATAGAAGAAGATGTTGGGATGCGAGGGATCAGTTTTTTAGTTGTCTAGACGAAATCAAAGTCATGGATGCTCTAGACCCCAAGAAGCAAGACGAGATTAAGTCCCATTGTAGCAAGCAACTCAGTGAATTCAATGAAAACTGCGCAGATAGTTGGATACGCTACTTTAAGGAGAAGCGCTTTTCCGATTACCAACGAGCAAAAGTAATGGGAAACATTAGGTAACGATAAACATGAACCACTATTTCCAATTGCCTATCGTTGGACACCAATTGAAGGCTACCATCATTCAAACTTAACTGTATAAATCTACACATTCTTCATGCTAAATAGGAAATCGACATATATTGATATACAATTTCAATCCTCATTTATTGACGGTAACTGTCTCTGTCACTGTTTCTGTCACCGTTTCATAAATAGTCTCCCTGCCATTTTCCCTTTTGACATTGCTACCGCCAGCATCGAAAACCTCAATGATAGCACTGGCGCCATCTTCAGCTGTCACAACACAAAAGTCTGCGCCTCCTGCACCTGCAGAGCCTTGGTTTGAGTTTACTGCATTGATTGAAACTTTAGAAGGATCAATTTCACATGGCAAACCGTTGCACTTACTCTCGTCTTCACATCTGATGCGAATACCGAACGAGGGTTTGGTATTTTTGAAGGGAGATGTATTCTCCAGATAAACAGGATTCCATCCGATCTTCACAAATGTGTTGCCATTACTGTCTGTATTCATACCAACGACGTATGGACTCCAGTTACCACATGGATCACTGGTGGATCCCCATTGGCATGCCTTGTTAGTGCCATAACCTGGAGGATTCACATAATAGTGTGCCGCAGTTCCAGCCCAATAATCAGGACCTGGTACCGCTAAAGTTGTTTTGGATCCCCCTTTGCTAACAACAGTTGGGATCAACATTTCTTCGTTGCCCGGAAGAACCGTTTGGCAAAATGAAATATCACCGCCGTTGCATTTATTGACCGCGCTTACTTTTCCTGTGCCTTCATAACAATAGTCATGGTCAGATATAGGCTTCTGCAAGTTTCCATTGGAGTCACAATACAATCCACCATATTGTGACCCGGGGTATGTGTAAGCTGTGACACTAGGATCCCATTGTCCCATCAACTGGCCTGGCTGGCAAGCATATGGACACCAGGACCCATAAGTGCACGATTGATCTTTGTGCATGGCCCAACCTGCATTTGCTCCGTCAACTTGGACAGCTACCATACCTTTATAATTTGGGAACTGACAAGTGCCAGCGCGTTTCACATTTTCATTGTGCTTGTGGGAAGCAGAACCCTTCTTTGCATTAACGGTCGTTGCCGTGCCAATAGTTGCCACAGTTGCAATTAAATACTCAAGTCTCATTTCCAGAATTACTGAGAGCTGCAGACATGTATTCTCATAGGATTTACATTCTTGCTGCGATCGGTAGGCACTATGCGTGCCAAATTTATAAGAAAGAGAATGTCAAACTCCTCGGAGTTTTTAGACACCAATAAAGACAGGAGTGCTTAATTCTAGACGCGTAAATAGTGTAAGGCTTGGCAAAACGCTACAAATGCCAACCTTACAACCCTTGAAACTCACACTTGACTACCTTTGCTAGGCCTGGCCGATAGCGCACAGCCTGGTTGAAGGTCGCGCACGTACGAGATATAGACCTGACGCTGGGTCTCGAGCCCCAAAGCTATATAGACACCGGCCGGCCCTTGTTAAGGATAGAACCCAAACATCCGACATCGCAACAATCGGACGTCAACGAATCCGGACAATTTCAAAGCTTACTCTTGAGTAAGACTGCTAGACGACGCTTAGTTGCGCTGTGCGCACGACGTTTCTCTGCTTGACTTTCACGACATCAGTGTGTCATCCAATCGCGCGAATTTAATCTATATAATCATGGGAGAACCTCGCCTATATACCGTGAAAGATTGAAGCACCTATTCTGTCACTTCCATGGCAGCATTGGAAGTGTGGGATTTTTTAAAGATATACGAGGTTTACCGAATCCAAAAACCGTGTCGTGGCAATGTCGTAGTGATTTGCCTTTTATTAGTTCAAAAACGATCATCCATTAGGTTTTTAGAGGTTTGGATTGAGTCAGAGTGCTTTCGAACCAGGAATGACGTTACACTCTCACAAATGTTTGCAGTACTACATCTCATCTACATGTACCTATTTTTCCGGGTGATGTGGGTGGATTTCCACCCCACCAAGTATACGTATCGTGATATGCTAATGGGATATATATGATTGCTTGAACTTTAATAATAACGGATTTACAAAAAATGGCCTAGAAGTGAAAATTACGGACACAGAAAAACGAACTATATATTCGTTGAAGCTGGTCAATGTGTCAAAGTTGCTTGGAGTACCACTGTTGCAACAATATTGTGACAGCGAAGAAGTAATAGATATTCGAGACAAGACAAGCGCTATCAAACTCAAAGGAAATTATACAAGGAGGTGCAGTTTCCATCATCCATCAAATAAACTATCACACCTGCTATCTGTTTGCTAACTAGTAGAACCAAAAATGGGATCCGGTAAAGCAACTCGTATCGTGTTCCTTTTGGGGCTCGATACGGTTTTTTTCCTGTTGGAATTGATTATAGGGTACATGTCCCATTCGCTAGCTTTGATAGCTGATTCCTTCCACATGCTGAACGACATATTCTCGCTGATAGTTGCTCTATGGGCGGTCAACGTTGCAAAAAATCGCGATGCGGACTCGCGCTATACCTATGGGTGGAAGCGTGCAGAAATCCTGGGCGCCCTAATCAATGCTGTCTTTCTTATCGCTCTGTGCTTCTCCATCATGATCGAGGCCTTACAGCGTCTCATACAACCCCAAGCCATTGAGAATCCGAAATTGGTATTGATAGTTGGATGTGCAGGGCTCACATCCAATATTCTAGGCCTGGTTATTTTCCACGATCACGGTCACTCACATAGCCATGGCGGTGAGGGAGAAGATACAGGCCATAGCCACGAGCATGGCCATGAAGACCTTGAAAATACGGGAGGCCATTCTCACTCTCACAATAGACTCGACATGTACGAAGCCCATACACTTTCATCTGAGTTTGTTGCCAACCCCTTGACGGTAACCGCAGTTGATAAATTGGCGTCTGAAGAAACCCACTTGCTGAGACGCAACGCCAATGAAGCTGCTGGAAAGAAAACAAAGACAAGATCCTTGAATATGCATGGCGTCTGGCTACATGTTCTAGGGGATGCCCTCGGAAACCTTGGTGTTATTTTAGCTGCCCTATTTATTTGGAAGACAGATTTTTGGTGGAGGTATTATGCCGATCCGTTAGTGTCGCTTATCATCACAGTCATTATTTTTTCATCTGCATTGCCATTATCGCGCAAGACATCGAGGATACTGTTGCAGGCAACACCATCTACAGTTTCCACCGAGGAGGTCGAAAACCAAATTCTGGGCGTCAAGGGCGTTGTAGCTGTACATGACTTCCACATCTGGAATTTGACAGAATCTATATTCATAGCCTCAATTCATGTCGAGGTCGACTGCGAACTCGATGACTACGCCCATTCTGCTTATGCTATCAGAAACATCTTCCACTCCCACGGAATCCATTCAGCCACTGTGCAGCCGGAGTTTACCTCCAAGAACATCGATTCAGTTGCCAGACAGCGGTTTTCAAGAATAGCCGGAGGCTCTGACGGCTCTGCGTCAATGGACCGAGATTTTACCGCACAGGCAGACCCAGGCACGGACCCCAACTCCACAGGACCCACGGCAGGCTACGGTTCTGCGACTGGAACTACAAATTCACGCTGTCTTTTGGACAATGAAGTAGCCTGTAGTACTGATAATTGTCTACCTAAGTGAGCTTCTACTGGGGTAGGGTAGAAAACTCGAATAACACAGCTCAGGACAACACGAGTTGTGTCATTGTACATACTTACTTAGTCACTCTCAATATAGCTATTTTTATTTTGCTCCTTGCTCTATAGATCAAGCATTACATGACTGACAAGGCTTCCTACTAATTTTGATCAGCAAACAGAGATGTTTCCGGGCCAGTAGAGACATCTGGCATATCCTTTCTAACTGTCACCGAGGCCTACTATTGTTAATGCTCTTTGTGACATTTAGCAGATTTCCCAGATTTTTTAAATCAGGACTGCCACCCATACACCCAAACACCACTTCCACAAATATTACAGACATATCCTTATTATGAGCTTTGCAATAACATTCAATGTGTAGATTTTATAATCTGCGGACATAAAGGTAGACGCAAAAGTTTTGATAAACAGGTAGGCAGAGTCCTAGGCATAGTCCTAGGCAGAGATTTGAGGGCTTGGTAGGAACATCCTTCAATCTCCAGGCGGAGCGGCTTCCAGTTTTAGAGGGAATCTTTCAAGTTTCTCCCTCTGGGTCCCACGATATTCCACAGACTCAACTCTCGCCCAGGCTAAAATTGACAAAGTTTAGTTTGGCACAGATAGCTAACTGCTAAGTCAGAGAAACCGCCTACTATAGTTGATCTTGGTACTTATTGACGGAAGATTCGTGGAGTCCTGGGAAACTGAGCTTGAAGACCACAGCAGTGAAAAAGTGAGTAAAGATGATACTATGAATCTCCTCTGTGCAGAATAGCCGTTATGCTTAGTGCTTTGCGATTTGAGATGGCCTTGATTTGATGAATTTAGGTGGGAAGAAAAAAATTCGATGACCATGGCTGTTGATAGCGCACCACCAGGTCTTGTGACGAGAGCGCGTAGGACCGTGGAATGTTGCACTCTGGTGTCGGTGAATTTGCAAGTGGAGGCGCGAAATGCCAGTGAACTTGAATACTAACAATTGCGTATGCCGACGAGTTCGCGCACCGAGCCTTTTCGATGCCCGGGCTCAGGAATACATTTTAATACAGTGGTACACATGAGAGAATACCAGGTCATTGGCCGTCGTTTGCCAACTGAGTCCGTTCCTGAACCAAAGTTGTTCAGAATGAGAATCTTCGCCACAAACGAGGTCATCGCCAAGTCCCGTTACTGGTACTTTTTGCAAAAATTGCACAAGGTCAAGAAGGCTTCCGGTGAAGTCATCTCTGTCAACCAGATCCACGAGGCTCACCCAACCAAGGTCAAGAACTTTGGTGTCTGGGTCAGATACGACTCCAGATCCGGCACCCACAACATGTACAAGGAGATCAGAGATGTCTCTAGAGTCGCTGCTGTTGAGACCTTGTACAAGGACATGGCTGCTAGACACAGAGCCAGATTCGGATCCATCCACATCTTGAAGGTTGCTGAGATCGAGAAGACCGCTGATGTCAAGAGACAATACGTCAAGCAATTCTTGACCAAGGACTTGAAGTTCCCATTGCCACACAGAATCCAAAAGTCTTCGAATTTGTTTGCTTACAAGAGACCAACTACCTTCTACTAAGCATACTTATAAGTACACATATAGGTCTTTGTATAAACCGTAATATATCGAATCCCAGTACAATAAATATCATCTGGTGTATAGAGTTTGGAAGGAGGCGTTAGTTGTAAGCTATAAATAAGCGTTGGAAAATACTGAGTTGGCATGCTATTTTATATATAGCTCGATCGAGTAAGAAGCATTATACAACGTACTCAAAATATGCATACAAAGAATTATTCATCCATAATATAACTTCCTGATGGCCGAGTTGAATCGTTAACTTTTATCATGTCCAGGATGAATAGGACCACGATCTTAGTTCGGCAAGAATGGATCAATGACCTGCAACTGGCTTTTCACCAGTCAATTTGGCAACAAATTCCTTTGCCATATCACCAAAACCTACCATAAAAACTGTTTGCCAGACACCCAATCCCACTCTTGGCGTGACACCACGATACAACCCTTTAAGACCATTTGTGTTATATATATACTTGAAGGCTTTGCCAACTGTCAAGTTTTTGGGTCTATTTGGATCCTCCTTTTTGGACTGCATTTCAACTCTGATAACTTCGATTGGCTGATTCCAAGCACTCAAACCACCACCTAGAGCTGATGCCGTGATCTTTTCAAAGGGTGTTAATTTATCATCCTTATTGGTCTTACCAGTAAGCTTTCTTATACCATCTTCGACGAGACGCGATAAGCCGAATCTGGAGCCCCAGTTGGTCATTTGCCTTATCGCAACCGCATTGACACCTTTGTTTATTCCACGAATGCCCTCGTTGCTGTATATGTTTTTGAAGACTGCCCATGAGGATTCTGGCACGCCGCCTGCAGCTGCAGCCTTGTGTCTTGTGATTTCAACAGTTTTCATACAGGTACAGAATCCCATCGTCAAGTATGCTTGAGTGACACCACCCATGACACCGCCCATAATACCAGCACCAAAATTTCCTAATCCTAATGTCTTAAAGCGGTACTCTGCCTCTGCAGAAACGAACAATAGCACAGCACCTTTCGTTGATGCCTCAATCCAGGCCCATGGGATCAAACCCTGGTAGAAACCAAAAATTCCGCCTCGCGACCATACATGTTTGATAGATTGTAGGAATGAGAGGTCACGGTGAGCGGCCATAGTAGTCTTGACCACTTCAAGAGGTTGGCCCAATGTCGTGGCCTCCGACATATTCAATCCCGCACCGAGCAATATGTTGGAAAATGACACGGGCTTCTTCTCAATCTTCTTCGTGTCTGCCATCTTGAACGCAGTTAGGGGTATTCAACCAGACTGTCAAACCGCTTATCAACCTGATGTCGAGATGGTTTCGCAGTTTATGTGCTTATATACTCATCACTTTTTTCAGATCTCTTGCTGATTGCAATAAATTCCCCAGGCATTTGAAACTCTTGTATCTAACAGTCTAATGTTACAACATAAAGCAGAAACACATCAACCACTTACGGGATGAAATTACCATATTATCATTCGGTAACAGTCGAACGTGCCAAGCTTTTTCGTACTCTGTAGATATGACCAATGAGATAACCTTGAGGACCTATTACTAATATCTGTACGCTCGGACTAAAGATAACCTGTATTATTTCGTATCGGAGATTGGCCTATTAGGTCATAGTTGTTAATTGGCTGTTAATGCAACGCCAGATATTTCTGGGAATACAACTTTGACTCAGATGTGCCTTCAAATGGCATGAATGTCATTTCAAGCCACATACAGAGGCCAAGTGTGCGCTGCGCGACCTGTGGAAGGGCGCAATTGCATAATTAAGAAAGAAAGGGAGCGCACTGACAATTCCCGGCACTGCTGTGATGAGGCCTGAGGTATAAAAGAACTACACACACGACTAGTAAGAACCATGATTTTATTAAATGAGGGCAGAAACTATATAACTGTGACGCGATAGGACAACTAAGGACCCGAGTGCAAGAGCGACAGCGAAACCAAGATTATCATAAGTTTGCTATAAATGGTGCTTTTCATTTAATAGAAACGAATGTGGGAGCAATAATGGTTCAATTCCTGACACAGGAACCTTGTGTCTGTAAATTCAAGAAATCCTGAATATGTAGGCCGGGGTCACAACAAAACATCAGAGGAAAACGATTCGATCTGCGGTTTCCCAGAGTATAAAAGTTATTGAACCTTTTCAATAACGCTTGCCATTATCGGGATAGATCAATCACAACAACATTGAGTTATTTTTGCAAGTTCAAGTGAAACCGATAGCCAACAAAGTCTTGACAACGTTAACTCGACATCAGATAACGTTTTGTTGGGTGCATATGGAGCTCCTTACAAGTCATGGCTTGCTAAAACATAGCGGACTAATCATTGCCTGAAAAAACAATACTTTTACGTAGGGTTGACATACCAGTGAATTACTTTTCAACTGTAGGGGCATCTCTTGATTGGAAACAACGTATTTCTTTTGCTTTTCGATGAATTAACACGCCGACAAATCCCAAGTTAATCAACGAACTACTACGAATCTGGTATCAAACAGAAAGCCCTCTAGCGTACGTCATTTACCTAGCAGCTAACGGTATTTCGGGACGCCTGACATATAACTTGCATAATATCAAAATAATCTCAGAGGATCATTGTGGTTCATACTGTCTTATCTTGTGTTACCCTGATCCATTCATATTCTTTTGCTGGAAAGCAGTTCCGCATTGAACCAGTTTAATCCTTGAGAGTTCAGAATGCTGATATATCCATTTGTGGTCAAATGTTGGTAGACTGTCTATTTTAGATTATCTCTACCACTGATAATTCTAGTAAACTTCTAATCTCTGGATAACGCTGTTAACTAAATTATTTACTGAGGCTCATAAATGCTGATATTTCGCTTTTACAAATGTAATATATCTCTCGGTAGCCAAGTTGGTTTAAGGCGCCAGACTGTAATTTCATCACGAAATCTGGAGATCGGGTGTTCGACTCACCCCCGGGAGACTTTTTTATATATATATATAAATTTTTACTACATATATATATATATTCACAACCCAGGTTGATTTACCCATCGAAATGATATATTTCTACTACATGGTATAATACAAAGGGTTTATTAAATGGACTCATATAATGATATTTTGTTGAGTATCGACTAAATCGAATTTTTTCTTCAATTCCGTGGACACGAAATTATTTTGTAGGGGATTTCTCTTTTGAACGAACTTAAATAATTTTTCAACCAGCCTCTTATCGTCAGAATCTCCGATGAAGCTTATGGCGGTACCATGTTTCCCAGCTCTCGCAGTTCTTCCAATACGATGCACGTAGTCATCGAAATTTTTAGAGACTTGGAAATTTACCACCAGTGACACATTAGGAATGTCAATACCACGAGCTGCTACATTTGTTGCGATCAATACCTGTGCCTTACCCGTTCGTAGTTGTTTCAATGAGAGTTCCCGATGTTCTTGAGTCTTGGAACCATGAATTGTTACAATCTTTAAGTGGGGCAATTCATTCGATAATCTTTCTGTGAGCCAATATGCAGATTCCTTGTAATTGATAAAGACTATGCAAGGCGGCTCATACTGGTTTAACAGTCGAATTAATTCTTTGAGTTTCTCATCATCCTTCGATATATATTGCAGTTTCTGGCATATTTTGGGCATATCCTCCGAGGAGTCTTGCGAATTGACTTGAGCGTAGACAGGATCAACCAGATAAGTGTTTGCTATCTTCTCTATACTAGGAGTCATTGTTGCCGTGAACATTAGAGTTCTCAAATGTGATCCGATGCGCATTTTATGGACGTACGCTAATATATCTGTCAGCTGCTCCTCAAAGCCCAAATCAATCATCCTATCAGCCTCGTCTAAAACTAGTGTCTCGACATGACTTATTACTAACATATGGTTATCCACGACCTCCAGCAATTTTCCAGGTGTAGCTATGAGAATATCAACGCCATCCTTTATATTTAGTGAGATTTCTTGTAAAGAATGGCCGCCAACTACGGAAGAAACAGCGAACTCTTTGTTGGGATATAGAAAAGATGATAACTCGTTTATAACCTGAAAGATTTGTTGTGCCAACTCCCTAGTTGGAGCTAAGATCAACGCCAATGGCCCATCCAATTTTTTTATTGATATTGGCCGAAGTTGGCCAGCTTCATAAAAACGAGCAAGAATCGGTATACCAAATGCCAAAGTCTTACCAGATCCAGTTGAAGCTACGCCCATGAAATCTCTGAACTTTCGTTTATTCATGATATTTGGTATTGCGATTCTCTGAATTGGTGTTGGTTCGCGATAATGCAAAGTCTCTACGAGTATATCCAAAATTCGAGCTGGAATCAAATTGTTATCATCTTGCCAAAAGCGCAAAGGTTTTGCAGAGGCTGTGCGTGTCGTGATGTTATAATCAGTTTCTAAGATTCTCCAATCACGAGGTTCCATTTCTGCAAGCCTTTTTTCACTCCAATGCTTACCCATGTATGCATTTTCCAGTAGATCTCTGTCTTTCTGGCCCAGAAGCTGTCTTGCATCGAATTGTGTGATAGGCTCATATGTTTTCGTAGTATCTTCTCGTTGAAGGTCCCAGTCAAACTGAAATCTGCTCCTCGTCTTTTTCGAAATCTTGCCTTCCTTCGAATGGTTAAAAGGGTTTGTGTTCACATCTCCATGCATTATTTTCCTTACCTTCCTCAGACTCTGGATCTCCGAGTATTCATCAGGCTCATCGTTTCCTTCCGAAAGAACGCGATCATGCTTTTTGGAATTAGCTAGTAGTTCCGCAATGGGCTTAGGTCGTCCCATACACGGTCACAGTTCTTAACTATTATATTCAACGGTTTTACAACGTTCAAAGTGTCGAGATGCTCGAAATCAAATATTCTGATCTGTGTTAGTCTAGGTCAAGTTTATAGAGGTACCGAATGATTCTAATAGTAAAACCAGTACGAAAGACAACATTTCAAGCAAACCGATGATAGACAACAATCATGCTGCGTCAAAGCACGAAGTTCACGGCCAAAGGTGTAGTTCGAAAGGTCGTGCAAACGCTTGATATCCATAGCCATATAGTCACGTGATATATTCCATCGATACTAAAGGTACTCCAACTTCAACTTTTGGTATATTTAATAAGCTCCAGTGATATATAAGAAGGCATAGATCGAAGTTGATCAAGTCAGTTCCAAGTTGGATGTAGATTTCTTTCATTAAGCCATATACAAGCTAAGATATTGAATTTGTAGGTGTTGATACGCATTCGAGCTCACAATTAAGTATTGTGTGTCATGAGTTTCGCAGAATGTTCTGTCAGAAACGACCCCTTGCTGCAGTTGAATAAACAGGTCAACGACACCCGCCAGTTACCGGGCTTGGGAGAAAGGGCAGGCCAGTTGCCTGCAGCAGGCCAGCATGTCTCGTTGCGCAGCAAGCGCTATGTTATGGGCGCCGAGGGAAAACAACTCGTTCGAAACTTTCTGGATCACGCAGCAATACCGTTGCCTCAAATAGAAGGCAGTTCAAAGCAAAGTATACCTTTTGCAAAGCATAGCAATACAAAAGCGGCTCGCCATCTAACACAGAATAATGCATGGTCACAAGAGTTCCGGAACATCTCGCAGAACTCCAATATGCGAGCACAAGTGATGGCTGGACCAGAGCTTAACCAGATGGGGTCAACTAGGCAGTTTGCAGGTTCGAACAACGTACTATCTTCACAAATTATCCCCAGAGACGCAAAATCAGTATATACGCAAAATTTAGGAAACCACGATCAGCGAAATATCACGATTCCGGATCAAGATTGGGATAAAAGGTTTCAAGAGCTTGAGGATGAGGTATCGAAGAATTTGGTTTTGGATGATGCTCAATATGAAAAGGAAATCACAGATTCTACAACATACCAAAAGGAGTTTCAACAGGTTTGGGATTCGATCCATGAGGATTCGGAAGACCTACTATCTACGTTAGAAAATGCTGCGATTAGTGGTAATAAATGGGACTATGAATACAGTGATTATGCTGGCGCACGATTGAACGGTGACCTTGATTACAAGTTTGAAAACAAAAATAACTATGCCAACAACCCGAATGCTTATGAGATTGGCTGTATACTGATGGAAAATGGCGCAAAATTGAGTGAGGCAGCAATGGCATTTGAAGCAGCTGTTAAAAATACCCCAGAACATGTGAACGCATGGTTAAAACTTGGCCTAGTTCAGATCCAAAATGAAAAAGAACTCAGTGGTATCATTGCATTAGAAAAATGCCTACAATTAGACTCGAACAACTTGGAGGCCATAAAGAATCTGGCAATTAGTTACATCAACGAAGGATACGATATGAGTGCATTTTCGATGCTCAACCGATGGGCAGCTACCAAATACCCTAGTATTAGTGATCAAAGCGGTGATGAATTAGGACTAGACAATGGGGATTATAACCACCTGAATGACCAGCTTATCAACAGATTTGTAACACTGAAAGAAAAACTAGGAATTGAAGTTGACGCAGATATACATTTGTGCCTTGGTTTACTCCATTATGTGCGCAATGACTACGACAAGACCATAGAATGTTTCCGTTCTGCACTGGACGTAAATTCACGGGACGAACTCATGTGGAATCGTCTTGGAGCCTCACTGGCTAACTCGAATCGTCCAGAGGAGGCTGTGCATGCGTACTGTACAGCATTACAACTGAAACCGTCATTTGTTCGTGCACGATACAACCTTGCGGTAGCAAGCTTGAACCTAGGCTGCCTCAATGAAGCAGCTGGTCATCTTTTGACCGCTATGAAAATGCATGAGGTGGAAGGCCTGGAGAGACTGAAGCAATTTCCCGGTACCTTCGACGCAGTCACATCAACCGGATATCACAATGATAACATTCTGTCGACATTAAGGAGAGTTGTCATAGCCATGGACCGCGAAGACGTCTTGGACTTGATCATCCCGGGAATGGACATCCAGGCTTTCCGTCAAAAGCTTGAATCCCAGAAAATGTAAAACTTATGAGATCCCGATTTTTCGTGCAAAAAATCCCTGCAAGAACTCCATGCATTATACCTGGATTCCAGACCATAGACTATCCATGGCAGACTACCCACGATCACCACCTATGGGCACAATCGCTCAATCGTTATCTTCTTGTAAGTCTTCTGTAATCACGTGATCTTTAGACGCCAATTAACATCTATTATAATACAGTTTTAGGCTATTTTCACAATATTCTAAATAGAGCAGCATTAGCAATAGAAACCGCTGATCCAGTTGAAAGCAACTTCAAGGCTGTAGCTTTTTCGAACCCCGAATAGTTGGAGCTCCTGCTACAGCCTGTGTTAGAATTGCGTATACTGGTTTTCCTTGCCAGGAAACAGCTGCATCGTTGATCAAACAATGTACAACTCGGAGTACGACATTGAAAAAGGCGCAAGGCAACGGAGTTTGCTGCGAGATTTGTCCAGAGCTGCAAGGAGGACTGTAACACACATCAACAAGTTTAAGGCTCGCTATCTGTTGGCTTGGCTAGTACTGTTTCTCTTTTTCTGGCTGGAGGACGGTAACAGTAAAGGCGTAAACTCGGAGGAACTGAACGGCAATGTCCCAATGCAAGCTCGCAGTCATTGGTGGCAGTTCTGGCGCAAAGAGCCGAATATTGTCATCATATTAGCGGCAAATGAAGGCGGGGGTGTGCTCAGATGGAAGAACGAGCAAGAATGGATTATAGAGCGCATTTCTGCACAAAATAAGCGAGCATATGCGAAGCGTCATGGCTATGGTCTCACAATAAAGGACATGACTACTGCAAAGAGATACTCTCACGAGTTCCGCGAAGGCTGGCAGAAGGTAGAGATCCTGAGGCAAACTATGCGCGAGTTCCCCGATGCCGAATGGTTTTGGTGGCTTGATCTGGATACCTTGATCATGGAGCCCTCAATCCCCTTGGAAGATCATATATTCAAGCGGCTGGATACGATAGCCACTCGCAATTTGAGTGTGTTCAACCCGCTACAGATGGAAACAGACCTAGCATATACAGATTTTACGCAACCGATGGAGCTCCTTATAACACAGGACTGCGGAGGCTTCAATTTGGGATCGTTTCTGATCAAAAACTCCGAGTGGTCTCAGTTGTTACTGGACGTTTGGTGGGACCCTATCGCTTATAGTCAAAAACACATGTTTTGGGAACACAGAGAACAAGATGCACTGGAATCCCTGTACTCTACAGAACCATGGATCAGATCTCGAGTAGGATTTTTACCATTACGTGCAATCAATTCGTTTCCACCGGGAGCTTGCTCAGAATTTAAAGATGATCCTCGCTACTTTTACAATAGTGATGAGCATGATTTCGTTGTGAATATGGCAGGTTGCAATTTTGGTAGAAACTGCTGGGGCGAAATGAGCCACTATGCAACGCTAATGAAAAAGATTAATAGTCGTTGGTACATGAGACTATTTTCTAGGAGTTGATCATACACTCTTATAGTAGCTATCATTCGTTAATTTTGTGTAAAGTTGTATGTATCTTGCATTTGTTGATCATCTCTTCCTCAAAGCTTCCTAAGCTCTGCTGATCAACGTCTTACAATATCGTCTCTCTTCAACGTCATCAATATCGTGGATATTGAAAGAATCATACTGTAAGAACCGAGCTATACAAATACGAACAACCAACAGGCAAGGCGATCTGATACAAGGACGCAATGCATATAGAAGGACTTATAGTAATAAATCGTTCAGGAGGTTTAGTATATCATGGTGATTTTCGAGACGCTCAATCTCGCAGCATTAGTAGTCTCGATAGCAATGATCATTTAATCCTGGCAAGTACATTACACGGAGTCAGTGCGTTGGCGAGCCAACTCACGCCCCGGGCATTGCAACTGGGTGCTACCAACAACAGCGGCACATCAGGCACGAATTCGATAACAGGAACCATTCTCGGCTCCGGTGCCAACGACACTGCAATTGATGCGTCCCATCAGTCTGACACTACCGGCCAGTTGAGCGGTACCGTACCTTACATTCCCATGCAAGAAGCAGCGCCTGGAACAACACAGCTACCGATGGGCACCTATCGGGGCCAGGACTATTTCCAAGGTCCAAGTTTCTCGCTCTGGGCTCGTGGGGGACTTCGCGAGCTGCATACAGACGAGTTTTCGCTATATCAACTACAAACACCTACGGGAATTCAGTTCGTGGCGGTGACATCGGCAGGAACTAGAGATACTGCAAAGGCATACAATTTCTTAAGGCGATGCTATTGCGTTTATGCTGATTATGTTCTCAAGGACCCATTTTACACACCTGAGATGCCAGTGAAGCCAAGTGCTCCTTTCGACCAAATCATACGACAAGTAGCACAACGAACCTGAACCCTTGTCATCAGGATAGCTACTTCGCTCTTAAATATCTTGGGTTGAAAATGTGCATAAAGAATGTTATAGTTAGTAGGGATTTATTAAACTTATCTTCATTGCTACTTTTCTGAACTATATGTCATAGAGTTCGAGATTACATGGACTACCCATAGTGCTGACCATTTGAAATGTTCGTAGGGTGCCAAATCAACCGATGGCGGCTATTGAACAATCTTGGTTCTGGAGCTTATGCCTGCGTTTATGCAGCTGAGGATGTGAAATCTGGGAAGAAATGCGCACTCAAAGTATTGCTGTCTAAGACCTTTGATGATGAAAATTTGCCATTAAATCCCGACATGCCGGAAATCTCCAAACGCATGTGCCGTCTGAAATCACTCTTTACAACGAACGGAGGTTACATGAATGTGGCTCCTGTAAACCTTAAAAATGCCAAGAATATGACTGAGGAAGAAATAAGCCAAAAACCTCACTACCGTGAGATTGCTTTACACTTACGTGTCCATGATCATCCAAATGTAACCCGAGTTCTTGAAGTTTTGGATTCGCCGTTTGCAATGTTCATAGTTTTGGATTACTATCCACAAGACCTATTCAGTGCTGTTGTGGATCAGCAAATTTTCCGAAATAATGGCCAGCTTCTTAAACATGTGTTCCTACAGGTATGCTCTGCGATCTGGTACTGCCATGCAATGGGCATATACCATTGTGATCTGAAACCAGAAAATATACTACTTGATGAAGAGAATAATGCTCATGTTTGTGACTTTGGCTTAGTTACAAGTTGTGCTTATTTAACTCCAAATGTAGCTGTTGGAAGCTCTTATTATATGGCTCCAGAACGCATATCATTTTCATTGTCTCAACAGATTATTTTACATGAAGACGATACGATTACAAATACCTTTTTATCGAGAAAAGCCGATGTGTGGTCACTTGGTATAATATTGATCAATATGGCATGTATCAGAAACCCATGGACACGAGCACATTGCGAAAATGACCCTACGTATAAACAGTTCCTTCGTGAACCGCAAGTACTTTCAAAAATCCTACCCATATCAGATGAATTATATCAAATACTAATTGAGACATTGCCCATGGACCCACGAAAAAGAATAGAAATATCAGAATTAATGGCTCGTATCTCTGTCCTTCATAGCTTTACTATCGAGGGTCCCCTTAGTAAAGATGTGGAGGTGGTTGACGATACACCATATCGTGACTTGGTTTTCAAGCTCTTATCTCAACAACGCAGAACATCCGATAAATACAATAATTCATTGGCAGGCTCCAAGGATTCTTGTATGAGAGAGAGTTCTAGTACGATTTCTAAAGATAACGTTTCTCAGTTTCGTGAACGTTTACGATATCTCAAGATAGACTTATCGTCACTCAGGTAATATTCATTAATATATACAGCTTAATAATGTTAATAGCTAATACGACGCCACGTATTCATTGTATATTGCTTCATTGACAAGACTCTAGCGATCTCGCTTATTTATAAGGAATGTATTCACTGGTTTTTGCTAAAACATCATCCTCTATTTCAGCATAGCTTTTACCGTCAAGATTGATGACGCAACAGTCATTCTCTTCGGAGCTCTTAGGAAGCTCAAGGTCGTTGAATTGCGATTCCATCATGTTTGATTTCATGAAATGATTTTCCCTTGCACTCAAACGCTTGAAGATCTCATCTTTGGAAGCGTAGAGAAAGATAAAGCAAAATCTTGTTGTGGGTTCCAAACCTCTCATGAAATCTCTATATTTCTTCTTCAGGCTCGAACATGTAACCAAACACAAATGACCTGGATGACGGCCAGCTGCTTTGCTGGCTTCGTGTGCAACGCATTCAAGCCAGCCCCACCTGTCCTCGTCCTGCAAGGGCACACCCCTTGCCATTTTCTCTACGTTTTCCTTGGGGTGCAGACGGTCCCCTTCTATGAATTCTAGCTCCGGATACTTTGTACCGTATTCCTTTATCAAACGATCAGCAATAGTGGATTTGCCCGTGGCCGCTGTTCCTGCCAGTACGAAAACTGTTCCATTTGGCTTGCCATCAGTCATTATCGAAGCCTTTGATTTATGCAACTCTGATGAATAATATTCAGCGCCAATGAGAATAATGTGAGGCTATGAGTGGTGTATCTCTGTTTTACATCAATCCATCATCTTTATATATTATACCAATGTCATAATAATTTGAACCACAGCCAAATAGGAGACGTGGGGGATAACGCTATCCTATACGTTAAGAACATCATTTTCGCGCACTTTGGGATTCAAAGCAACACCTGTAACTGTCTAAAGGTATTGATTGTTATATGGCCATCCATACTGACCATGGACACAACGAATAAGAAGATTTATTGCAACGTTTTTATATATATTAATACATATGAATATTATGACATACAAGATATTGCTGGCTGGCAATGAGATAATATACTGCGCATTGGATCTGATTCCCGCGAGCAAGTTTATTGTATGAAAGATTACATTGATGCGATGAGCATGTTATAATTATGTTTTGCAACTCTTATGCAATCTTTGACGCCATAAAATGTAAATTATGTCGGTAGATTCAAATGGCAGAAGGCTGGAAAGGGCCCCAAGCGTTGTAGGTTGACAAAATATCAACGAGCCTTGTATCTTTAATGTGATATATCGAGTCCCAAAGAGATGGGTCTGATAGACACACGGCCAAGTTGGACTCGTCTCCTATCATAAATTCGGTGATGAATCTGTCCACGATAAGATGCGGATTGTCATATCTAAACTTGTAGACTAGATCAATGAGCTTTGCCAAGGGCTCGGCCGATTGCAGTTGAGCATTGCCTGCCAATAAATGCACACATTCAAACATATAATCTACAGATTTCCAGTTTTCCTCCATGCATTGCACGACAACTTTCGTAATAGTACTCGGTAAGCCCGTTACCTTGAAACTTTGGAGCAGCCATCGCAAATACAATAAATCATCGGTCAAAAGACGACCAGTCCAATACTCGTCGATTTCATTATTTCTTGAGTTCTCGAACTGAAAACCTTGGTATTCTCGGTAGTGAGCTTGAAGATATTTCGAACATGACTTATGCTTGAGTATTGAAGGTAGTAACAAGCCATCAGAAGTAAGATAACATGTCTGGATTATTTGTCTGACCAAAAGATCATCCCAGTGAAACAATGACACGGTTTTCTTACTAGCACAATACAAGTTTGGATCTCCACCCGAGTGCACGAAAATCAGTCGTAGGACTTCATTTGGCATATTCAAAAGTCCAACTTCATTTAAAGTGTGGTGACTATGCAATAAATTTGACCCTGGTATGTCGTCTAATGCTGGCCGTCGATTGAGCTTAATTTTCCCAGCACAATAATCAGATTTGAGGAAGCGTGGTCCATTATCATTCCTGCGTCGACGTTTCGTGGGATAACCAGGTGTTATGAACCCCATGATTAAATATCAAAGAGGCTGGCCGTTTTGACGTACACGTTCTAGTATCTCGTTGACGTTTCCTTCACCCAAGTTAAGCAGTTTGCTGCGGTTGCGACGACAAGTCAAGGTATCGTAATGGCGTTTCAAGGCGTCCTTGCGAGCAAATCCTTTGCAACACTTTGAACAAATATGCGGGAGGATCGGCAGGTGAGTTCGCTCGTGGCGTTTGAGATCCGACGACCGATGAAAGACTAGCTCGCACTTTTCGCAAGGGAACGACCTGCGCTTCGAACCGTTTTCTGATGGTATAGATCGGGGTTGATGACGCTCTTGATCTGATGAGTCCCTACTACGTTTTCTAACACTAGCTTCTGATGTAATAGTTTCTGTTAAGGAAGATGGTGGACCAGCCAAAACATCAGTCCATTCACCTGAGCGCACTTGTTCCAAGTATCCAGTCAGGACTTCAGGTTTCATTGGGGATAGTTGTGCATTGGGACTTAGTCCACATGCTGCCTTAAGCTCACGCAAGGCAGGTGTTCCAGCCATCACACGTCTAAGCACTTCGCGAACAGGCGCATCCACGCGCGATTCTGCCACAGATAACGCCACAAGCGCTTCGACAGCACGTCTCATAAAGGAGGTTTCGGAGTCCATGCTGACCTCCTGGTGACTGACAGTAGATGAACGAGGACTAGCGTCTTAAGCTTACTTTATACTTTTGATCGATGTTAATTAACGTTAACTCTTCATCGTGTTAGCGTTGATGCAAACACTACTTGACCCGAATATATATCTAAACGCATTCGTTAAGAAACGTTGAGGTGTCCCGAGGATCAGCAAGATCGACACCTCAACAATGGAGTTACCAGACAAAACATTAGTACGCAGAGACTCGCGAGCGCTGCAAATGAAACTGCGCCAGTTGGATATTCAAGCCTTATTATATCTCGCCGAACGATGGACAAGAAATTCTGGAAACCGTCTTAAGATTCCTAGTGATGAGATTCAACCCCGTCTATCGAGACTGTCTGCAAGAGCATTGCACCGAGCGATGCGTTCTTTGTGGCCAGAGCTTAATGCTGGGCAACTCGCTGAACTAGACTGTGAATTAATCATTACATATTCTGATAAAGCGGCACGAGCCGCTGGCGCAACTACGTGGTCATCTTCCACGGCTTTTACACGCAGGAGGCGACGTCTTGCGCTGGATATCCCAATCGAACGGCTTCGACTCCTGCTCTCCCGTGATCTAGCACTATTCCATTTCACTCATGTACACGCAATGAAACATGAACATCAGCGAATAATACGAGTTCAACTATTTGACAAAATATCACCTGATGATCCTTATACTGCAAGAAATGCTGTTCTACCGCGCAAACCTTTCTACGCTATTCTTCCTGAAAACTCACCAGTAATTCTGCATAATACACCAACCGATGCATCCACAGGATTGATTCTGCAAAGTTTCAGAAATGTCATAAGCGAAGAATTGGAGCCAATATCGTTGGAACTTGATAGTACCAACGCTCTATCTAGTTTGAAGTCTATTTTGTTTGTTAGAGGCCCAAACAGATATTCGAATTCATTAGCACGATGGTCCCAGTACGCAGCTAATGAAGTAGACACTACTCCGCTGGAAGATTTTGAGGGCCATCAAGCCTTGTTGGGTAAACCATCGAATCGCAACAAACATATCAAAAGCTACTTGAAATTCAAGGGACATGAACCCAGTAGTACTCCCGTTAATGACCATCTCTATTACAACTCCTTGGTACCTGTCAATAGGGTAGAATTCCAATACCAAGCTCAAACAGAAGCCCAGATATCGTTCACCATAAAATTAAAGGGCGATGATGTTTTCGGTGGCATGCATGAGCTTTGCGATCAAGGCGTCATTGAGATTGATAAACTTCCAGGCTGGTTAGCTGGTGAAAACGGCATAGACAGTGGCAACGTGATAGATGGCGAGTTCAAACCGTACTCCAAGAGTGGTTTACTTTGAAACCGAGACTATTATCATAACCTGACAAACTTAATCTTTCTAGTATTTGCAATGGTGGAATTTACTGGACAATATGGACATTTGAAAGCCATCGTTCCATTAGTCGATAGCTTATCTAAAGCTTTCTTTGATATTACATGATGGCAAGACAGCGAGTATGGCGGGTTTTCTTGCGTGGTTTCTTCTTTTAAGACGGGGCATATGAAAATAGGATGAAAGCTACTCAAAAACTCAGGCATATCTACCTCGAACGGTAATTCATCTTTGGTAGACCAGTCCACATGTGCCGACGCTCGAATACTTTTGTATTTGATGAAGAAACGGAACGAAATAATTCCACTCAAAATAATCAGGAAGAGCGGAGAGTCGATTGGGAGATTCTTGTGAGAACAATATTGCCTTGTGAATATATTAATACATTTCTGTTTTTGGGAGGAAATAGTGCCATTAATGCTTTTGTCAATGTGGTCCTGAGACAAAACTTTAGCAAGCAAAGGCAATATAGTCTCTTTGATCATATTGTACTTTTTCAATTGATAAAAGCTTGCAGGGATGTTCTGTTGCACATATTTGTATGTTCTAATACAGTCTCCTTCTGCATAAACCTCTAATGCTGATAAAGTAAACAGCTCAAATTTTAAAAACTCCAACTGTTCTCTGACTTGATTATTTTGATTCAAATCTGAAAGATCCATTGATGTTGAGCTCGAATTCACGGCTCCCTCACACCATGCCAACGCGCTATCTGTTTTACCACTCAAAATATCTTGACAAATTTGCCCTAGTTCTAGATATTCGGCCGTGACGCTCCCATCTATCTGATACACGTCTTTCAAATACTTCAGCATCTCCTCTGTACCTCTGGTAGGTATATTTTGTAATGTATAGCATAGCATGTAACTGTTAATTATACGCTCGACATTTTCAGAATAAGCTTCCGGGATTGGATTCATATAAACATCGTCAATTCGGTACTCTGATAACTTCTGCAGCGCATGCTTGGCAAACTTTGAGTGTGCTTGGCTATTTGATTTCATAAGCTTCTTCATGTGGTGGTCCCATACCTTATGAGACTTGTTGAGCTTCTCAATGATCAGGTCTCTTTTCTTAGACTTATAGTCAATATTGCCATCATCGTCACGATTGTTCGAGCTCTCCTCCAGATTCTTATTTAAATGTGCTTTAAGTTTTCTCAGATTGGTTTTGAATTTGATGGTCTCGCTGTGAATCTGATCTAAGTGTGTATCTTGCACAACATAAGTTGCTCCATCATCCTTTGAATCTCCTGATGAATCTAGGAAGTATCTGCCAAACTCTTTTTCCAGCGAGGCCAATAGTTGACTACTCATGATTGTGTATGACTTTAATAAATCAAGTCCTCCTCTTGAACTAGACAATAAATGTACAACGTGATACTCAGTGAACAACGTATGATACCTAACTCTTTGGTTGATGTTGATTTGGACTATATAACATCCCTTAATGCTAAGTTTATTAAATGAGAATTAACAAAATGCTGATCGTAGACAGATAAATACCATATCTGAGTATATTAGCATATAGTCCTGTTTCCCCACGTACGCTAATCTATTCCCAGTTGTAGCATTATCTGTCCATGAAACATCTTACGATGGACCATCATCGAGGCTCTTCATGATCGATCGAGAAGTTAATAAATCGAAAACTTGGAGTAAGTTTGCATACACAATAGCATGGCAAGAATTGTCAAGTATATATTGCTTTTGTAGCAACTCAACAGATTTGTGAGAGTGTCATAGCACTGCCACAACCATATTAATCAGCTGTACAATCGACATCAACCTTATGCTCTTACCAAACGATATTCTGATATAAAACTCCAATGAATATCAAAAAATGCTTTTTGGCTCGAGCTAAGTTTTCATGTATACAGATCATATGCGAATCTTTGATTAGTATCAATCTGCACCATGACAATGCAATCAAGTCCAAAGCACAATGTAAACTGTTAAAATGCTAAGTCAACTGCAATACTACCACATTGATAAGGCATGTTCATATCGATATTTTTTGCTAGTTCTCGTTAAGTAAAAACTCTTTGCCCACCACCACCAGATCTTGTGTACTACGTAATCGTATAGTGATGTGTATTTTGGTTTTGGATGAGATATCTACAAATGACCGCAACCTAGGCCCTAGTACCCAACGTAGAATATTTATAACTTTATGATCCCTAGTTCAATGATATTTCTATTACTTAGAGTATACTCTTGATAAATCAAGTTTGTTAATTGACCCATCTTCTTGCAGATCTGAAAAGCCTTATCCAGGGTCCATAACCATGCCATTCTTCCAATTTCTCAGAAGGATACCATGAATTACTCCCCAATCTACTAACTCTTTCGGGATGAGGCATCATGGCTAGGACTCTGCCATTGGGCGATTTTATACCTGTCACACCTTGGGGAGAGCCATTAGGATTGAATGGGAACCTTTCTGTGACGTTTCCGTAGTTATCAACATACCTTATGACTCCAAGACCTAATCTGTGAAATTCGGTAGAATCGTGGGAGTCTTTAAAGGTTACCTTACCTTCACCGTGAGCTACAGCAATAGGAATCTTTGAGCCACTCATTCCATTAAAGAACACACTGCGTTCACTTTCTTCAACTTCATCTCGAATTTCAACCATACAGACTCGAGCCTCATATTGCTCACTGGTGTTTTTCTCAAATGTTGGCCAATTAGAGCATCCTGGAATGATTTCCTTCAACTTGCTCAAGAACTGGCATCCATTACATGCACCAAATGCGAAAGTATCGTTCCTGGTTTGAAAAAATTCAACAAACTGCTTGCGAACACCTTCATGAAACAAAACTGATTTAGCCCAACCCGCACCTGCACCAAGCACATCACCATACGAGAAACCGCCACATGCAGCAAGGCCCACAAAATCGCTCAATGTTTTTTTACCTGAGATGAGATCAGTCATAGTTACATCAATAGAATCGAAACCAGCCTGTTGGAAACACCAAGCCATTTCCATTTGCCCATTTACACCTTGCTCTCTTAAGATAGCAACTTTTGGCTTTGCTAGAGAAAGTTCTTTAGCGATATCAAGATCGTGACTTGGATCGTAAGTTAAAGAAAAGTGTAACCCGGGATCATTGTCATCAGCAATATTCTCAAATTCTTCAAAAGCTGTAGCTGGATTATCTCTCCGCTTCTGCATCTCGTACGAGGTTTCGGACCATTTACGCTGAAGTTCACTCCTTGTCTTTTGATAAATTATCCCATTACTATCATTGATTATTATGTTTTGATCTTCAAATCTTGGCACACCAACAACTTTCAAGAAATCCGATGATATGCCATGTTGATTGAGTATTTTCTCAAACTCAATATATTTAGCAGAAGTTATTTGGAAAACGGCACCTAACTCCTCATTAAACAAAGAAATCAAGCTTTCGACAGCATTCGATGATTTTAGATTAACATTTAAGCCACATCTAGAAGCAAAAGCCATTTCAAGCAGTGTTACAAGCAATCCTCCATCAGATCTGTCGTGATATGCTAATACAATATCATGTTTGTGAAGTTCAATTATCGCATTCAAAAACCCCTTTAACAACTTGTTTTCATGCACGGTTGGGGAGGTATTACCCGTTTGGTTGTAGACCTGCAATAAAGCAGAACCCCCTAGAGCTACTTCTGAATACGCTGCCAAATCAACCAAAATCAAAATACTGTCATTCTTGTCTTTATTCAAAACTGGCGTCCATGTTTTTGCTGTATTGTTGACAGGAGAAAATGCAGTAATATTCACTGATAACGGAGCAGTGACTTCTTTGTCCTCAAATCTCATCTTCATGGACATAGAGTCTTTTCCTACTGGTATTGCAATACCCAAATCAGGACATAGTTCCAATCCCACAGCTTGAACAGCCTCATACAATTTAGCACCTTCACCTTTATGAGCTGCTGCTGACATCCAGTTCGCTGATAGCTTCACATGCTTCAAGCTTTTGACGTCTGCTGCAAATAAATTCAGCAAAGACTCCGCTACTGCTAGTTTAGCAGAGGCAGATGCTGATATAAGCGCATTCGTTGGCCTCTCACCCATTGCGAGTGCCTCACCTGTAGTGATTAAAGTATCACCTAATGAAGTAGCCGTCACGCCGACATCCGAGACAGGAACTTGCCATGGCCCAACAAATTGATCTCGGTCCACTAAACCAGTGACAGTTCTATCACCGATAGTGATCAAGAAAGACTTCGAGCCGACTGACGGTAAATGCAAGACTCTGTCAATTGCATCATCCAGCGATGGTATTACAGTTAAATCTGCAGGTTGTAGTTGTAGCGGGGCCTCATCAACTGCCCTGGATAACTTGGGTGGCTTACCAAACAGCAGATCCATTTCTAGGTGTATGGGAATAGTTTCAAGTAAAGAATCCTCAACAAGAAGAGTCTTCTCAGCGGTCGCGAAACCTACAATTGAATATGGCGCTCTTTCTCGTTTGCAAATCGCCTCGAAAATCGGGAAATCATTCTGCGAACAGCCTAGCACATATCTTTCCTGTGATTCATTGCACCAGATTTCCATGGGGGTCATTCCATGTTCCAGTGTCAAAATTCTTCTGATGTCAAACATAGCACCCAAATCGTTGTCATGAACCAGTTCAGGAAGTGCGTTTGAAAGACCACCAGCACCCACATCATGAATTGTTTGAATTGGGTTGCTATCACCCATGGCGACACATGCATCAATAACCTGTTGGCAACGACGTTCCATTTCTGGGTTTCCCCTTTGCACTGAGGCAAAATCAAGATGAGCAGAACCTTCTCCCGAAGAAATTGACGATGCAGCGCCGCCACCTAAACCAATTAACATCGATTCACCACCTAAGATAATAATAGGCGATCCCGGAGTTATAGGTTTATTCTTCAGAGCAAACTTGGGCCGAATAGCACCTATACCACCAGCAATCATGATTGGTTTGTGAAATCCTCTAATTTCTGTTTTGCCAACTGAGTTCAGCACTTTGGTCGTTAAAGTTCTAAAGTAACCATTGATACAAGGCCTACCAAATTCATTATTGAATGATGCTGACCCTAGTGGTGCTTCAATCATGATATCAAATGCTGACGCAATATGTTCGGGTTTTCCCACGTCTAATTCCCACGGTTGTCTTTTACCAGGAATCAACAAATCGCTGACAGCGTAACCTGCTATTCCACATTTGGATTTTGACCCTCTACCTGTAGCTCCTTCATCTCTTATTTCACCACCAGAACCAGTTGCAGCGCCTGCAAATGGCGATACAGCTGTAGGATGATTATGTGTTTCGACTTTAATGAGCATAGGAACATCTTCCTTGATTGCTTCCCATCTCCCAGTTTGGGAGTTTGGAGCATAAAAGAATCCAACATTGCCAGTTTCTAGAACAGCTGCGTTATCAGAGTATGCACTAATAGTATATTCTGGTGTGACTTTGTGTGTATTCCTTATCATTTGAAACAATGTGTGATCCATTGGCTTGCCATTGATGGTCCAGTCTGCGTTGAAGATCTTATGACGACAGTGCTCAGAGTTCACCTGTGCAAACATAAACAACTCTACATCCGTGGGATCTCTTTTCAAGACATCCACGAACGCATTTCTTAAGTATTCAATTTCGCCCTCATCTAAAGCAAGCCCAAGCTCTTTATTAATTCGTTTTAAAATATCAATTGGAGGCTCTCCTTGAGCATCTTCAGACACCAATGGAAGTGTAACGAGATCAGCTGGTAGTTGGTGCGAGAAGAGCTCATTGATTGGCGGTAATTCAGTTATATGCATTTGTTGTGTCATACGATCAAACACAGAGGCAAGAGATCTTTCATTAAGGTATTTCTCGAGAGGAAATCCGGGAGTACATTGGATTAGAATAGCTAGGCCTCTTTCTAAGCGTTTGATACGTTTCTCTAATTCGCACACATGTGCAATATTTGTAGCTTTAGAGGACCAGGTAGAAATGGTTCCAACACGTGGAATAATACGTATCAGATACAAGTCACCATCACCTGCTTCTTTTGCTTTATCACAACAAAGGACTTTATCGTTCTCGACTGCCTCAATTAAGATTTTGTCTAGAGAATCCTCTCCTCCACGCAGTGGCGTCTCATAATGCAGTAACTCTTCAAGAAGTTTGCGTTCTTTAGGTTCCAATTCGGGAACCAGACTGTTCACGTAATGTACGTAGCAGGTACGTATCCCCTTTACAAACGAGGTACTGTTGGCAGCATTGCAAAGGTCTTTAATGAGAAACTCCTCCCTAAACCGTGAAAGAGCACGAGGACCTGAGACAATATATCCGGGCATGTCAAACTCCAATGAGAGCAATTCAATCGCTCCAAATCAAACCACAAGTAGCTCTTGAATCCACTCACTAAGGTGTTCAATCATTCGGAGTTTTAATAATAAATTATTTTGATAACTGTCTTTGAGACTGGATAATACATAACATATATTTATATACCTTACAAGATAAAACACCTTTATGAATAATGTAATTAGCCTCAAAGACCCTGGTACTCTCATTAATATTTTTCATTTGATATCATGGTGTTCTACACGGAAACGAGTCTTTCTCATAGCAAGATAGTCTTTTAGACTCTGACCTGTTTTGATTTATGGAGTGACTCCGGTAGAATATATAAAATATTGTTCTATGTGCTCAATTTGAGTTGTATTGACTTACCTTATCATCTACAGCTTCTCAAAGTCTCGATTGGTAACATCTGTACATGAGAGTTTATGTTAAAGCACGGCTTTGTGATATTTCAATGTACAAGGGACACTTAACGGACACCTTTTGACAATTGAGATAATTAAGATAAATACTTTGAGTGCACCGCGCTCTCGATGAGTTTTCTTGAACATCTTTAGGATGATTTAAACCATTGAATCAAATAAATGACATTCTCACATTAAACAAGAATATAGTCTGCTTCACAGCACTATTTAAAGTATATAAACGCCTGGAACAAAGGGACTTAGGGTAATCGTGAATCTTTAGGAAAGCAATGTGAGCTTTTTATCTCGTCGTAAGAACATCTTTTGAAGTCATGTTCTGCCTATCTAAGGGCCATAAATAATTGAGCAGAATGTTCTGCACAAGAGAGTAGAACTGAGATGAAATCCAGTACAAGGACAGTATTATAGGAGCCTGTGATGCTGCTGCCATCATAAAAACCGCTCCTAAACGCGAGACACGCAATATCGCACCAGAGAGTTTGGCTGGATTACCCGCAGCACCCGAAATTCTTCCCAAAATTTCGATATTTGCCAAAGTCAGGGATCCTAGGACCACAGGAGCCCATAAAAAATGTGAAGTGAGAGGCATGCTCAATTCCCAACCCGCCAATCCATCTATCAGGTCAAGTGGCCAAGGTATTTCGTTAGTTTCTTCCAACGAGCGCCCTGTCAATTGTCTCAATCCCAATGAAAGGGTTATCCACAACGGCACTTGAACCAAAGGTAGCAACATGTTTTTCCATAATTGCACACCATTTTTCTTATATAATCGCTTTTGCCGTCTTCTGGTTTCTTTCATAGCAAGTAGGCGTATGTGTTCAGGCGTTAGTTGGGAAGGCTTCACTCCTGGAATCAAGGCCTTTGGCCACTTCCCAGCACTACTGTTGACATAAGCAGCTAATCGAGCCTTCACAACGGGGGGTGTAGCCTTCACTACATTACCAAGCTCTTGCTGTTTAATTAGTCGTTGCCTCTGCCAGATGCTTAGAGGTAAAGTAGTTAATGAACGTAATCCAAATGTTACAATTGGCACTAACACAATCCACGGAAGTCCCGAAATTTCGTGTACTTTTATAATTTGTTCACCCACCGTCGATATGATCGAGATATTACGCCGCGGGCTGAACCCCGCCGTTATTGATCCTGATGATAACCGATGCTTGACACGATGTCGAAGTAACTGGGCATTAGCTAACTTGAACATTATGCGACGCTTGCAAAGGCAGTACTCATAACCTAACTGGCCAACTTTTGAGAGTTTTCATCTTCAAGCATTCGTCATTAATCTATTCCGTATTAAAACTGTTAAGTAAGATGAAAAATCTATAGTACACATAAAATCCCATAAGGAACTGTTTTTCATTCCACTTGACTTCCATCTCTAGGCTTGTAATACGGCAATATCTCCACTACACTAGCAGGAAGCCTACCATCGACTTTGATCGCATACATACCTGGAATGGAATGATCTACTGCAAGCCATTTGGCTACCCACGACTTTGTTGGTTTGCACATCCCGACTAAACCCTCGAAAGATGGTGAAGTGCAATCCATAGTAGTGACACCAGCTTCCTCAAAGATACCTTGGCAATTAGGGCAGCCTTCGCGAGAGAACTCGTTCGTTGTCATTACAATGCCACAAAGCATGCAGGCTCTCTCACTCGACATCGTTATTATCAGTTAGGATATAGGTGTATAGATCAAAAATGCAAAAGCTCTGTTAGAGCCTAAAAAAGGTTACACTAGTAGAGTAAATGGCCTGTTACACAAGCCACTGTGATACGTTGAACATTTTATCTTGTGCTATTTATTTCATATCGATTTTGATCGTAGATGAGATCCAAGAGACTTCATTAGCACGTGAACACAATATTCAATCAAATACAGTTGATACACATATAATTTGACAGTATAGGATAGAAAGATATACTCGGCGGATAATTCGACAAGATGTATTACTTTACAAGTAGTATTATAGTGTTGTATTTAATTTACATAGTTTTATTCGAATTCTGGTAATGAGCGCGCTACCATTTGTGATGCGTGCGACGCAAGAACTTGTATCAAGTCATTCTCTCTCTTTCATATAGTAATAACCATCGCTTTTCTGTTGCAGTTTCATTTCTATAAATTCTGGTGGTCGTTCTCCTTTAGCGCTGTTGTAAAGGATAATACCATTACCCAAAGCATGCTTCTTCTCGTTGCGCTTGTAAAAATATAAGACAACAAATACCCAAAACCAATAAACTCCAGTGAAGACAATGCTTACGATGTAGCCTGTCTTAAAACGAGGTGACTCAGTGGTTTTCCATGCCAATGCTGGTATCCAAGCGTTTGTAGATTGTGAAATGCAATAAATGAGGATCCAGGTAAGTGCCTTTACCTGAGGATCAAATCTCAAAAAATCGTTGATGTACGACCACAAACATGGAGTCGCTGCGATACTGAAGTATGACGTTAAGAATGCATACCACTTTGCACTGCTACCTACGTCCCATTTGATCAATATAGCAATGGAAACGAGGTTCATAGTTTGGGCAAACAAAATAGACCCCCATTTGCAACGCAGCTTATCTGCTCCAAAACAGCAAATAGCGACGTACGCAAATCCTAGACATGCAGGTAATACACTCAAGTTATTTACCTTCACAGTAGAGTAATTGGGGTTTGCTCTCAGCCATAGCGTATATGCGCCATTGAATGCCGTGGTGTTATTCCATGAACATAAATCAAAGACTGTCAAAAGATATAACGGTGCTGTGCCAAAAACTGTAATCCAAAGTTTCTTGTCCCATAACTTGGTCAATTCTTTACCCGAGGCACTATCTTTAATTTGATTTCTTGCGTTTCTTTGCCGAGCAATCCTTATCTCCTCGTCAGTCAAAAACAAAGAGTAACACTTTGAAGGAATTCCAGGAATCAAGAAAAAACCTAAGATGCAAGTCGGTAAAGATATAGCAATGGCATCAATTAGGAACATCCAGCGCCAGCCTGCCAAACCATGAACTCCATTGAGACTCTTGAAAATCCTAGCTTGCAGTAATCCAGATGTCACACCGCCAAGTAATTGCCCAAAGAAAAAGAGGCAAACTCTAGACGTCAATTCATCAGGAGCATACCATGAGCCCAAAACGTATTGCGATACAGGGTAATACGCGGCTCCAAATGCATTCAAAATAAACCTATAAGCTCGAAGTTCCGGCAAAGAGTTTGCACGATAACAGGCAAATGTAAACCATGTCCAACCCAAGTCCATGATTGGCAAAATGATATGTGCAGGAAATCGTGGCAATATATAAATAAACGGTAACTGTAAGACAATAGAACCCACATTTGATATCACACTGGTGTTTATGTAATCGTTACCCTTGAAACGTAGGTCTTCTCTCATGCCGGATACGTAGGCATTGGTAAAATTATTGGTATCAACAGATTTGGACCAGCACAATACCAAAAAGTAGAGTCCTATGAGAAGATCAATTTTGTAGAGCATCTTTCGTTCAACTGCCGTGTGAGTAGCATGGTTTGGATATAACCATTGGTGCCATTTTCTACTTGTGCGATAATGCTTATTCACACGATACTCAAACTCATCGAAGAATTTCCACCACGGCCTTCCCGATTCGTCGCGTAATTCGTACGGGATCCCCGCTCGAATTTCCGAATTGACTGCAATATTGTCGTGTTCAGCTTGCTCTATGCTCTTCACACTAGTACAGCCATTTTTCGAATGGCTATCTCCAAGGTAAACTGCCTCCAATTCAGATGCGGAATCAGAAGACGTACTGCCATGATCCTCTGGTAAGACTCTTAGTCGTGGAATGCACTTGCTAAATGTTGACATTAACATTTGCTTTGGACTCTATATCTATCAGACTGATATTTGAGAAGTAAGAGATGCTAGTGATCAGGTAACTGGTATCTTAGAATTCATTCAGTTCTTATATGAGTTGAAACAAGCCTCCAAATGAACCACACAATGAGCAGTTATCATAGTGTCATGCTAATTTCTATCTTTGGTTTCGTTATCTCAATATAATTTGCACATCAGTATCGCCAAATTGTTTAATCATACCAGTGCGACTAAACTTGACTAGCATGGGAAACTTGAGAAGTAAGCGATGTCACGTGATAATCATTGTAGCATGACTGTCGCCCTCTACACACTCGACGTGCTCTGTGCACAGTCTCGATGCAAGCGTCATTAACCATAGAAGCATGAGGGCTATTCATCGTCAAAGGAGTATCATTGTGGTAATTTTAATAAGAATGAGAACTTATCTAGTCGTCATCGAGAAGTGGACATGAGTGTAACATGCAACTCTTTCTCATGATTGTTAGCAGAGATGTGATCACAAATGTGACACAGCATTGCTCACGGTAGATAAAATCCGATGTGTTGAATAGACATCGTTGTATGGTTGATGATTGTTTAATTAGTCAAAATCTGAAAGGTCAGTTTTGGAAGGCGTGCTTGTTGAAAGTCCAGTGTATCATTTCTATCGTTAAGAGCAGTTGAATACGCTTCTAAGTCATTTATTGGGAACTGCTCATTATACGAACAATGTTGTCTTTTTTTCGTTGAGGGCCATCAGATAAGGTTAATTGAGGCCACAGGAACTCATGAAAAAATGGTGGCAACTCCATTAATATCTGGGTCTGTTGGTATTCATTAGAGCTATCAGAGTCCATAGAAAACTGAAGAAATGGCTGTTTGTGTTTTCTTACAAGGTGGCTTATTTTTAGCTGCATTCAAAATGCCGCTTTGGTCAAGCATTGTAAGCCATCTCAGCTGGCTACCAAATGGAGAGAAGTTTACAGAATTACCAGATATTTTGTTAATTACTCTTGACTTGTATTTGGGACAAGATCGACATCAAACTGGTTGTATTCGAGATAATAAGCAGATTCTGGAAAAAAAATTCTCAAGAGCAACACAGAATTCGGTGGTCCATTTTACTTTGATCTTAAATTCTCAAAAATCTTGCACTCAAGAAAGCTAACGGACTTGAGGCCCGTCGCAGTGGGCCCATATAATCTTAGATATCGAAAACCAAAGTGCTCTATGGTTTCACCAAAACCAAACATTCACTCACCCCAGTTGTTGAAACCCATCTCTGAAATTCGCTCTAAACATAATGAGGTATGTAGTTGCAATTCAATGGCTACCTAGCTCCAATAAAATGATACACGCGTATGGCGCAATAACGAAAAATCAAGGAAAGTTTCATGACCATTCCGGAATTTCATTTCTCAAATCAATTATTATAGTACAATACAAAGAAAGCATTGACTTTCATCCATCTACATTTCGATTAATGACTGACTAGTCTGTTTACTCAATCTTTGAATGGCCCTGCATTTTGGATCTCCATATATAAAATATCTCTATTCATGTGATCATGAATTAATAGATTTTCATGTAATGCAGTTTGTGAAAAATTTTGGAATTGAAGCTCATCGGTAGAAACTTTGAAGAAGGTCTCAGTCGGATTATTAGCGTTGATCGAAAGCTTGTAGAATATTGTCTTTAAGACTGGCTCGATAAGATAATCATTACGCAGTATAACAACAATATGAGTGGTACTACAATTGGTATTTCCTTTGGTAATACTACCTCAGCCATCGCATACGTCAATCCTAAAAACGAGGTGGATGTCATCGCAAACCCCGATGGTGAGCGTTCTATTCCCTCTGTGTTATCATACGTGGGCGATGATGAGTACCACGGTGGTCAAGCAGCGCAGCAACTAGTTCGTAATGCTAAAAACACGATTATCAACTTCCGTGACTTCATTGGCTTACCATTTGATGCTTGTGACATCTCAAGATGCCAGTTTGGTGCCCCTGCTTTGGAATCCCAAGGTAAGTTAGCATTTGAGATCCAGCGTGGAGAGGGCAAAACTGAAATATTGACAGTGGATGAAGTTGTTACTCGCCATTTACGCCGTCTTCGTCTAGCTGCTGAAGATTACATCGGCACTCGTGTCAAGCGTGCAGTTGTTGCTGTCCCTACGGACTTCTCAGCAGACCAACGTGCAGCACTTCGTGCCGCTGCGAAGCAAGCAGACCTGGAGATTGTGCAATTTATTAATGAACCATCGTCTGCATTGCTTGCCCACTCAGAGAGATTCCCTCTGGAAAAGGACTGCAACGTTGTTGTTGCTGATTTTGGGGGCGAGCGTTCTGATGCCGCTGTCATTGCTGTTCGCAACGGCATTTTCACTGTACTTGCCACTGCTCACGACCACAACTTGGGTGGCTCTAACCTTGACGAGCAATTTGTGGAGTATCTAGCAAAGGATTTCCAGAAGCAAACCAAGGTGGACCCTCGTCCTAACGCTCGTTCTATGGCTAAACTGAGAGCGAATGCTATTCAGACTAAGAAAACGCTCTCAAATGCTACATCGGCTACGATTTCGATCGATTCATTAGCCGAAGGGTTCGATTATCACACCTCTGTTAATAGAATGCGTTTTGAGGTTGCGACCAGCCAAGTCTTCTCTCGCTTTACCCAATTTGTCGAAGAAGCTATCACTAAGGCGGAACTGGATCCTTTGGATATCGACGCTGTCGTCTTATCTGGCGGTGTGTCTTTCGCACCAAAACTAACAAGCAATCTGGAATTTTTGTTCCCTGAATCTGTCAAGATCCTTGGCCCTCAATCCAAGAACGCGAACGCAAATCCAGATGAACTCACATCTTCTGGTGCTGCACTACAAGCACGTTTACTCAGCGATTACGATGACGACGAGCTTGCTGAGGCTTTACAACCAGTCGTGTTGAATACTCCACATTTGCCCAAAGCAATTGGTTTGATGGGTGCTCACGGCGAATTTCATCCAATCTTGTTACCTCAAACATCTTATCCAGTGCAGAAGAAGCTCCAATTCCCTAGTGCTAATGGTGATTTATTGTTTGCAGTTTACGAGGGTGATCACCACATCCAAGAGAAAACTCTAGATCCACCACCAAAGGACGAAAAATCTAATGCTGAAGATGATGAAGACAGTGAAGAATGGTCTGATGATGAACCAGAAGTTGTTCGTGAGAAGTTGTACACGTTAGGCACTAAATTGATGGAGCTTGGGCTCAAAGACGTCCAAAAAGGTGTGGAAGTCGTATTCAACGTGAACAAGGATGGTGTTCTCAGAGTTTCAGCCCGCGATCTCAAATCTAATAAGGTTGTTCGTGGGGAGTTATAGAAATAATTGTGTATAGTAAGCATCTATTATATAAGTACATCTTGTACTAATTTAAATCAACTACAGTTTATTCATGAAAAGAACAAACATGACAATGACCAAACCTGTTATTCATATATTGGGCCTCGGGTCCATGGGCACAGTTCTAGCTGTGGACTTATTACGATACACGAATGCTCAAGTCATTGCCTTACTGAGAAATGATCAGAAAATGAACAACTTCCAGCGGGAGTTCCAGAACACGGTGTCACTGCGCAAGACTTACTTAGAAGGCGCACCACTAATTAAACAGCAATTATCGGGGAGTTCAAGCCCCGAAAGTTTTGCCAACACTGGTAAGCGTATCTCGAATATAGTGGTGACTACGAAAACTTACCAAACCAAAGAAGCCATAACACCATACTTGCCTTACATAGACTCAAATACAAATCTGATCTTGATTCAAAATGGACTAGGTGTGCTAGAACTGCTCAAAGAGGAGGTGTTCCTGGACAAAAACAACCGGCCTAATCTTTTTCAGGGAGTTATAGGACATGGTGTGTACCAGGAGTCTGATTATGCATTTAACCACGCGGCCTATGTTGGAATTCAAGTCGCAAGGCTGCCTTGGGAGGATTCCGAGATGATCCAAGACCTGAAGCTCAAACAAAACGATGCCAGTGAAAATGAATTGATGAAAGTATTCAATGAACCAAAATTCTATAAAGAGTTTGGCGTCACCCATTTCACATATCAGGAATTACTTTCGGGCCAATTATTCAAATTCTTGGTGAACTGTTGCATGAATCCTGTCACTGCTATTTTAGACTGCGTCAACGGTGAAATGGCGGACCATTGCTCCCCGATTTTTCGCTCTATTATTCACGAAGCATTAAATGTACTGCGTGTGGCATATAAGCCATTGTTTGAATATGAAGAGGTTTATAATGGCTCTGAGAAATATCCCAAACTGTCGGTTCATTCAGTTTTGGAAACTGAGCATATGGTCAAAGAGGTTGTGCGAATAGGCTGCGATTTATGCGCAAGAAACTCAAGCTCCATGAGACAAGACACTTTGAATGTTCGAGACACTGAGATTGATTATATCAACGGTTATGTCGTACATTTGGCTCATAAATACAACCTCTCTACATTTGAAGTCAACAAGACAATTGCTGAGCTTGTGAATTTGAGATTAGGTCTCAACAGAACTCGTAAGCTGCAAGGTGATTGGAGGCTTGATAGTTAATAGACGTTTCTCTCAATCATTATACAGTTTTATAGACCTTGAATAAAAAGCTCATCTCAACATTATTTCGAAATTGAATAAAAACGCTTGAAGAAAACTGAAATACATCAATGCTTGTAGATTTGAATGTTCGTTGGCCTCAAAAGTCACTACAGGACCCCCTAACTTCGGAGGGGCTTGATACATTGAAAGCGACACTTTCTACGTTACATATATTAGGATATACCCATGTTGCAATAAATATTACCGTGAACCACAGCGACAAGCTACCGAACACACCAGCTGAATTAAATCCGATGAAACTCTCCGAGAGGTTTGCGGAATTCATGAAGACAACTGGCATGAAGCTTTACTCACGGATAACTTTGATAATTGATGATCCCAGCAAGGGTCAATCACTCTCACGAATTGCTCAACATTATGATATTTTGGCTGCGCTGCCTATTAGCGAGAGAGGCCTAGCGTTAGCCACAGCCAATATGGATATAGATCTAATTACATTTCACTATGGCCAGCGTTTGCCCACTGTATTGAAACACAAAGCTATGGGAGGATGCGTGAAGAGAGGTGTCAAGGTAGAAATAACGTATGCAGATGCTCTACGCGATGTTCAATCACGAAGAATATTTGTTAATAATGTCAGAAGTGTCATAAGAAGCACAAGATCAAGAGGTATTGTAGTGTCTGGTGGCTGTAATAATGCACTTGAATGCAGGAATCTCATTGCAGTGATGAGCATCTTTAGAACACTAGGTTTACCAAATGACAAGTGCACTAAAGCAATGAATGAATTGGCAAGCCTGGCATTACTCAATGGGAGGTTACGTAACAAGAGTTACAAGCAAACTATTGGTGTTGGAGATGTAATGGAGGGTGGTGTAATTCAAATTGTGGATAGAAAAAGACGTCGGGATGATGATGATATACAATAATTTGCAATTCTATGTACAGTATTTATTTAGATCATTTTGGCAGTTAACAAGAGGAGCTACGAGCTCCATAGCTGATCGAAATTTGGATTGGGAGGATCTTAACGACGATGGAACATTAATACCACCAGCAAAAAATCTCAATGGGTCCACACCATTTGAGCGATTCAGACTAACACCTGTTTCATTCACATCTACACTCCAACACCCTTCGTAATTCTCATTCCAGTAGTCTCTTCCATATCGAATACTAATAGCATCTCTATTATGAAAGTTTGCCCTTGCAAGCTGAGCAAAACCATCACTCATAGACCTCTCTAGTTGTTCACGAAGCATGTCCAATTGCACCAGCTTATCGATTATAGTTAGATCGTCGTCATTTGCTCGGTTTTGATGCATACTTTTCATTGAGTGGCTTTCTTCTTTGCGATTGTCTCCCGGCGATGGCGTTCTCCCCCCCAATAGCTCTTCTTTCCTTGGGTTGTTGGGATCAATGGCAGTCCCAGTTTCCACCGAGCCAGTTGTGACAGTAGATACCTTCTTTGACGAATAGGAACTCCCTTCTCCTTGAGTAATGGGCTCGTCCATTGTTCTGGGCTGCCGATCTGCTCAGCTAAAGTATCACAGCCACGACCAATGTGTGCAAGAAATGCGGTAGGAGATGATAAGTTTGTTTTCGTATGCAAAGTTCTCGCGAACCTAATCATCGCAAGCAATGAATCTCGATCTCGACTCCGCAATCTGGAGTCAAAGGAGGGTCGATATTCAATCTGTCAACCTCAATCCAAATGTGGATAACCTCAATACACGGGAGCTATTCAATATCGATATCCACCTTTCGATCTCTTTAACTTGTAGTATAATTTGACCTGGAAGTTAACAATTACATGATTCTTCGAGATTTAATGATGGTTTATATGATTGTAAAAAGTAGGACAGTACTTCTTATCAAAGCAAAGAAGACTCTAGACCATCAATATTTTATGGTCGCGATTAAGGTGTAGTTGTGCTCATTAAATCTTAGCTGATATACCAGACAGAGTGGTACGAATCCGATTACTACTGATTGACATTGAATTATCATTACAAGATGAAGATGCATCTGGACGAGTTGCAATGGAAATCGCCGGAATGGATTCAAACTTTCGGTTTACACACCGATAACGTTCTGGATTACTTTTCCGAGTCCCCCTTCTTCGATAAAACAGCCAACAATCAGGTAATCAAGATGCAGCGACAATTTGCAGAACCTACCGCGACAGCGACCTATAGCGACGATTGGTCCCATTTGGATCCCTTACGTAGAGAAGTACTGCAACGCTACCCACAGCATGCACAACTTGAACGTGAACTGGCGAAATTGACAGGCATAGAGTATGTAGTAGCAGAGGTCCGAGAACCTGACTTCTGGGTGATCAAAAAGCAAGAGCGTGGTAATACCATTACCACATTGATGACATACTACGTAATTGGAGCCAATGTCTATCAGTCACCGCGTGTATCGGACGTGCTCCGAGGGCGTGCAGTATCTGCTACACTGAGTTTACAGCGTTGTCTGTCCGACATGCAGGAGCTTTTAGAGTTTCACCCAGCACAGGGCTTGAGGTGGGTAGCTCACCCCCATTCACCAACGTCTCCAAGCAACAATCCTACTAGCACAGTACCAAATACAAATGCTCAAACAGTTGGCGCGACTGTTTCGAACACAGGAGCTTCTGTATCCAACACGGTGTCAGGACCTCAAATATCTACAGAAACACTTGATCGTTTACTTAACACAAGCTTAAGAGCCACTCCAGAGTACCTATAGATAGAAAGACACAAGAGACACAATGCTACTCAATTTGATCCTTGCACTTGTCACCATCGTTGCAGGAGTTGCTGGACGTGCCACCGTTGGCCGTCGAGTTTACTTCGACATCGCCCAAGGAGAGAATAGACTTGGACGTGTCGTCATTGGATTGTACGACTCCGTTGCGCCTCGCACCACAGAAAACTTCTACCAACTAGCGACATCCAAGGACCCCAAGAACGGCTACGTTCAATCCAAGTTCCATCGTGTTATCAAGGACTTTATGATCCAAGGTGGCGATTTCACTCATGGCACCGGCGTCGGTGGTAAAAGCATCTACGGTGACACCTTTGCGGATGAGTCCTTCGAGATAAAACATGATCGCCCTGGACTGCTCTCAATGGCCAACCGCGGCCCCGACACCAATGGCTCGCAGTTTTTCATAACTACTGTGGCCACGCCTTGGCTAGATGGCAGACATGTGGTTTTCGGTGAGATTGTAGATGGTATGGACGTTGTTAGAGCCATCGAAAATACCAAGACTGATCCAAGAGATGCTCCGGTCATCGATATCAAGATTGTTGCGTCCGGCCTCGAACCTACAGATGAATTATAAGCTTACCTGATCATCCAGCAGAGGTCTGTATTAAGTAAGTACATACTTATATAATTCATAATTCTACAGGTTTAGTACATTCACTGATTCAAAGTCATGCTTAATGAACAAGCTTTAATGGCTGTATTGCATTGCAATGTCAGGTTTCATTGACAGAAATATGATCTTCTATGATTATGAATAAGTTTGGAGTATCAGAGACCCTTATTGATCAATAGGTTCATAATACCACGAGCTTTCAGTTTAAGGTACTAGTTCACCAAAGACACTCTGTGATAACTTTTTTCTTAAATGATAACCCTAGTGTTGTATCAGATGTCATAAAACCAAAAGAGACTGATTATATGATCAGTATCCAAGGGCCAACAGAAAAAAATTGATCTGAGAATTTCTAACTATTGTTTTGAGGAGGTGCTCCAATTTGCGAGGTGTTCTATCGATAATGATTGTAGTATGAATGAAAGGCATAATGTTGTTTCAAATATAAAACACTTCTTGGGCAGTCATCACATCATTGTCCAGTTTTTGGCTGACCCTAATAATAATGAGGTTATCGTAGTTCGTTGATTCCAGTTCAATTATCTCATTTTTATAACTGTGTCAGCATGAGCCATATTCCATATGCAAACAAGTAGTGAAATCAAAGTCTGGAAGAACTTTGTGATACGAGAATCTTGTTTTCGATGATAACATTGAACTTAGAATCGAGTATGTTACCTCCGTGTGATAAACGGTATTGCGCAATTTTTAAATCATAGTTAGTTTTGAGATTAGCTGAACAATTACACTTCGCTAGGGCCTGCCAATAGCAGCATGCCAAAATCCATCATAACTGCAACGGCCCGGTATTCTAATGGTCTAAACACAAGATTGTCGTTGACTTCTTGAAAAATGCCAAACTATTTGAAAATCACAATCTAATCGAAATGCCAATGTATGTTTCTGAACTCAACTATATTCGACAATGGCAGATCAACTGGAGCCGAAGTTAATCAATGTCTACATGTACAGATAATAATCACGGAAAAAGTGATAATGGAGGCTAGCATTGGGAGACAGATGTGCCACTATCATCATCGGAGGTTCTCATGACCTGGCTTTTGTCAAACTACATCATTCCAACAACAAGTTCTCCGAGACTTTATAGACACAGGGTTTATTCTTGAGATCGCGAGTAGCTTTTACCTATCAACTGTTAAGCCTCAACTCGATGTATTATCTTTGCCATTTTATAATCAATTCGGCTAACAGATAGGATGCCGATACGGGCAAAAGTGTGAGATAGATTCAAAGGTAACTTGACCATTGCAAACGATTGCCAACGGAAACCAGAGCAGCTATTCTTGCAAAGTACTGACAGCGTCAGCTTGGTGAAAGATATCCAAGCGCCTAAATTACCCGGTCATGCTAATTTGATTGAAAACAAGAGCAAAGCACAGTATGAGCGCATCCCAACGCGCAACACTCAACAGAGCACCAACCTGATTCATATTGGCCTTATAGCGCGCAGCAATTGCTCGGTTGTTCCTTGGATAGCGGTTCTCTGCAGTGCTTTGTATAGTGGGTACATTGTGTTTTGCATCTGTTTCTATCTGACCACCAGAGGAATATTATATTATAGTCAAATCCAATATGGACAAACAGGCCAAGAAGGCCCCAGCGTGCGCACAATGCCGTCGTCGAAAGATTGGATGCGACCGCGTAAAACCTATATGTGGGAACTGTAAGAGACAAAATCGCACTGACTGTTTCTTTCCTGAGATCGCTGGGCAATTCGATGGTGTGCCCGATGACGACATCAAACCCAAGAAGTCTAGTAACACGAAGCCGAAAGTTAGAAGTACCGCTACTAAAACTGGTGAGGCGGCCTCACAGCAGCCATTGAGAAGTTCAGCCAGAGTAGCAGGGACTCCAAAACAAGAATCAGCTCCAAAACCCGCACCCGCAACCGTAGATCCACCACAACCAAGACCTTCCCCGCAAGAGAGACATGCAGCTCGTGCTCAGCATCAGAAATCTGAACCTTCGAAAACTTCAGCTGTTCCGAACAAGAGTGCAACGGCACAACCAACACGTCCTTCAACCCAAAGGACTGCAACTCGGCCTCAGGCGTCAGCTGCGACTCGTTCAGTTCCTGAATCAACTCCAGCAACAAAAGCAGCATCATCCTCAGCAATAAACTCAACTCCAACTCCAATCCCAGCACCAGCACCAGCACCAGCACCAGCACCAGCACCAGCACCAGCACCAGCACCAGCACCAGCACCAGCACCAGCACCAGCACCAGCGCCAGCACGAACACCAGTTGCAACTGCGGCACCAACTACTACCCCAGCTCGTCAAACACCTGTTCAAGTACCAGCCCAATTAGCCGCACAAGGTCGTCCAGTACCCCAGAAAGTACCTGCACCTTCAAGGCCAGTCGCTCAGAGAGTTATTCCTCAACAACCAAAAATAGCTACGCCTACACCAAAAGCCAGTCCTACCTTACCTGATCAATCACTAAATCATGCCCAGCAAACCAAATTCCAAGCAAGAGCCTCACCTTATCAATCCGCAACACCTCCTGTGAAGCGGCAACGAGCTGAGAAGAAGATTCATAGTGGGAAAAGATCATATAATCACACTAAGGAATTCTATCTTGCAAGATACCATATTGATCTCCCTGACGTTGAGAATGCCACCAGGGATGAAATCATAGATTACATTGAGAAACATAACCTGAATAAACTCAAGACAGGAGCAGGTTATAGTACTCAGGTATTTAGTAACAATGGCTTGGGGGGTGGTGGAAGTAATGGGCTTGCAGGTTACGGTGGGAATGAATCTGGTAGTGCAACCAATTCGTTGTTGCTTGCTCAGCATGCAGATCCCAACGAGTTGGATCCATCATCGTCAGTTGCCATGGTAGCAGCTTCTTCATTGGGGCTACCCGCAACTGAAGCATGGTTTGCAATGAATATGCCAGAGTCAGATTTGATGGATAGCTGTATCGATGACGTAGATGAGGTAACATTCGACCTGCTAGCCTGTACCATGACTCAAGAAGAAATACTGTTGAAGGAAATGGAATATTTGAACACAAAATATGCCACACTGACGACATTGGCGCTTAACAATCCGAACTTGAAGCGGGTAAAAGTTGGCGACGAAACTCAGAGCTCAGAATATGCCAATAATGACGATGAATATGATGATAGGGAGGAACAAGAACTTTACAATGGATTGCATTTGAAGATTAATAAGGACGTCAAATTTAACAAGTTATTTGATATATCAACTTTGAACAAAGTGGACCGCGAATTTGGCACCTTTAGAGCCAAAGTTAAGGAGCTTGTCCAAGGTGGTTATAAGTCCTGGTACGTACAATACCAAACAAATATGGAAAACAATACGACACAAGCTAATGGGATTGCATTAAACGGCCTCAATTATAAGCCTTCAAACGTGAACCTTTACTTCGGAAACTGGGAGCACGTGCAATCGATGTTACACAAGAGTGGCATGCCATTACACATGAACGGTCCGGAGATTACGGCCAGCAAGCTCAGCACTTCTCAGCTGTACCTGATTGGTGACCTTGCCATACGAATGATGATGGATAGCAATTGCAACGCCCTAGAGAGACAAATATGGGAGAATAATTCGAATCTGATCGCACATGAATTGGTAAATCACAGAATAAGAGATCGCTCGGACCCCAAATTTATTGCGTTCATGAGTCTAAGGGATTGGCACTCCCCGGTGTTCAACCAGTTCAATTACAGATATCTGGTGTACAAGGGAGTATCCAGTCCTATCGATTTGCGCAGTGCACTAACAAATGGCAAGGAAAAGAGCGATAAGCATGCGGAGAAACACAATTTCTACATCATGTTCTCAGAATTCATCAACCGACTGTTCACCGGATTGGATTTCAAAGAGATCGGGCAGTTCGAATTGCAGTTGGGCAAGAAGGAGCGCCACCTGGCGGTCTCTGATCGTGACAGGAAGCTTGGCTGGCGGGTGCTCATGTACTTGAACCATTTCAGACTGACGCACATATTGGAGCACACGAGCCTTGTGGTCACAGACGCGTTTCTGAGACACTACTTGCATGTTTTACAGGCGAACCTGAGGTTTTTGCGCGTCATGGCGGGCGAGGAGTTGCAAGAGGTCATCGCGTGCGTTTTGTCGGTCATATGCAAACTGCAACGCGCGGTGGCCGGGGCCGCTGGCCCCGGCCCCGGCGCAGGCCCGGGCTCTGGACTTGGGTCTGCACCAGCACACGCGGCAAATATCTCCGGCCTGGCGAACGGCCTGGAGCTCGTGCTGCGGAAGATTCTGGTAATCTTGACTCAGGGCGCACTCGCACCCGCCTCGGACGCGCACCCGCCGATCGCACGCCCACACGCCCGCAACGAGCTGCTGATACGCGTGGCGCTCGAGTACCTGGACTCGCTGCGCACGTCCGCGCGCCAGGAGAAGCACGCGGCCTACCTGGACAGATTCCGCGCCAGCAGCGAGACCGTCAAGATTATAGACAATATACATGAAAAGCTCATAGACAGCGACGCTTACGAGGAAAACAGCGTCCACTACAAGATCAAATCCTGGCACAATCTTAACCTCGGCGACGCAGAACTGGCGTCGCTCCTGGAATGGTGCAACGGCCTCTAACCCGCCCAAGCCTGGCCGCCCCACTTGTACAATTACTCTAATCAAACCACGTCCCTCGCGGGCCTCTCTCGCACTCGGCTATGACGGCTGTTCGTTGACGTCGCGCCAGTCTCGACACATGATCTGCCCCCACACTATTTATTTTTGGGTGACTAATATGACGTACCCCGGACCACTAGTCTGCATCGGCATAAACCCTAAAGTACAAGGTGTCCTTAGTGTCCAAGGTGTCCAAGCTTCCCTGCCATTCCCTACGTCGCAAGGCTGCTCGGATCCCCAGGTTCCCCAGCTTTCCCCAGGTTCCCCAGGTTTCCCCATGTGTCAACTATTTCGTGTTTAAGGAGAAACAGCATTGTTCTAGGTTCCGGTCTTTCGAGGAAATGGTGTTCTCAATTGGACTGCATCCCATTTCAGCCATTGGGTCGGCGAATCATTGACCCACAAGTTACAGGACGACAGAGGCTTTTTTCAGCGTATATGGCACAATTTGGCACAATTTACTCACAATATTGTCAAAAGAATACAGAACAGAACATAAGCAGACGTAAATGGGTACACTACGTTGGCTTGTTAGCCGTGTAATATGGGAACGTGAGAGCGGTGGGATAGACCGTTAGTATGACGTCTTGCCAAAAAATAGTTTTTGCTGTTATTCGCCGTATGTAAGCTTTGTATAGAATGTTGCTGAGCTGGTGGGCTATATAACGACGGGGAGTTTGTGGCATAGATAGCATGGTTCGAGGGTCGAGGAGGCCAGTGCACGATTTGCGAGCTTTAGTGAGATAGATTTCGCCAGCGCTCGAGTAGTCGGTATCGCAGTTGGCCAAGAAAGCAGAAATGTCAGTGCAGACGATAGTGATCAAGCTCGGGTCGTCGTCGCTTGTGGATGAGGAGACGCACGAGCCCAAGCTGTCGACGATGACGATGGTGGTGGAGACGATAATCAAGCTGCGGGCGCACGGCCACCGGGTTGTGATCGTTTCGAGCGGCGGCATCGCGATGGGGCTGAATGAGCTGAACTGCGCGGAAAAGCCGAAGGAGCTCGCGAAAATCCAGGCGCTCGCGGCTGTCGGGCAGGGCAAGCTCATCGGCATCTGGAACATGCTTTTCACCCAGTACAGCATGAAGACCGCGCAGATTTTGCTCACGCGCAACGACATCCTGAACTGGAACCAGTACAACAACGCCAAGAACACGATCCTCGAGCTGCTCGAGATGGGCGTCGTGCCCATCGTCAACGAGAACGACACGCTCTCGATCAACGAGATTAAGTTTGGCGACAACGACACGCTCTCAGCCATCACAGCAGGTCTGATACAGGCAAACCACCTGTTCCTGCTGACGGATGTCGACTGCCTCTACACAGACAACCCCAAGGTCAACCCGGAGGCCAACCCCATACTCTATGTTCCTGCAGAGCTCGACGACAGTGTCAAGTCGAAGTACATTAATATATCCAACAACAACACCGGCGCCACGAACCTGGGTACCGGTGGAATGCAAACCAAGATATTTGCGGCGGACCTCGCAATAAATTCCGGGATCAACACATTCATCATGAACAGTAGTCGACCCCGAGATATTTGCGACATTATCCTGGGTTTCGACAACCTGCCCCAGATGGACGAGAGTCTCGTGGAGGCTACACAGGATGATGACACTAAATTTATAGACTGGCAGTACAGTTACGTCGAGTACCTGAAATCAAACAACCTGCCTAGACACACGATATTCACAGCGAGCCATAAGCACTTCACTAGGGGAAAGGAATTCTGGTTATTACATGGGTTGAAGTCAAAGGGTACTGTTATTATCGATCAGGAGGCCTACGAAAAGCAGCTGTCGTCCTGCTCATCGAGGGTCAGTGTTTTAAGCTCTGAGAGCGAACAAGATGACGAAGATGTCATCGACGAAGACGATGAGGCCATCGCGAAAGTTGGAATCAAACCCGAGGATATCATTGACGTGAAAAATACGTTCCATAAGCTGGACTGTGTGGAATTGAGACTAGGGAAAAGACTTCGCAACGGCAAACTGGATAAAGATGCGCCATTGCAATTCATTGGTAAGGCTCGCTGTAATTTCACCAGTATCGAGTTGCAACGCATCAAAGGTATGGATGACGAGGAAGAAATTACTGATATCTTAGGGTACAGAACCCCAGAATTGCTAGTCGCTAAGAAAGATGACATGGTATTGGTGTGAAGAGAAACCCACCACTAAAAGTAATTAATTTTTTGCTCTTCCCTATAGCTCCCTCCCAGTAGTACGTACCTATCACTTATATAAAGATCACCAGAGTGAGCTTTGGTTCCACTCTAGTGAAAAACACTTTCATTTCGCTAGGTTCGAAGTTCAAGTAAGGTAACGGTATCTCAAGTGTGGTTTTTTGGAAGTTCGTTGCCTTACTATTTGTAATTATTAATGCGTTAGATTTAATGTCTAACTGCAGATTATAGTCTGTAGCTCTTTCCAATTCACTGTTGATATCGATTCGGAGTTGGTGTTTGCGTATGCCGCTAATTTTCCTCATGGCGACTTCATAATGGACTTTGTCCAAGATTTTGGCTGATGTGTTTTGAACTGGATCCCCATGCCTCATTTCTACTATGCTTAGGTCGTCGATTTCTTGGATCAAAGTCCTTTGAGGTTTAGGAGGCTCTGGGATCAGCGGCGGCAGCTCCGTGTCGGATTCCTCGTATTGATCTCTTTGAATTCGTAGTATCTCCAACGGGCCCCCATCACTGCCTTCAATTGGCGCAGATAAGGGCTGCGGGTCCAGGTCGTCGCGCAGCAGTTGCATCACCTCCTGCGGGCCCTGATGTCTCAATCGAGGGTATCTGACTTTGTCATGGTCTATGACAATCCGCTCTCGGAGCTCGCAGGATTCCAGGCACCACTCGACCAGGATCTCCCGCAATTGCGTGTTCGTTTCGCACCACCGTCGGCACTCTGGATGTATGCAGCAGGTAACGCGCCAGGCTGCCGCACCCTTCCGGTCTGTAGTGGGTTCCAGCGCTCCAGTGACTATGGGAATTTCCCACGCATTGTTCATGATCATCGGGAAAACGGTCCTGGCATCAAAGGCAATGTCAGGCAGCGGAACATGGTCGTTCGTAGTCACATTCACAAACAGTTTCTCCTGCGTTCCAACCTTATGGCTGCTTGTATATGTCGTCTTGACAACGAACCATGGATCCGGTTCGAACTCGACAACGTTTGTGTCTTCTTCTCGCTTTTCGGCAGCGCCCGAGTTGGTATCACTATTGCGGTTTCCATTGGAGTCGGGCTTCGCCGGGTGCTTCTCAAGTTCTCGTAGCCAGAATGTCATTCGCAGGTCGATGTTACTCCTATGTATTATTAAGGAATGAGCACTGTACAGCTTTGTTGTAGTGTATATAATGATGGAGTTGCAGACATCTGTTAGATAGCTTACCAGCTATTTTAGACGTATTCGTGATCCTGTAATAGAGTGCCGAGTTTGAAGGTTTCCGCGATTAATGCTTAGTTATAGTTGTGGATTAATAGGGCATGCCGAGCAAGTTCATATAGTTTATGAGCCCTTTGTTACGGAATCTGCGTGCTTGGAAAGTGCTGCAGGGTCCAACGAGCCAGTGGTGGAACGTGGAGAGCCCATCCCAGGCAGTCATGCTCCGCCACTGACGTACGTTGTCCTTGTTGTAGACACGATCTACGATGTTGGCGCAAGCGAAGCGAGCGAGTGCAAGAGGTGTGCCAAGGCGGAGCTGCAAGAGCTGACGGACCAGCTGTCGTCCCTCTTCAGTACTCGTATGAATAACATTCGCGTTGCAATCGTCACCTTGGAGCCCAAGGGGTTTGTGAGGCTGCATGGCAAGGGCGGCAGGTCAGCACTGTTTCCAGGCGCAACTCCGAAGTTCCCACTATGGCGCTCGAGCCGCTCGGACTTTTCTCAATTACAGCGCGGCCGCGGCGCAGAAGATTGGTGGTGGATCTCCTCGCACACGGAATGTTGTCAGGTTTTCAATTCTTTGAATGCAAATCTCCACGTTAATACAACAAAGCGCGCCCAGCGCTCCACGGGCCTCGCACTGGAGCTTTCAGTCTTGATCAGCAAGCCACATACACATATCGTTGCGTTCCTAAATGGACCGTGCACTGAGGGGCCTGGAAAGATCATATCTACTAAGCGTTCCAAACCGATAAGTCGAGCCAACAATAGTCAAGATAAATGTTATTCGTTCTACAAGGAATTATTGCAGAAAAGATCGCACGCAGTGTACTTCAATTTTTTTGTTAATTCATTGGACCAGATTGGACTTATGCAGATGTCTTCCTTAATCCTGTATTCACAAGTTGTTCAACAATATGACTCTTTTGCCCGCAACGGTTCTTTCACTCATGTTCATCAAAGTGGTGATCAAGGACACTTGCGGGCCACTCTCAAAGAGTTTTTTCAGCGTGTGCTACATGACCAGGTTTATGATGTGCATCTTAACATCGAGTCAAATTCAAGTTTCTTAAATGTCTTGACACCATATATAAACCTAAAGACTCAACATGCGAAGCAGCTTCATATTGATTTTGACAATGCATTCGTGGTCGGCAACAAAGACTCCCAGTGTGTAATATTCACTGTCCCCAAAGGAGAAATAGAGCTAAAGTTGCAATTCCAATACATTGACAATAATCAAAAGCACACTCAGGAAACGACGGTTCATATCCAACCATGTCGGATGCAAACAAATGTCATAATATTCACTTTGATGAAACAGATTGTCTTGAAACTATTTGAAGATCCAAAATCATCAATGTCATTAAACAAGCTAGATGAACTTGCAAAGAAATTCAACAAATTATTCAAAGATTCAGAAGATCTCATATTGTATCTCTACTTTCTAAGAAGATCTCCTCTGTTCTTGCTCAGAGATACGATTTCTCCTGATCAACTGTTGATGTTTATGAATCAAGTCATGACTGCAAATTGCGAGGTTTGTCTCAAACTTTGTAGACCTCAAGTGTTCGAGTTCGTTGACGAGAAACCAACTTTATGCCCACCTTTGATCACAGAAAAACTATTGGAGAACGATAGAGTCATGTGTATGGATGCTGGGAACCTCGTTGTATTACGTGGTCATGGGGTCAGCAAGAACGAGCCCGGATTCAAGCACGCAGTTGAGTTTGTTGAATCTATCAGAGTCTCAAGATTTCCACAACCAATTGTTTTCTTTGCAGAACCTGGTAGCAGCCAGGATAGATGCTTTAGGTCTAAATTGGCACCTACTGGCAAAAATAATGACGTGCACGATATCTCCTTTGAGCAATTCCGCCAGAAAATAGCTGCGAAATGAAGATAGAAGCTGGCTAAAAACCGCAATCCAACACAACTTGGTGCTTTCATATAAATTTTTTCATACTTTATCATAATGGTTCGGTATATAATTTTATTACTTGGGGAAAACTTTACAGTAGATGATGCATTGATCACAGAAATCTGAGTTTCCATTGGATATGTGCTCAAAGCACTAGTATCATTTGATTTAATTATAAGAAATACAGGTATTTATGTAGATCTTTGCATCTCCTGCAATAATCTATTATGGGTCTGTATTTGGGTCTCATGCACAAAAAATCAATTTTTATAACATCATTAAAGTTGTATATCTTACGACAATAAAATAGCCTTGTCACTCGACATTGACTTATACTATAAAAGTTTGCATCTAGAGCTTGTTACTATACACTAGGTACAGAAGCTGCTGGCTGAAATACGCGAGACGTTTCTCTAGTCGTATAACGAGGCCGGTAGGACCTAAAAAGTTATAGCGATAGCTTTTGAAATAGAGAGAGCTACATATAATTGCTAGTTATAAGCTGCTCTATTGCTTTATGCCACAAAGTACCATTACCAGCCAAATAATTGCTATAGAATTGAGTGCTTAATGGAAGACTTTGGGAGTTTAAGCATTACAGATGAGCCCGAAAAGGTTTGGCGAAATGAGCAATTGCATAGGGGAATCTCGGAATTATCTATAGGCGACAACAGTAGAGAAACAGCACGGAGTTCTGGTTATTCTGTGGGTGTTTCGCCACAAATCATGAGCAAATTCATGCAGCATTTTCCTGTAAGCCCATCGCCGTTGCGCAATGAGTGGGAATTTGTTGAAGAGATGGAGATCGACGACGAGTACGATGGAGAACATTCTAGTGAAACTGAGGATCTCGAAACGAAATTAGATGAGAAGAAAGATAACTCCAATATTGATGGGCTGGCAGGTGGCAATATATTTGATAACAAGCCAAACCTCAAAGACTTTATGCGGTTCAGTGAAAATTCCATCAATAATATTGATGAGCCGTCAGAAGAGATTAATGACCTGAACGATCATCAAGAAACCTCTTCAAATAGAGCCAATGTGATAAAAGCTCTCTTATCACCCACTACTTTGGGTGTAGTAGCAGCCACAAAGGACGAACACGCTAATTCTTCTGACATGAGATTTGGGTCGACGATGCTACCCATTGAAGATGATTTTACATATAAAAACTCTCAAGATAACTCAAGAACAGCTGATTATTTGCGAAGAAATGAATCCGATAATACGCTAAATTTTAGAGACAATCTACGGAAAGAGCCTATTCAAGTGGCAATCAATAATAACAATTTTTTTTACCCATCAGGGTTTTCACCCATGGTGCCTACTCACAATTTAACCATGATGACTCAAGAGAATTTAGAGAGAAATAGACAACGTGGTTTAACAACTCAACAGCATTCTGATGTTATAGATCATTTCCAGGACTATTACAGGTTACCAGATCCCTGGTCACCGCACTCTAGGCCTGCATCACGAATTTCCTACATCTTGACATCATACTTGCAAATGTTTTTAAACGTTGGCACTGGAATGATTGTCCTTTCATTCTTATTATCATTCGGCAGAGCTTTAAAACAAGATTTGAGGTCCAGTTGGGCTCACCACAGGCAAGAGTTAGAAAATGAATCTCTAAACTGCCGTGCTGCATATGAGCTTAACAAGTGTGGACAAACACCGGGCCTACCTGCACTTCGTGAAACCTGTCGAGTTTGGGAGACTTGCATGACGAGGGATAATGATGTTTTCTTTCGCGCCAGATCTGCGCTCAGCGCTCAGCTTCTTGGAGATATAATAAATTCATTCGTGGAGCCTATTGGTTGGAAGGCAGTTACAGTAATCATGATGGGAATCATGACATGGACATTCAGTTCTAATTTCCTTCTGGGGTTCGTACGTGCCAAGAGCTACTACGGAGGCTGTGACAAAAATCATGATAGTTTCAGCCAAAGCCATAACATAAATTGGCAAGGACCTGATAGAGAAACAACAGAAAAGATTGTCCAGCCACTGGTAAAGCGTGATGTTGCGGGAACTGAAGCCGAGACAACTGAAATGAATCTGACGATGGCGTAGATTATTCGGAGTATTTTACATTCATGGTCACGTGCTAATTTGCATCTCTTCAATGATATTATAGAATTTCTCGGTGAAGGAATCCCGGCTCGCAGCTTGTTAAGGGGATAATTGATGAAGCATCATCAACTAAAGGAATTTGATTAGTATAAAGTTAGAAGACCTCCCGCAATACCGATTGCACACGTCTAGATACTTGTTGACCGTCAATTTGTAGTAAACGTTAGCATCACTTGGTTTGTCTATTTATTGTATTTATTAAGGTAAAAACAGCATAGTCAATTAGGCACAGCTTAAAGAGCGTTTATCGAAGGGACTAGGATAGAACAGGTAAAAATGCTCACTGCACGTACCTGGCAATCAAAAAACCAACTAAATAAGGCGTTTGGTGCGGTGAAGAGACTGCACTCGCAATGGGCAAGTTTCAAACTGCCATCACACATAGCCAACGAGCCGGTCAAGCCATTCGGTAAGTCAGATTTGCGTGATTGGGATCTGTTGCGCGCATCATTGATGAAACTCAAATCCGGTTCTGTTGAAGTACCTCTGGTTATCAATGGAGAGAGGATATATGGCACAGGAGATCAATTGAACCAATCGAATCCGGCTCACAATGATCAGGTCATTGCTAAAATTCACCAAGCAACTGATAATCATGTCAAGTCAGCCATCACAGCTGCATTGAATGCCAAGAGGGACTGGTCTAATATGCCCTTTTATGATAGAGCAGCAATCTTTTTCAAGGCAGCGGATTTGATCTCCACCAAGTATAGATACGATATGTTGGCGGCAACTATGCTTGGCCAAGGTAAAAACGTATACCAAGCTGAGATTGATTGTGTTACCGAGCTTTGTGACTTTTTCAGGTTCAATGTGAAATATGCATCTGAGCTATATTCTCAGCAGCCATCCGAATCTGTTGCAGGGGTTTGGAATCGGGCTGAATATAGACCGCTCGAGGGTTTTGTTTATGCCGTTTCACCTTTCAATTTCACAGCAATTGCAGCTAATTTAGTCGGTGCGCCAGCTCTTATGGGCAATACAGTTGTTTGGAAACCATCACAGTCTGCTGCTCTTTCGAATTATTTGCTCATGGCAGTTCTTGAGGAAGCTGGTCTGCCCAAGGGTGTGATAAATTTTGTACCTGGTGACCCTGTACAAACCACAAAGCAAGTACTATCTCACAGAGATTTTGGAGCACTACATTTTACGGGTTCGACGAACGTCTTCAAGTCACTTTACGGAAGAATTCAACAAGGTGTGGTGGAGGGTCAATATAGAGATTATCCACGTATCGTGGGGGAAACAGGTGGCAAAAATTTCCACTTGATACATCCATCAGCCAATATATCGCATGCAGTTCTTTCTACAATCAGAGGTGCTTATGAATATCAAGGCCAAAAATGCTCTGCGACATCTAGATTATATTTACCAGAATCCAAAGCAGATGAGTTCCTGAAAGAGATGAGAGGCTTTCTAGAGCATGGAAATATTCACCCTGTTGATACCTCTGCAAGTGCTATTGGTGGAGGTGATCTCCATGGCTTTATGGGCCCAGTAATCCATCAAGAGAGCTTTAATAAGCTCAAGGCGGCAATCGAAGAAGCAAAGTCTGATACCGAACTAGAAATTGTATACGGTGGTACATGCGACAAGAGCCATGGTTGGTTTGTGCAGCCTACAATAATCAAAACATCAAATCCTCAACACAAATTTATGACAACGGAGTTTTTTGGACCGATATTGACCGTATACGTTTATCCAGACGCGGAATTTGCTAAAATCTGCGAAACAATCGACGAGACGGGTCAATATGGATTGACAGGTTCTGTGTTTGCTCGTGACAGGGAAGCAATCTTATTGGCCGACAGTAAATTGAAGTACAGCGCGGGAAATTTTTACATCAATGACAAGTGTACTGGAGCAGTTGTAGCTCAACAATGGTTCGGTGGGGCAAGAATGAGTGGCACTAATGACAAAGCTGGCAGTGGCAATATCTTGAGCAGATTTGTGAGTATAAGGAGCGTAAAGGAGAACTTCTATGAATTATCTGACTTCAAGTATCCTTCAAACTTGAATTGATTTCGATTGTTTTGGACTTTCAACCCTGTGAATATCGTTGTTCAAAATGTTGATCAATTCTTGAGAGTTGATATAGTAAAGGATGCCAGGTTCCATGATACTATGAAGGTAACTATAACATGCGCATATTTTGCCAAAACGAATGACGCAATAACACTGTTTTATTGCTAGCTCTGCAGACTCTCGTTGTCAACTGGGAGTAGATCTTTTTAGGCATTTGTACTTGTAATTCGATTTATATCATCGACATATATACAAGGTTCCGGTACCGGTATACGTAACAACTCGATGGAACCCATATTTCAATAGGTATATATTTATCGAGGGTCTGCTAATGACTGAATGCACTACAGTATACTAATAGATAGACTCCAAGAACTGTAACGCTCCCCTTCCTCAGTGCTGCGACTACGAACTGCTAATATACTGGTAGTGCTACCTCTTTATATAATTGTATAAGCCGCTCTGTTACCGAACTGATGATATTAGTTCTAGGGCGGTGCAATGGATAGTTATTATGGACGTCCATCTTATCCAAATCCAAATCAATATGTTAACCGCATCGTGATCTCCAAATCTTACAAAGTATCTTGAAGAGTATGCATTGAGGGCTTGATTTCAAATCTATCGACGCATAACAGTTTCTTTCGATGTAGTTAGCGTAAAGCTCAAATTAGATGATCAATTTAGGATGTCTAATTCAACTCAAACAATGAGCTACTACCGCATCCCTGATTCGCAGCTGTTGTCCATGGATAAAACAATCTTTCACAATATCATACTAAAATGATGGTAACAGACACCATCCTCCCGTAACTTTCCTTTCTGTCTAACATACAGGGAATGTTAATCTTACTAATAAAATATGGTTTCGTGGTCTAGTTGGTTATGGCATCTGCTTAACACGCAGAAGGTCCCCAGTTCGATCCTGGGCGAAATCATAATTTTTTGGATATGAAACCAATCAATCACATGTAATAAACCCAGTTCGCTTCGGTGTGGTGGTATTGATAATTTGCTACTTAAGTAGGGGGAAGTTAACCTGAGAGAACTATACACAATTGCAAGTCATTTCTCATGCTGGACTACTTGAATTTGTGCAGTGTGATATTTTTTTCCCAGTGAAATACCCTACTACATATAAAAAAATGCCTACACTTCCATCACAACTCTGTAGTTTCTTCTGGCGGAATATCCCAAGAGGTACTACGTAATCTACAAGCAGTTTGCCGTCATCGGTTGTGCACACAAACTACTAATACTCACTTATGTATAGGCAATAATTGCCAAATAGCTGAATCTCGTATCCATGCTACCCGGCCATAACGTGGCCTCTGGAGTATTTTCAGTAATTGAATTTGTTGGTTGTCTAAAAGTGTTTATTACCTTGAAAGTCAAAATTTAGATATCTAAGCACCCTCAAAGAAAACCCCAGCATTTGATCTCAGAGAACACCAAACTCTTGGATACTTTAAGCCTACCCAATCATACTGCGAACCTTGGCTCCTGTATTTGGCGTGAGTACACTGGTTTATTGATTAGTTACCGTCGCAAAACAGCAACGGATCGTTTAAGGGAGTGAATCATTGGACGGAGTGCCTCTTTGCTAAAAATTGTATCAACATGGATGCCGAAAATATTGACACAAATTACGATGTGATAGTTCTGGGAACTGGACTTACCGAGTGCATTCTTTCTGGGCTCTTGTCTGTCAGCGGTAAGAAAGTTTTGCATATCGATAAGCAGGACCACTACGGAGGAGAAGCAGCTTCTGTGAACCTATCGCAGCTATTCGAGAAGTTCAAACAGAATCCCATTTCCAAGGAAGAAAGGGAATCGCGCTTCGGCAAAGATAGAGACTGGAACATGGACCTGATTCCAAAATTCTTGATGGCGAACGGCGAGCTGACCAATATATTAGTTCATACCGATGTCACAAGGTACGTGGACTTCAAGCAAGTCTCAGGATCTTATGTCTTCAAGCAAGGTAAAATCTACAAAGTTCCCGCTAATGAAATAGAAGCTATCTCGTCACCATTGATGGGTATCTTTGAAAAACGCAGAATGAAAAAGTTTCTAGAGTGGGTAAGTTCGTACAAGGAAGAGGACAATGCTACCCATCAGGGATTGGACTTAGATAGAAACACCATGGACGAGGTTTATGCCAAGTTTGGTTTGGGCAATTCTACGAAAGAGTTTATCGGTCATGCTATGGCCTTGTGGACAAATGACGAATATTTACAAGAAATTGCTCGTCCCACTTATGAAAGGATATTACTCTATTGCCAAAGTGTTGCCAAATATGGCAAATCTCCGTATTTATACCCGCTCTACGGCCTTGGTGAGTTACCACAAGGTTTTGCACGTCTGTCAGCCATATATGGTGGTACATACATGCTTGACACCCCAATTGAAGAGGTTCATTATGATGATACCAATGGTAAATTCTCTGGTGTCAAAACGAAACTTGGAAGTTTCAAGGCCCCTATAGTGATTGCTGATCCAACATATTTCCCAGAGAAATGCAAGTCTACAGGACAACGAGTAATTAGAGCCATATGTGTGTTGAACCATCCTGTACCAAATACCAATAACTCGGACTCATTACAAATCATCATTCCACAAAGTCAATTGAATCGGAAGAACGACATTTATATCGCAGTTGTATCGAGCGAACATAACGTTTGCTCGAAAGGGCATTATCTTGCTATCATTTCAACGATAGTGGAGACTGATAAACCTCATATTGAACTAGAACCAGCTTTCAAATTATTAGGTCCCATAGAAGAAAAATTTATGGGTATAGCTGAGCTATTCGAACCCAAAGAAGATGGCTCAAAGGATCACGTTTATTTATCTAAGTCATATGATGCATCGTCGCACTTTGAATCCATGACAGATGATGTCAAGGATATATATTTCAGAGTAACTGGACAGCCTTTAGTCTTGAAGCCAAAGAAAGATGAATCATAAAATAGTCATTTTGAGCTTCTGACACTGAAAAATTGGTACTTATCAAGCTTCAAATATCTACATACATATAGCTATATGCGCATCACATTACTGACTGACTATGTATATTTGAATTAAAGTACTTGAGGTATGATGAAAAACGTCGTGCAATAACTAGAACACAATTTATGCTATTTGAATTAGATTTGAGGGTAACATGCTGCAAGTCAGACTTAGAGATAATGAGGTGAAGTTGTGTATTGAGCCTGTCAACAGATTCAAATATGCGTTATGATGTTATGTTATTCGTATACAATCACAGTACTCCCGAGTACCAAAGTAAGGGGGGACAATGAGACATTCATAAGATATTCAACACATTTGACTTTGGACACTTTCTGATTATATACACGAGTGGTTCCAAAATGCGAGCTTTGTAGTTTGCAAAGTGCTCAATTAATATTAAAAGCCGAGACCTCCATTTGAATATGCCATTGGTTTGATTGGAGGATGTTCAACAGCATCAAATATTTCTACTAAAAGGTCTTCATCATCGTTTCCATATTGCCCAGTCTTTCCCCTTCCTGGAACAACATGTATAACACCACCTTTGTTTCCTTGTGAGTCACAATAATTGGGTGCGCTAAAAACGGTAGCAAGTTTACCATCATGTTCGAATAGCACACCTTCCATTCTGACTTCGTGAGATCTGAAGATCTTACGCAAATTATTATTCTCTATGAAACCTTTAGTTATATCCGGACCAAATGCAAAACCCAAACCTCTTTGCGATGGGCCAAAGCCGTTTCGAGCTTGGGGATCTGACCATAATAGCTCCATGAATAAACCTTCTCTTGGTGGTTGAGAAAATCTATCTATCTTCCGTATATCATCAACCTTTTGAGATACATCACTAGGCAACCCTCCATGCATGACTAGGTAATCATTATTAATTAGTGTAGCAAGCGGTAAACTGTCAAAACTCTGAGAAAACATGTCAAAAATTCGTTTGGAGTACTTGTACTTGCACTCGTCCTCGAAGCCGTAAATCTTGTTCATGTTATCCGATTCGTGGTTGCCGCGGTTCATATGCATATATTGAGGAAACAATATCTTCAAGGAATAAAACAGTAATGCAACTTCTGTAGACCATGAACCGCGATCAACAAAATCACCATTAAATAGATAGAAATGTTTAGCACTAACCTTTCCAAACTTTTTGAAGATGTTCAGTACATCATAAAATTGGCCGTGAGTATCGCCACAGACTGTGATAGTGACATCTGATTCGGTTTTGTTTGAAAGTTCTAAAAGTGCGGGTTCCTCTCTGAGTATTCTATCCACGTGGGAGATAATGGCTGTCACATACTTTTTAGGCAGGCATTTGCCTTTGAGGAATATATCGTTCACCATAGCAGACACAAAACTTTGTGACATGTTGATGATTTTAGCGCCCGCTGGTTTTTCGTTGGAGTCATACAATTGTTCAAACTCCAATACAGGACCTTCGTAGTTTTTCAAATCAGAGTTTAAATCAAAAGAGGACAAATCCAGTGTTTGGTTATAGTTCATTTGCGCATCATCTTGAGAACCGCCAATAGCTTTTCTGAAACGCTCCTCTCTAATGAAGTTCTCACAGACCTTTAGCGCTCTTTGAGCCGTTGCATCATCAGGCTTTGCCTTTAATACTACTGTCAAATCAAGCTTCGCTTTCTTGAATTCTAGCAATCCAACATAACTCATACCTCTTCTGTGATAAGCTTTATAATTTGTCGGATTTAGTTCTAAAGCCTTGTCACAATCAAGATGTGCACTTTGGAAATTATCTAGCTTTAAATGCGCTAGCGCTCTGTTAGAGTAAAAAATAGACTCTGTGTCGTGCAGCTCGATTGCTTTTGTATAACACTCTATCGCTTCTTGATATTTTTGCTGTTTGATAAAAGCATTTCCCTCGTCCTTATATTTCGTCGCTTGACTGATTATTTCAGATGAGCTTGACATTATTCTACAAGAACCTAGATGAAAACGTTATCAAGCGCAAACCAGTTTACAGTGCTTTGCGGGTACTCGATAACTTGTTTTTTAAATTATTCATTTCATCAAATTTTTATTCGAAGTTCAATCTCGAATCATGAAATATCAATTGAATTTTAATAATATAAACAACTGACTTAATCCGAGAAAAACACACTTAGGTAATTTGCCTTTTAGGATGATCGCTAATCTCTATGAGACTTAAATACTCTATAATTATTGCCTGCATTTTAAGACAGTAGTAAATTTATTTGAAGAATGAATACAGTAGTAACTAAATGAGCTGGTTTCTCAAAGATACGAATTGTTCATACAATTCGTTATTTATTGAATTATTGAATAGTATCATACGAATTTGAACAGTGGCATCCACAACCTGTCGGACATTCAATTTCATACCTCCACCATCTTTTCGCGCATGTTCCGTGTAGAACATGTTGACAATTACCACATATAAATACATTTCTCTCAATCCTTAAACCACAATAGTTGCAACTTTGGAACCCCGATGTTCTTGCTTTATTAGGAAGCCAAACGGCTGTGACCCCTTTTGAAATGGCTTTGGTGGTAGCAGATTCAATATCAACAAATGGCTCCGTAGTAGCCTTTAGTATTTCTACTCTTTCGATTTGAACGCCCCATCGGTAAAGTAGTTCTGTGTAGTGTCTAATATAACAACGATATTGCTCAAGTTCTTTATACGACAAACTTAGTTTGAATGGTTCAAAGACTGAGTTTAACACCTCGTCATCAATCATTTCGATTTCAATGGATGGGAGATGATAAGAACCACTGATTTCATCTTTATTATTCTTCTTAGGGTATTGCGTTTTTAAGTGTTCTAAACGCACATTATGTATTGTACTGAAATAATCACCAGAGGCGACCGACACACCATCAGTCGACTGTGATAGTGATCTACGAGATTTTGACCTATAATCCAGATAATTGGGTGTGTGTTTGCGAGTTACGGAATTCATAGATGCATTATCCCCTCTTAAAAAAATTTGGGTTTCACTGTTTTTGAATGTGATCAAATGCTTAACAATCGGAAGGCTTCCCTCGAATCCTTTCCTCTTCGATATATCAAGGGTCGATGGGCGAGCTAAATTTAGTAGGATGGTACATAACATCGCAACCATTTGTAAGTTTGTATGTCTTTGAAAATACGCAATAGACTCCTTAAAATACCATTGGACGCTGTCTAAATGTCGATCGCAATTTAATGATGATGTGGTCTTACCCTCATATTCAATAAAAATATCGGAAAGCATTTGCCAACATTTATAAACATCAAAGAGTTGATGATTTTGGGCAACCAGTGAATTGTGTCTTGCGACCTCCTCCAAGCTAACATCGAATAGTTTATACTCTAAAGCCAATTCTTTTTTATCTGGAACTAAATAACTAAAATCCTCTGAAATCACGACAGTTTTAGTAGCTTTATCCGTATTGGTGTTATTACCGGACTCAGAAGGAAAAAGATCAAGAGCTCTATTGAAATTTGCTTTCAATCTAGGAAGTTTTGTACGAACCACGATATCGTTGCGTAACATATCGTCCCAATCGTCAGCGATGCTATCGTAAGAATCGTCTGATGATTCATAGTTTGATGATACATCCGAGTCCCTTTTTGTGATCGACTTGGAGTAGCTATCACTTTTTTTTTTGGCACGATAGTCAGATCGTAAACTTTTAATATCACTGTCACCATATAATTGAATCTCATCTCCACCTTTACTGGTGTCTTTTTGTGCAGCTTTGAATATGCTTCCCAATTTCCTCTCCTCTTTGTTTTCTGTAGTGAAAAAGCAAACCAATTGACCGGTCGCACTCCAAACGCAACCACAGTCATTAGGAATAGGAGTACTCTCCAAATTCATATCAAGTGATAATTTTGAGGTCATTTGTTGATCACCTATGGCACCATACAAATTATCAAGTATATTTTGATCGGAATCATATGATGAGTCCGTCGTTGGCTGAGAGCCCAACTTAGAGCTTGCCAAAGACGATGCATCATCCAGCTCACCTCGACCGACTATATCGAAGTTGAATATAGGCTCTTGTTCGATTTCTATATCATCGAGGTTGATTGTCTCACCCAGTAAGTATCGTAAACAAGGCTCCAAGCAATATAAATCAACATCAGTGTACTTTTTGCTAATTTGCGTGAGATTTTCCATCATCTCCTCTTTGATATGTGGCTTTAAGCGTACATTTTCCTCGATATCGAAATGAGGTATATTGCCCTTCGATGGATATCCTTTTGGAAACTTTATGTCGATTCTAAGGAAAATATAATCATCTTCGTCACTCTCAACCCATGGCCCGTTCAGTGTCACAATAAGTTCCTGTGTTGATACAGATATCTTCTCAAATATTATTTTCGGAAACTTATGACCAACGGCACTCACCTCTTCTCCCAGATTTTGAATTCCACGTTCCTCGAATAGATCCTCAGTGGAACCGGATTGATCCATACGAATACCCGAGAGCCATGTTATGTGGTTTACATTGTTATTATTTCTCAGACCGGAAGAGGTTATCAAGGTTTCTTTCACCTTTTTGAATTTATCGTTGAAATCGTTTTTCACACGAGAAAACTCCCTATTATAAGTAACATATGGATATACAGCAGGCTTCTCTTTTATTTCTGTATATCTGTCGAAACCTGTTTTCTCATATACTTGGTCAGGTACTGGCCATAATCGCAAATCGCAGTCTTGAGACCATGTCACTAATTGAAATTCTCGATCATCTCCGTTTGAATCATGTGTGCATCGTGATCTCCACAAAAAATCAATGACACGCTTTGAATGACCTTTGAACACGTAAATTGGCTGTAGTTTAGAGTTTCCTTTATTATCTGTTTCGTTATTTTCTTGATCAATATTCACCAAGCTTGTGAGGTAAAGGGAATTGTTGCCATCCACAGTAGGCATGATACAGCAGCCTTCACCAAAAGGCAAATACCTACCTCTCCAAACAGGAAAATCTGTAGTGATTGTTCGCATCGAATTGGCAAAATCCCTGCTGTAATCCCAAAATTTGATCGTCCCGTCATTTGAACTTGTCATCAATTCCGTTGACCGTGATCGATTGAAGTCGATACTATTCAAACTACTAATATGCCCTCTTATCCGGCAAAGGGGGGTAGAGCCATTCCTTAAATCCCATATATACGCTTCATTAGCATGGGAGGATGCTAAAACATTCGGATCTCGAAAATTCCATTTAACTTGCGATGCCCCAGATTCCCATGAACTAGCCGTGAAAAATGGTCTTTTAGGACTTCTCATATCCCAAGCATGGACGTAAGTATCAACAGAGCATGTTGCAAGCAAATCCGGGTGTTGACGGTTGAAATTGATATCAGATATTGCGCGTGTATGGCCATGCAAAACATGTTCTATCGCATTTGTGGATGGAAGTTCGAGATTCCATATTAGAGCTTTTTGATTTGAGGTTGACACCACCCATTGCGGTTTAGCTGGATGTGGTGACCATTGTACATCAGCAACTTGCCATGGGGTAGTATGGTGGAGCCATCTTGGAGGTGAAAAAGGATCATCCAAATCAATGATGTACAAACCTAATCTTCCAGCTAAAACGACATCTCTACCTGAAGGATTAATAGAGACAGCATTGAAACCTCCTTCCACTTTCAGGGAAAGTGATTTTCCAAATGTTGGCGAGTCATAGGGAGTTTCTGAACCAATGTAATTGGACATATGGAGTCTGAAAGTCACTAAGGCGACGTAGTGCTACCGAACTTTCGGTATACCGATAAAAATACCACCTAGAAACGTTATAACAAGGAGCTCAAGTACAAAACTCCATTGAGGCAATTCCATGTACAGATTGAGATGATATTGTTGCCGGTCAAAGTGGATTATTAGTTGTCCTCTTCACGTATTTAGGATCATACCTGAATTAGAGTTGTCATAAGAATTGATCATGATTAACTTTGTTGCATGATCGAATTATGATAGTCACATGATCAAATATTAGGACATCCATCAATTCGATGTCATGTGTGACATATTTCTGATCAAGTAGAAAATACTTCACCAGTAGTCCATCTCTAATTGATCCCTAAGATTTGCGCGAAAGCTGCCTTTATCGTACATATTGGGTATTCCATCGGGTGATAAAATGAACGAATAGTGATCTGGTGAAAACCGATACTTTTTTGGATCGTAAGCATTAGTACTATAAAACGTGAGCGCTTCAGAATCATCTTTGATATACCATTTGTTCTGAATAGTGCGCATAAGCCTTTTCTCTCTCATAAATTCTTGTATAGTGTACCACTTGTCTTTCTCGGATGTGGTCATACCATCACCAACAAGTTTGAACTGCCAGTATGTGAAAATGCCACATATAGATGCAAATGCTCCACATAAAATTGTTAAAGTTAATAATTGCCGGCTTTTGGTATGCGGTATGAGTATAATCAACCTTAGAAATCCATAAAATAATGCAAGAGTATTGCTAATCAAAAATGCGTAAAAGTGGTGGTAGTTCCCTAAGCCTACGCAATTATTAAGCCACACGCAATGATGATCCGCTAGTAATACACAGCAATCACAAATTGAACAGTGCTTTGATCTTGCAGGCTTTTCGACATGGCATGTAGAACAGGAGATATCCGGAAAATATAGTAGTTCATCAAATGGGTATGTCTTTGAATGGCCACTTCGCGAGTTATATGGTTTGACAAACATCGACGCATAACCAAATAGTAGTGGCGCTGAAAAGCATATTGGGACCAGCAGTTTGTCTTCAATAAAGAACAGATTACCCACAATCAGTGGTCTAACATTGCCGTAGTATCCTTTGATTAGATATAAGTACAGCCCAACATAAAATATTGGAACTAAATAAAACTTCCACGAGTATAAGGCTGGGTCTTGAAAAAGAGGATGGAAGACCCATTTGTAATACCATTTGAAAGGTGATCGATTTTTATAGTTCGGCGACAACAGCAATAATAGTATCTGGAGTATCACAATACTGATTATCAAATATATTAGAGCCATATTCGATTAAAAGGTTGTGGAAGCATCATATAGCTGCAGATCGTGCTCTTATCTAGAGTATTTTGCAGGTTTCAAATATATTTTTGTTTATGATTGATATGCATTGAAATTTGTCACCGAGACTTATATGAATATAGTGAAGTAAAACTAGTAAAGTACAAAGAGTCTATAGGAATTACCTTGTGAATGAGTGGCCACTTTTATTATGGAAAAGTTATGGCATTATACCGCTTTTCAATGTTGTTGGTGAGCTGACAACAAATATCTCGCTTAAAAAATCATCAATGGGCGTGGATTTCTCTATGGGTTTGAATAAAAAGTCCGTCAATGGGCTGTCGAAAGACGATTTGATATCATCGAGATTAAAAAGATCAATGAGCTCCTGTGGTTTTTCTGCTGGTGGTGAGGATGGTTCCATAGACTCTGGTGTTGCCTGGAGATCATTATATGCGGAAGTTGGTCTGGTCGTTTTCGATAATTTGTCAACATCAATAACTGTAACGGTACCATCTTGATTTACCGATGGATCCAGACCACAAAGAGCTCTTGTAATGTTGAATATGCTTTGCATAATCTTTCTTTTAGTTGCATCTTTGTTAAATATACCGATCACAAACGTGCACTTTTCAAGTTCCTCCATGATCTGGTCGTGGGAATGCTTCATGTTTGGAATAACTTCCATCATTATAGTGGTCATGAGTCTTAGTCTATCGTCCTTGTGCAGATGATCAGGCTCTCTGTGCTCGACGTTGTCTGGCCACCACCCAGGTTTCATGCAATTCCCCTTCACGTATGGATACCTTGTCTTCTTTTTAGGCTCGATGACTTTGATCCAAACCTTGGCTATTGCCTTGCAAGGAACCTGGCGAATCAATTTGAGAGCGTTGATGATATAACTATGAAGAGCTGTTTTGTGGGTCAAGTTCAGGCTTATTCTGGGTGTGCTATCCTTCACCGAGTTTTGGCGCTGCATATCTACGGGCAACGAGCTCAAGACGTTCTTACTGCAGGGCATCGCAGCCTGGGCATTGTTTGACACCAGAACTTGAGGGTTTTGCTTATTTCTCTCTTTGAGCACGAGCATGTACTCGAACCCTTGTTCGACATGCATACGGTCGAGCAGTGATTGAAGGCAGTCCATGGTGTGTTACTCCGCAAGGGTTGTCCGTGTTGACAATATCTACAAGTTAACCTAAAGAACTAACCTACTCTACTGTCGAATTTTGTCAGACATATATACGGAATTCCCGCTGTGCAACAGCCAGTGCTGTTCTTGACCATTCGTGTTTTAGGACAGTCTCGATTGTATCGGCGGCTACTCGAACTCTCAAAGTTGTTTCAGACATCCAGGAAACACAATTCAAGCCTCAAGACCAGGAACTGTAATATATTTTAGCATGCATGGCGTATTAAGATCCAATATATGTTTACTCGTGACTTACTCGTCAGAGTTTAAAGATTGTTTCAGTTATCAAACTTTTGAAGTTAAAGAGTTTGATGATTAAGTTTCTATAATATTCGTGCTTCTCACTCATTTCGTTCTTGTTTCCCGTATGATGTTTCTCGATCATTGGTTACGAGCACAACAAAGTAAAGTGGGTTGTTGTCGTCGTCTGGCGCTATCAATTATCGAATGAGTCAGGGAAGAGCTGACATCTCCGCATGACGAATCACTGTCTCGGCCGAGGCCCTTACATGAATCAAGGATATTATCACCATAGACGAAACCCTTAAATTTCCAGATGGGAAAGCGCCGGTACCGGAAACGTGCGACGTTAAAAGAAGGAGTCATTTTCTCAAGGCCTGGACTTCTGGACTTCGTCAAAGGGTATTGAGACTCGTGTGGGATTGAGGGCAAGTATCACGTGCCGGTGCATGTGAAAAATTGAGCCTCTGCAAAAATATAGCCCAGATCACTGTAATATAACGAACAGACGTACCGATAGAAGAGTTCACGCTAAGACTCTGATGGAGAAACTCAAGGCTCTGCTCTATTTGCTTCTGCAGTAGAGATTTCAACCACAACTTGAGGTCTTTCGTGGTTGCTTGGGCCGGTGATTCAGAATTAACCAGAAATTCTTTACTGAAATTCAGATCTGTATCGAAAAATTGGCCCGTAGACATCGGTTGGCGCTGTTTTCATTTCAGTTGGTTGGGTGACAGTAACAGGAATATCACGCGCTTGAGTTTCCATACCATAATATCGATTTCTGGTTGTCCTCACAACGCTGGCTCTGCGTAAAATGCCTCGTGATCGAGGCAGGATATTTTGATCACTATTCCAGACGGTAGTCGGCTATAAGGTTGCTCAGCATGCGTTCTGAAAATTTAGATCTTCTGGATTTTGACACTGAGATTGATTTTGAGACCGCGTATCACCTTTTTGCAGATCATGTTGACCTCGAAATCAATCCGAAATCCCCTGAATTATTTGACAGCGAGTACCAAGTAAACGGAGCCGCACTGAACTCAAATGAACCTACAGTTTCTTCCACTAATTTAACGACCGATAATGGCGTACCCAAAGACGATGAGCTTTATAACCATAGCACCTTACCTACAAACCTCCAAGGGCACCTTCCGAGTTTTGATCTATTAACAGCATCAGAATCTAATGCCATTATCAACTTTTTGGACAACTTAATCTCGGAGGGTGAGGTCCCGTTAACCACAAATAGCCTATCAGAAAATTCTGTTGTGCCTATTAAAGAGAAAACTCAATTATGTGCTAATGGAGACGGGCACAGTACAGATACTAACCCTTTTGTCATGCAATATGAACCTCCCGAAATCGAAATTGCAGAATTCACAATCGAGGATGACGAATTCCCCGAGCATATTAGAAATGACCCAGTGGAACTAAAAAAACAGAAGCATGTCAAAGCTGAACGAATGCGAAGATACAATACCAAAAACGCTTATGAAATCTTAACCTCCATGGTACGGAAGGAAATGAAAACGAAGTCATATCTTGTTGAAAAGAGAAAGTCTAAATTTATGAGACTTCAGCAGGTCTATGATGATTTAATCAAGATTCGTTCGGCTAATGAAACTCTAGAGAAGCTTCTTAATGAGTAAATTTTTTTAATTTAGCATATGTATGTTATAGCATCAGGCGATGATACAATTGTTGGTATTACCTTATTTTCTGATACAATGGTTTAATTAATATTATACTGTACATTATTCATCATATTAGCTTGTCAAACAATTTAATATTGTACTGGAAGACAACTTAATCCATGCATTTTACCTAGAGCTAGTATACAAGTGTTCATGATGAACTACAATGAAAACGCGATCCATAGGCAGGGATCATAATGAATCTTGATTATTTTTACAAGGTAATTGATCAAAGAACAATCGACCAATTTCATGATTGCGAATAATGGATAGGGTTATAACTCCAAATATTAGAAATTCAGATCTTTAATAATTTGTGTCGCAAGCTCCTTATATACCCAAGGATTGCCAGATATTTTTTGAAACTGTATACCAGACAGAGCTACCATAGGAACCTTAACTAGGCGCACTTCAAACTTTAGAGGGGTTCTTACCATTTTTATTTCGTTTACATGCACATCATTGGATTTGCTGAAGTAATCCTCAATTAAAGGGCCACTGCTCGATCCCTGCGCCAATCGTTCTTCAGTTTCGGTTACTGGGGAGGATGTGTTAGAGGTTTCCGAAGAATTTGAGTTTGATTTTGTTATTTCGGTAACGATAGCATCATCATACTCGGTACCATTGATGAGTATCTTGTCATCATCACTGTTGAATTCCGTCATCTCGTTACTCTTTTGACAAGTTGTTTCATTGTCTTTGTCTTGGTTTATTTTGCTATTTTCTCTGCTTCCCTCAACATTTTCTAATCGGTTTTCATTCGAGGGCTGTTCAGTCTTCAAAGTACTATCCACCGTGACTGCAACATTTTTGACGCAAAGAAAGCCACCAACGATCTCCTTATACTCGATATTCCTTTTTCGCAAAACTGATATGAGATTATATCTTACTACCGGTATCGATTTCGAAGAAGTCGTTTGCACAGAAAAGAATCCTTTAAGTGGTATTATTTTTGGTGATTGTAGTGATAGCATAGTTCCGGGAGGAGCATTGTCTGCTTGCTCTATTATCTCTCTCTCTGTAAGTATTTTTTCGGCTGGTAACGTTTGGTTTGCAATTGTTGAAGCCCAATTGATATTTTTGAAAACAATGCGGCGGTTGACGAGGTTATCTTTACCTTCATAGGCTATTGGTTCGTTCTTGTTTTCGTCATCATATAAATGCCTCATGGTATCCAGCTTAACAAAATCAGGCCTTGCATGACCCACTGACCGTGCCCTGGTGGCTGGATGAAATCTACGAGATCTAGAATCAGATGAAAAATCTTCCTTGAGTTGAGCATCATTATTCCTTTTCAAATCTTGGTGTCCGTTGTGAGCCATGAAATGAGCAAACGGTGTTTCTTCATTGATTTGATCGCAATTAGCTTCAAAGGGAACATTGTTTGGTTGTCCGTCGGATACCGCTCGGGTATGCGTTCTGCCTCTTATATTATCATTTGTACGAGTTATATTATTCTGAGAAGCTTTCTTCTCCTGGACTTTGCCAGTCGATAATGCATCCGACCTACTGGTACTATTTTCCAACTTGATTGGGGTTCTTTCATGTCTTGAGGAGAGTCGACGAAAAAATGAGCCAAATATACCTCTATAATTATTATGCGATTGAGGGCTAGCGGATTTGTCGTGATTGTCAGATTCTGAACTTGAAATCTTATGCAAATCATTGCCATAACTTTTGTTATCATCAGATCTAGATGATATTGAAGGTTTGGAAGGAACCAATTTTGCACAATTCTTTTTCAATTGAGTTCCTTTTCTAACAATTAGACTACGTGTACCAGTTTGCAGGGTATCAGTACTATGGTCGGAACATAAAGATGGTGCAGAATCTGGTATTTTGTCTAGTACTTCCATCATGGCTGAATAATAGCCTTTAGCGTATACCTCTTCGTCGCCACTTCTAATGTAGTTGTTAGATTTGCTGCGTTCTAACAATTCGTTCACCAAATGGTATAAAGAAACCATAGGATGATATGCCAGCAGAGGATCCTCGAATTTGGAGAAGATTACTGCGGGATCATCACTGTTACTTGATCTTTTTAATTCGAGAAGCATATCTCTCTGCTTACGAGCAAGATGCAAATAAGAGGGTTTCGTAATTAATTCCACTATCGTAGCTTTTGCTTGAGCTGCATCTTCTGCAAACTTGAGAGAAACCATTTCCTCAATTACAGTATTATCCAATGACTCTACGGTGAGCGGATCTCTTATGAGACAGTAAGATTGCAGTGGTTTCGAGTAACCTCTGGTCATCCACGGGTGCTTGATGACTTGCTTCAATGTGCACCTAGCAGCGGGATCAACATTGAGCATCCTTGACAACAAAGAAATGACGTCGATACTCAAGTGATGGGGGTATATAACTTTCCCATTTTTGATTTTTTCATGTAACGCGTTCGAATTATCGTCGTCAAAGGGGACCTTACCGCAAATCATGACATATATGATAACCCCAAATGACCATATATCAATCTCAGGGCCAACATAGGGCGTGGCACTCAATAGCTCGGGAGCAGCAAAATATAAAGAACCGCAAAAAGTTTTCAACTTATTACGAGCGTCGTAGAAATTAGACAAACCAAAATCGATCAATTTGATTTCTCCTTTCTCAGTGATCATCATGTTTTCTATCTTGAGATCTCTGTGAACTATATTATGCGAATGCAGATAATCAACGGCACTGGCAATGCTTCTAGAAAATTTACGAGCCACGGATTCCTTGAGAACACCGTGCTGGACGATGTAATCAAGAAGTTGTCCACCAGAAATGTACTCGAATAGCATGTAGTAGTGATTCGAAAATGTATGCATTTCATAAAGCTGGCATATCTGGGGATGGCACATGACGGCACCCAGCGATGCTTCTCTGATAGTTCTTCGATCACGTGCTACATCTTTTTCCAATCTTTTTCTTCTTAGATTTACTTCAGACTCTGTTTGAGGAGGCAAGGCCAAAGTTTGCTTATGCAGATAGTTTTTGGCTGCCCTAACGACAACCTTAACAGCACAAAGGTTTCCACTCTCACTGTGCTGAGCTAACTTGACTTTACCCATGGACCCAGATCCCACTGTCTCCACAAAGATCCAGTCACCGATATTCTTTCTGTGTACGGGCTTTGACTGCCACTTGGTTGGCGAGGATCTCTTACGTCTTTGCCGGGAGTCATCCCACTGGTAGTTCTTGTCTTGCGTGGTGAGGGACGCGTAATCGTCATTCTCGTCTGGCGAGCTCGCGACGTTGTGCTGCTTGTGCGAGTGGTCCTGTGTGTCGAGGTGGGAGGTTTCCTGCAGTCTGCGGCTGACCTCTTGGAGCTCACTTTCGTGGTTGCGACAGCTGCGAGGACTCGCCCCAGTCCCGACCGAGTGTCTCCGCGACGGCGTGGTGATGCCATCCGATTTCACAGGGTTTGGGGGCCCGCGGGGCCCCAGATGCGCATGTGCTTGAAGCTTGGTTGCCATAGTGACGCTCAGACAAGTCTATCGTCAAAGTATCGTGCTGTGCTAGATGCTAGGCTGAGGCCTGTGCACGAAGGTCAGTCTGAAAACGGCAGACGTCGTGCTAGCTACTGGGTATCGAGAAGCAGATGTCCAACAACTTTGGTGTCGGCCGCCTCTGCAGGGCCTCCCGGCGACAATGACTCTCCGTTAATATATCTGATAATCGTCTTTCGCCCATGCCAAGTGCGCCACGAGCCCTTGGCACGAATCCAATATACTGGCGCTGAACCGGGGACCTTGAGGGCCCCAAAAAATAAATAATCACAAGCACTCTCACTACCAATCTTGACAGAAATAACCATCAATAATTACATAGTCCTGCTAGCGGTGACCTTAGACCCACCGAAAAGCACCACTTTTCCGATTCCATCCTGCGATGCTCGATTTCTCTGCACAATCAAAGATTTTCCGTCGAAGATAGCTTACAATGAGATGTTTTCTACGTCCCACTTTCCCCTGCAAGCTCCGAAGCATTCTCATCATCATTACCTTTACCTCTCATAATCTCCACAACTGCACTACAACAAAAGGCCCTACTTGATTATACCTGAAAAAGTGCCTACTGTTATTACAGCTAAGGGTATAGTCATCGCGCATTCCTAATTTAACAATAGTGTCAATCTTAAAACTCAGTAGTCTTGCTTTGCCTTTACTACCCTTTAGAATAAGACACACCTAGTCACGGCAATGGGCATGCCAAGCAGTGATGTGAGCATTTCCGTTGACAATGTGTTGAATGATGCCCGTATTTTTTTTTGGATTCATACTCACGTCACCGTAGTCCTGTATCGGGATTCCTGGGCTCTTGATTCTCGTCTTGCTTGTTGTAGTCGATGGCTTCTGCAGGTGTGAGTTCATTTCTCAGCAGGCGATGGGGCTGGCTCGGCCTGGGAGGCTGGCTCAGCCTGTTTGTTTTCGGCATGTTGCAGATCTTGTTCCCGATCCTGCGGAGGTATGGAAGAGATCTGAGTCGTGAGCTCCTGGTGCGGAGCTGTAGCGGGTTGTCCTAGTGCGGCGACAGTGTTGTCGGTGCCGGTCTTGCTCGCAGGCTCTGGGTTCGGGCGCGCGGGACTCGAGTCCCGCGAGGCATCGGCGCCTTCAGCGTCCGCGGCGTCCGCGGCGTCTGTGCCTGGCGCAGTTGCCTGGCGCGCGCGCGCTTTTTGATACTCCTGCAGCTTGCTCTGCACGATCGGGGCCAGACCGCCGTGGCCGATGTAGTCGAGAGCGCTCAGCACGTCATCCACGCCGCAGCTTTTGCGGTCCTGCTTGCACGCGAGCTCCCGCGCAAACATGAGCAAGTGGTTCACAAACACCGTAGCGCTCCGCTGCAGCGCAAGCGATACGTCGCTGCTGATCATGAGTCGTTTCTCGGCAACGTCGCCTTCTTCCTGCGACGTCGTCACCTCCTTCGCGAGCCGCAAAATCGCGCTCTTCGGGAACAGCAGGTCGTCCACTGTCAGGCATTCTTGCTCTTTCGTGTAACTCGTGGAGGGGTACTTGCCCTGGGCGTCCTTGCGCCAGCCTTTGGGTGGCATCAGTGCGGATTATCTGCTTTCTTGTAATCGTTCACTGAGTGATCTGGAGCTCTCGCGTCTCGGGTCTCGCTCTGTCACAGATAGATCTACCGCGATATCGGAATAAAAAGGCAATCCCTAATGGTGGGCTCACAAACTTGCTAGCTTACGGCTGTCCACTAGATCAACGCGTCTTGCTTCCCATACATTATTTACTAATGCGAAGTTCCTGTAGTATTATTACATTGAAGATCTACTGCTATATTGGTCACGTGCTCGTCTCTCAGATCAATACCTCGATTTTCCCTTCAATCTTGTCAAATCTTGAAAAATTAATAAAAAGGAAACTTTAATTGAAGGCGATGAGCATCAATCGATCGTAATGATGACAGAATGGTGATTCGAGAGCGACTCAAAGTGGTTCGTAGTCCCAAGATACGACTCTGGAAGTAGACGCGTTGTTGCGTGCCGTGAATATATACCTAGGAAGCCGCACGATGTGGAAATCCGCGCTCGCGAGACTAGGTTTTGGCGCACCAAGAGACAACTCGAACAGCACGAGTCGAGCCACGGACGCAGGCCCCGAGCCTTTGAACGACTATGTGGTGGTGCGTGAAGGTCGTGCTGCCATCCTATTCCCCAAGAGTGAGAGCGTGTTCTATAATCCTGTGCAGCAATTCAATCGTGACCTCAGCGTCACCTGCATCAAGGCTTGGGACAACTTGTACGGAGAGGCTGCGTTTGAGAAAAGTGCCCGTGGGAGCCGTAGCAAGCGGCAAAAGGTCTCCGTGAAGAACGGCGACGTCCGTTATATTCGCATCTTGGAGGCTCTTTCCGCGACCGGGCTCAGGGCAGTTCGCTATGCTGCGGAAATACCACATGTACGCCAGGTGGTTGCGAACGACTTGCTTGCGGAGGCTGTACACTCGATTGAGCGTAACGTGCGCTACAATAAGGTTCAAGACATTGTCACGCCCAACAAGGACGACGCCAATTCTCTGATGTACCGCACCAAGGATGAAAAGACCAAGTTCCATGTAATTGATCTCGATCCATATGGGACTGCAACCCCCTTCGTTGATGCATCAATGCAATCTATAGAAGAAGATGGCCTCCTGTTAGTCACCTGTACAGATCTTTCCGTGTTGGCAGGGAATGGGTACCCAGAGAAGTGCTTTGCGCTATATGGTGGCGTTAACATGATCTCACATGAAGCCACACACGAAAGCGCCTTACGATTAGTTTTGAATTTGCTTAACCAGAGTGCTGCCAAATATAAAAAGACCGTAGAACCTCTCCTCTGCCTCAGTATTGATTTTTATGTTAGAGTCTTCGTCAAAGTGAAGACGAGTCCCATCGAAGTAAAGAATCTTCAATCCAACACTATGATAACTTACCATTGTTCTCAATGTGGCACTTTCCATAATCAGCCATTGGGCAGGAGGCAAGAGCGCCCTTCGAGGAAATCAAAGATCACCAAGATCACCAAGTATTCAGTTGCTCAGAAGACCCCCATCGGCCACAAATGTAAATTCTGTGGTGGAACCTTCAACTTGGCAGGCCCCATGTATGCCGGGCCCTTGCACAACAGAGAGTTTATTGAAGAAGTGTTGCGCATCAATGCAGAAGAGCACGCGCAACTAGATGAAATTTATGGAACCCGGAAGAGAATTGAGGGAATGCTCACATTAGCCAAGAAGGAATTACAGGACTCGCCATTCTATTTTAGTCCAAATCACTTATCGTCCATCTTGAAGTTGCAAGTACCGCCTTTGAGACGTATTGTCGCAGCTTTGGGGTCGCTAGGGTATGCATGCTCACTGACGCATGCACAGCCATCTACGCTCAAGACAAATGCGCCTTGGGAAGCTATCTGGTTTGTGATGAAGGAATCCCATGGACAGCCGTTGGATTCAAGCAGAATGAGTGAAAACACGACCGGCTATAATATTGTGAACAATATGAACGACTGGCTCAAAGATGTCCCATTTGACACCACCAAGATAAGCTTCGAAAACAACGATGCCAGCAAGGAAGTCGAAGATCTGCGCAAGCTGAAGATTGTCAAGTATCAGGAGAATCCGACGAAATATTGGGGGCCCAAGGCGCGGCCTGCGGAAACCTCGAAAAAGTCAGAGGGCAAGCGTCTTGACGCGTAGAGCGCCAATCCACTCGTGGGGCTACTCGCGAAGCCTTATGATAAGAATAAATCAGTGTTAGAGAGCATATAGCAAGCCACTATAGGTACGTAATGCGTGTATACATACAAATCGCGATGTAATGTTATTAATCAAGTCTTGTTCTGTGTGCCAAGCGCAAGAAGGAAAAGGACTCCCCTCCTCTGTCACAAAGAAGACATGCGTCTTCTGCCCCACCGGGAGACAAAAGCGGGCCACATCACTACCACCGTCATGAAGGTTGCCCAGCCTGCCACAGTGGGCACTCTCTTTTTCAGTTCAGCGAGTAACGGCGACCCGCCGAGGCGCGCAGGTGCTGAGCTTTTCTTGACGGAGCTGGACAGATGTCTAGCAAACGCAGCTCTGGTGACAGAATTCCGGACGACACTCAACATGCTGTCACTACACTCGTAAAAGTTTTGATGTTAATTCCGCTGTATGTTTATATCTAGGATACCGCAATAGCCAGTTGGCTTTCTGATGCCAGCTGGATTATTACATTCTACAATAGTGAATGGTCTGTTATATACATCGCAGCTAGACTTGCACCAAGATTCTATTTGCTGTTATCCGATACGTCCCGCAAAATAGCCTTACTGGCCAGTCAAACAAGCTACAATATCCGGCCATCACACCACCACGTTTGTTCAAAATTGCTATTGCAATCTCCTACGAACCTTTCAATCAGCATGTATTCCATTTTGCATGGTCAGGGAGGTAAGGAGCCTTTAATATTGTTTTTCTTCCTTGGTATCCTTTTAATTTACCCCACAATCAATTTAATGTACAGAATATCGTGCTTGACAGCTGTAAAAGGTAGCACAATGACTGTAAAGATGCACAACGTACGATTCCGTAATGGATTGCTTCCAGTGAGATGTTCTAGTAGGTTGATTTAGTGAGTGCGGGAAATATCGGGGTGTTGATTTGTATCCTGTTTGATATAGAAAGATAGTCTGGTGACGGGAAAGATGAGTGTGTCTTGCACTGAAGCCCCGTCATTGGCTGGGCGACGTACGTAGGTAGGCTTGGAACACTGCTGTAGGTCTTGTCTTGCCACGGTGTGAGCATCGGCATTGCAATGGGCGAAACAGAAGGAGAGGGAGTGCGTGTCCATGAGGCGTCTGCATGTTCCAATCGCGCGTTCAGGAGATTGCAAACGTAAGCTTGGAGCCGTCCCGAGTTCCGTCAGCTCGGAGCTCGCACTCTATGCTCCTTCCGCTGGCAGTGAACAGGTTGACCTTTATCTTGGTCGTCGGGTTCTGCGGGGGGAGAATCACGGCCTGGTTTATTGTCTCGGCCTCGAGGTCTTGCGGGACCGCGAAAAGACGTACCTGATTTGTGACCTCGAGGCCGACTCTCGTTGAAACACGGGCCAAGCCGACCTCGAGCTCGGCCAGAGCGCGCTTGCCGGTCTCACAACTCGCGAATAAGCACGCGAGGTCCGGCTCAGTGCTATCTGGAGCTGGATGTCCCGGCAAAAGCATCGTTTCTGGTAGTTTTATAATGTCGAGTAGGGACCTGCCCTGGAACGCGGGCCCGGAGTTGCCCACGTCTTTCAAATCTATCTCTTGGGTGGCAATGAGGCTCGAAGCCGTTGCCTGTAGGTTTGCTATGTTCTCGTCTACAGCCGACAACGCCGCATCTATACGGCTTACGAAACTGAACTGGTTGGATGCCGGACACGTCATTAATCTCTGCATGAAGTTGAGTAACTCGTGTGCCGTGGTTGGCGTACCGTCTAGTGCGAAAGTCGGCTGGTATCCCTCTGTCGAAGTTAATTTTATTTGGTCCTCGAGCCACTGCGTGAACAACATGAAAGACCGTTCGTTGTCTGAAAGCGCATTGATTCCTTCTAACGCAATTTCTAGGACGGATTGTAAATTCATGATAAGTCTCGTCACAGGAGCGAAATCGACAGTGTCGCTATCCACCGTTCTCAGAATTCCGCGTGTTCTCTCGGCAAGTATTAGCAACCTTTCACAAGCAGGTATCAATGCTAACGTCGATACATGCCTGATCTTATCGTACGATTTCATACCTAATTGTTTCCATTGGTTGAAGTTCTCTTTGCCTACTGTATCGTGTAACCATGTTTGTAATGTCGGTGATATTTCTCCCACCAGTAACAGCGACTGTAAATCTTCAAACAAAACTGTCGGCTCAATCGACTTCTGGCATAGACTATCGTGCATGGTCGAGTAGGGGCTCACGTACTCTGCTCTAACCAAATCCAAGTGATAGCTGATATAGTGGTGAAACTCTCTTAAGGAAATCAAAGTCTCAATAAACGGCAAGGCAGTTTCTGAAGTCAATACCAACGAAATGTCTAGTAGTCTTGTTGCAAAATCGTGATAAAAGCACCAATACAAGCCTCCTTCGTGCCCTATAATCTTACAAAGTCTCCCATAATTGATTTGCGATTCGGGTAGCATAATGGAATAATCGCCATTGAATAATAAAGTGAACTGATCCGGATCAATATGATGGAATATTTGCAGATCGACATGTCGGGCGACGTTTCCCCGATCTGCGTTTTTTTCAACGGGGGCAGATTCAGAAGGATCTGGTGAACGCCAGTTAGAGTGCTGCCGGGAATAATCAGTCATAGTCAGTTTTAATGGAACATCAGTCTTCGCAAATCTAATGGGACCAGGCATATCTTGAATTATGTCAGTCTCGAATCTCACCTCTGGATCCTGCACAGGTATTTCTAATCTGTCCCAAAGACCCGAATCGCATACTGTCGTTCGAGATCCGGCTCGCAGAAAGGCAACCAGTCGACCTTTCTTGAAAGCATCATATATTCTCAGTGATCCGTCTCGGTGAAATAAAGCAAAGAACCGGCCTGTGCTGGAGTCCCATTGGAAATGGACAACACTGTCGACGTCTCTCACCACAATTTGTGCTACTGTAGCTCCATCTGAATTTCGATGTACGGCGAAGCCCCGTTCCACACTTCGAACGTGCAACGGGTACAATGGGTCAGGGCAAACGCAGGTCATCTTGAAAGGTAGCCAGAAATATCGGCTACTTATACAGGGCTTTTCAATTGATCTGCTAAAAAGATCCACTACCACGTGGTTGTGGCCTCTTGGTGTATATGGTTAGAACAGGGTTTGATTTTTCAGTGTTATAGAATTGCGCTAAGCACTTCAATCTTTGGTGAAGAATGTCTCGTTATATGCTTTGTGGAGAAAGTATTACTATTGATTAAGAGAGGGCTGTACTTGTAAACGATTTGCGCAATGTTTCGAAAGGAACCGCAAATCAAGAATCTGAGCAATCTAAAGAATTCTGAGCGGCGAAGTACGCTCGAGAGATGTCGCGAAGTGTTATTGAAAGATGCTAATCCAGAGGACTACAAGTTTCCGACAAATGCTGTGCTCCAGACCGCATTTTCGAATAACCACGGTGATCGCGGTCATATATACACAGATGCCAACAATGTTCCGATTTGGTGCAATGTCGATGATAACAAGCTACATTTTCCCACGGTTTACACTCTTTGGTCTTGGCCTAGTGCACTTCCCATGGTTCGCACGCACGATATCGTGATAGAGGAATATATCTACAACGGATCAAATCTCATGATCAGTGGTTGTGTACCGCCATTTGACTCCAGGTTGGTTGCGGGCACGCTCTGTGGTATTGTCTCTAGAAAGACACCGTCAGTAGCAGTAGCGGTTGGCATCGTCGACCTCGATTTGCCAAGTTACGAGACAGTTTACGGAAAGAAGGGTGTTGCAGTGCGCATATTACACCATACCCAGGACGAATTGGGTCGTAAATTCAAAGTGAAGCTGATGCCGCCAACTGATGCAAGCATCGATTCGAAACCAGTTTCAGATGTTGAACCAAATGTAAATGATCATGTGGCAAAAGTTTCGACCCAGATGGGCCAGGTATCGGTTTCCGATATTGCTGATGTGGTTCAAGAGATAAGTACTGAGGAAGTTGATGATTTGTTGACGAGAGCCGTGTACTACACACTTATTTCTGATCCATCGTTTAAAGTCCCTATATCAGCTTCCAGTTTTATATCTAAACATGTCATGAAAAATCTACCGCCCAATCTGAGCAGAGAAGCAGTAAATATCAAAAAGTCATCATGGAAGAAAACTGCAAAGTTTATCAAGCATTTAGAGAAGCAAGGATTTATCAAAGCTAAGGGTAAAATTGAAGATATTACAATTATCAGTGTTAATAAAGAAAAGCCTGAATTGAAAAGTTTTGTCCATTACAAAAAGCCAAGCGCTCCAAAATCGACAACACTGAAGAGAGATGCACAGCGGACCGGCAATGCATCATCATCCGCCAAAACTATGATGGAATCTGTTATTTTATATAAAGCAAAAAATCAATACGCACAGCAATTCATGTCAATTATGGATTTACCCTTTGATCAACTATATTCCCCAAGTGAGTTGAAAAAATCCTTGATTGAATACATCAACTTTAAAAGCTTAACGGACAAAAAAGACCCCAAAAAGGCTCTACTGGATGATCTTTTATTTTTCATGACAATTGGTCATAAGAAAACCGAAATTGCAACTTCCAGGCTCGTATCCAAATCCGAATTAGCGGATCCATTTCTTCAAAACAACTTCATTCAACATCATCAGATATACAAAGCTGACGGGACAACTTTATATAAATCCCCACGTAAAGGTAACATTCCACAGGTGCAATTAGTTACTGAGATGAAAATCCACAAAAAAGTAGTAACAAGGGTTGCCAATTTCGAAATATTCGGTGTGGATGCAGACTTGTTGGCTTCTGATCTCAAAAAATTATGCAACGGTTCTTCTACTATCAATGAAACAAAAATCAATGGTAGTTCATGCACAGAGGTTCAAGTCCAAGGACCACATGGCCCCTTGGTTATAGATTATTTAGCAAAACAAGGTATACCTGGCAAATGGATCAAATTTGATAACAAAGTAAAGGGTAAGAAGAAGAAAAGCCAACACCATTGAGTTTACACGTTATATAAATCTGAGTAGTTTTACATCTGGCATTGCAATTTATCCCATATATATTTAGTCACGAATGTCTCACTCAGATCTTCGCCGAGTGGAAGTACATCCATCAGATTGTCGTTCGTCAACGGGTCTTTGGTTTCTATCAGGACCTGTTGGTGCTCGGAATCTAAAATTACTCCAAGTGAACGATACAGCTTCAACTGTAATATTTTAGAACTGGCATTAATATCATCTTCAACAGGTGTATCATTTTCTGATGATGTCTTAATAGATCGATCATGCTCCTTTACGAATTTCTCTATTTTGAGGTCAAGTTCGTTACGCATTTTTCGTACTTGGTTCTCAAGCACGTCTATTGACTTCAATGTCTTATCGAGTTGATGTGTTACAGCAAATTGTTCTTGCTCAGCTTTCAGCTTGTCTATCACAGAGCTTAAGCGATCTATCTCCTTCTCTAGCATTCTTATGTTGTTTTCAATATCTTGGATCTTCTTCTGTTTATGCTCAAGGTTGATTCGCGCTGTATCTCTTATCTGTTTGGTATTTATTTTTATCACTTTCAATGCATTGAGGTCCTCTTCAATTACAAAATTTTCATTGAGCTCCTTTAATAGCTCGAGGGCTTTCATGGTCATAGTTTGGAGTCTTCAAACCAAGTATCAGTCGTTGTCTTAATATTTGTATGCACATTCGAATTTTATGATTTCCTTATTACCATTTGTTTTTTTAAAAGTATAAACCTACATACAAATACGTATTCAACATACTTACTATATATCACAGTGAACCAGATATTATAACCTGCTATATGTTTATTCATCATTACCGTGAGACATGATCCGTAGAATTGATAGGAATAGATTAACAATATCCAAGTAAAGAGACATCGCACATTTCACTTCTTGACCTAATGACACTTTCCTGAATATTAACTGAGTGTCAACGAATAAGTAGATTGTGAAAACGACTGCTCCCATCCAACCATAGATTAAGTCGTACATGCTACTGAAACCGAATAGTAATGCACATAAACCCATGCCGATTATGAAAAGAAGAGCATAATTCAACCAAAAGTATATTGAAGAGAATGAATGTTCCGCAATAGCAAATCGTTCTGAGAGAGATGCTAAGGTAACGCCAACAACGACAACGGAAGTGAGTACCAAAGCGCTCAATACTGTGTTTGCATCATAAGCCATGGTCACAAGTGACAAACAGTAGGCCTCTGCAGCAGTGAATACAGCGAGCATCGCCATCTGCTTCTTTTTGGTCAAAGCGTACCATGGTAGTTCTATATCAGATGGTGGTTGCTGGCCTTCAGCTAATAATGGATCTCTTGGACCCTCGAGCTCCTCCACGGTAGGTGCCCACGCTAGCCAGAAACACGTCACAAGCGAGAGTACCATGGAGCAGTAAAATATCGCTAGGTGCTGGATTACAAACGTTTGTAGCGACGCACTTTTGGTAACAAAGAAGGACCAGGACAAACTGGCTAACAGCTGTGCAGATAAGATCGAGTAAACTTTGTGCATGAATTTCTGACGTACTAGTGGCTCGCAAGAGGACACCATAACCGAGTACTTGAAGTCATCCGGTATAAATGGCCCATCTGTTCTAGGATTGGGGTCTGCTTCCTCGTAAGGTGGCGGTGCCCATTGTGTGCCTGTATTTTGATTAGTAGCAGTTGTCTTGGACATACTGGACGTTTTGCTGCGTGCTTAGAGAAGCATCTTCCTCAAAAGATACAATATACAGGCTTATTTTATAATCTGGTAACCTTATTTTATATAGTCTTGATAGAACGTAATGATAGACAGACACGAAATTTCTGGAAAACAGCATGGTTCACTAGCACCATTTTCTTACAGACATATAATGCTTTGAATTTTCGGATAAGTCTGGGATAGCCTCTTGTCCAAGGGTACTTAGAGGATAAGCGGACTAAATCAATCAAGATGACAGTAGCGATCTATGAAGGCCAAGGTAAATGTTGTTACTTATATAAACCTCGGAAGAGCTCACAATCGATTTAGATATTAATACCAGATGCTCATCTAAACAAGCATGTTCCTATAAAAGAAATAGAATGATACGGGGCGTAATATCTAATGCCAAACCACAAGAAAATCATCTTATATTGTAGTTGATAGAGAACCTCTTAAGAGCTACACTACATGTTAGAGGAGTTCAATCTGTACATATTTGGTCTTGATTATCATGATAAATATTATACTCTTCGCTAACGGCAACATTACGATCCGCTACGAGACATTTGGGATGTAAACACAGCGTATTGAATTGGCAATCATGATTTACTCTGACTAATAAGCGTGCTAGTTTCGTCATTATGATGAATCTGTTATGGCAGTTTGCCAGTGCTGGCTGTACTCTGGAGTCACCGCAACGTTGTTCATAGACGTGCTTCAGGCATTCCCTCAAATGTTCACTAGTAACGGCAATGTTTAATTATTATTAAGGTTGTTTGGCCGAGCGGTCTAAGGCGCCTGATTCAAGATTAGTTTCTTAACAGTGGTTAACTACTGTGAGCACTCAGGTATCGTAAGATGCAAGAGTTCGAATCTCTTAGCAACCATTTTTTTTAAATATTAGTGAGACCGAATCACTCAGTCATGAAGTCTAAAACAAATCCCGGGAGGACTCTTTATAGGGACATATATGGGTCAAATCCATACTCAATTAAGTCGTTTAGGCGCGAGCTGGTCTGTACAGTAACTTAACTCAAAATGTATATCTTTTGAGGTTGGACGAAAAAAACGTGCTCACTTATCTTATTTGTAGTCTATTTTGCGGATTAAGAGTCCCCCCGTATTAGGCCACCTAGGTATTAAATTCTGCACTGAAGGGCTAAGGCCACCTACGAAATGCTATCACAAACTGGCGCCTTTTATACTCAAGTGAAATAATTAGCAGTTATCATTTGCCCGGCTTAGTTCTACATATAAACACTACTTTGACTAATCTAGGTACAAGATTGTAGGAGACTGCAACGGTGCAGCTTTCTTCAAAAATCATCAAAACGTGAGTTTTACTTACTGTATATCTGTTAACATTTTCGCATAATAATTTTTAGATACAAACATCATCGAATTCTTGATCTGGTAATGATGATCTGATATAATTAATGCTCTTGGCATGATAACTATATAACCTGTTGACCGGAAACCTATTCTACTGAACCAATATACTGTTTCAAGCCGGAACACTATTCCTTTTTGCAGATTGGCTGCAAATTGATTGTATTAGTGAAATCAATAAGCGATATCTTTTTGTCACCTACTGACTGCAATCTGGCACAGTAATTGATACTTGCCGGATAACCACATCATCATGAGGGATTACAAGCTGGTGGTTCTGGGTGCCGGTGGTGTTGGCAAATCGTCCTTGACCGTGCAGTTTGTCCAGGGAGTGTATCTAGACACATATGATCCAACTATCGAGGACTCTTATCGAAAGACTATTGAGGTCGACAATAAGGTTTTCGATTTAGAGATACTTGATACTGCAGGTGTAGCTCAATTTGCAGCAATGCGTGAGCTCTATATCAAGTCTGGAATGGGTTTCCTTTTGGTGTATTCTGTCACGGACCCACAATCTCTACGAGAATTAATGGAGGTACGCGAACAGGTGATGCGAATCAAAGACTCCAACCGTGTCCCTATGGTTCTCGTAGGAAATAAAGCTGATCTGGTAGATGACCGCACTGTAAGTGTTGAGGATGGTATTGAAGTCAGCAGTAAATGGGGTCGTGTACCATTCTACGAGACAAGTGCATTACTGCGCAGCAACATTGATGAAGTTTTTGTGGATCTGGTTAGGCAAATAATAATCCATGAAATGGAAAACGTTGCAAATAAATTTGAAAGTAGAAACACCAGTCAAACACTATCAAATAATCCAAATTTTAGTCAAGATGTACTCAAAAAGACCAACGAATCGAGAACTTTACTAAATGCCTCTTCGGAGGGCAACGTAAGCGTCAATCAAAACACCTCGAAGAAATTCAACAGTTCAAATGAAAGCTCCTCCAAGATAATCAACAAATCTAATGAAGCGATAGGTGCATTAGATAAAAAGGTAAATAAAAACCTAAGCAAGGACAATCTTAAATCTGCACAGACTACCAAGAGGGGGCCAAGTTTAGAGTCTAAAACTGATAAACAGAAGTCTGCTAAGGTCAATTCAACAGCTAAGAATGTCCCAACCAAAATAAACAGAGAACTGAAATCCTCGAAGAAAAAAAAGAACAGTGCATGCATTATTTTATGATCATGATTATCAGACATCAGCGTTTTCTAATGCTTGTGCCAAAGCCATAACAAATTAGCGATACTATAATCCTTTTTGTGATTGAAGCTTTAGAAGTTTGACGCTCGAGATCGTTATCTGTTCGATTCCTCTTTTTATCAATTGAACGAATATTTGGAAACCTATTTGAAGATGAATATATAGATTGATGGGCTTGACGTATAATTTATTGTATTTTATACGCAAATGTAGATATTATATAAGGATCAGGATTATTTGAACCATATGCTTACACGGAATTGGGGTTCGACGCGGAAGATGATGCAAGTTTCAAAACAGAAGCCGTTTCTAGAAAGTCAAGTGGCATCGACCATTGTTAGCATGCATTTATGGTATATATTCATATTTGCCATTCACCGTTTCCTTTATGAATTCTTTGTCTATCAGATTAACCAGAGATTGCTTGAAAAGAGCATGTTTCAGCTCAAAGCGTTCCAATAGTTCCATTTTCGCTTGATCGTAGAGGCATTTGTAATCAAGTTCCTCACTGCCTTTCAAAGATCGTATAAGAGTAGAATTGACAAGAGGCAACCTCGACTCATCAATCACATTATCTTTCAAATCAACTGTGCTTGCTGTGGAAGTATTACTTGATATTATAGTTTGAATTCTAAGTTTCGTCGAATTGGATGTGAAGTTCTCATTGATAGTAAAAACATCGTCAATACCAATATTTCTCCCTTCCGGAGATTTCAAGAGAACACGAGTTTTAGGGGGAATTGTCATTGATAGTAATTCTCTTTTCATATCAGAGTCTGTTAAACCTGTTAAATCCTGGATTAATGGGATTGACAGTTTTTCGTGCTCTTCAAAGAGCAATAGGATCGAAGCTGCCGGCACAGACATGCTTATTTCATGATAGGACTTTGCAAATTGATGACCTATTTCCACAATCTCGAGATGACAAGACCATTTAAGTATCCTTTCGTTGTACTTGTTCCTGTAAAAATCTGTAAAACCAGACCTGATGTCTTCCATATATTTGGGCAATTTTGTGACTGCGTCAATTATTTCTGGATTCTGAAATGGCCAAGATGTTACTGTAAGGACCTTTGCCTCAAAATTTGGATTACCAACATAACCAACGCTTTGTTCACTGGCTTTGAAAGCATTAGTCAAAGTAGCTGAGGTATTTATATCTCTGAGCATTCCCTCTAATTTGTTAGTGAACAGAGTACCTAGCTCGTCTTTTAGTCTATTTACCAGCCATCTTTCACATTCAACAGAAGAACGCTGTTGTAGAAGACGTTTTGACAGAAGTTGTTGACAGTACTGCTCAAAAATGTCTCTCTCAGAGAGCAATTTGAATAACTTGACACAGTTCTCAATTTTTTCCTTCGCAACAGCTATTTGTGCTTTATCAATAGTGAGTTTAAGGTTCATATCCAGATACAAAGCAATGTACTCAACAGATTGCTTACCTGTAGTATTCAAAAGATCAGCAATGAGATCATTAAGAAGGTTCTCCGTCATACTATGCTTCGATATGTCACGAGAGTAACTCTTTTCAGATTTAGTATGATAAAAATCACATTCTTTAAACAATTTGCCGTAATGGTCGAAAGCTGATAGAATCATAACAGACCATCTACATGCTACTTGACTCCTTTTCTTTGATGGCTTAACTGGCGGTAAATCCTTAAGAGCATTTTGAAGATAATCCTTAACTTCAGCCCAAAACTTGCTCTGAAATTTCTCATCTGTGGATAGATCAAAAATTCGAGTAAGTAAATTGGCATCAGATTTATCTATACCAATTGCTATCAATTTGGCTAAGTATGGGTCAAATTGCGTGCCCAATAGAGTAGCATCTATCTTAGAACTCAATTTGGCAATTGTATCGGAATTTAGAAATTGCTTAGCAAGATAAATTTCAAACTCCTTCAGCTCATGGACCCTGTTTAAACAATCAATAGGCTTCAATGTGATCCCGCGCATTAACGTGTTATAGAATACTTCTGTTGCCTCCAAAAAATTAGTTTCGAAATATATTGCGTAGAAGCTATCATTATTCTCTTGCAGCGTTTCCATCATAGACAACAAAGTTTTCCAGTAATCTATTATCTTTGAATTTATTTCGCGGGAAAAACGTAATTGATTAACTTGTTCAATGATAACCGGAATCAGTTGTGTATTCAAGGGTTTCAATAAATAATCCTTGAATGCTGCGAGACAAAGATCATATATCTCCAAAACTCGGCTTTCTTTGCAATAAACTTTATCCATATATATCATCAGATCACTAATAATTTTGAACTGCTTACAGTTATCGATCCAACACTCACATATCGCGGATACAATCCCATCACTTGAAAGAGAACTTGAAAACTTCTGATTTCTTATTAACTCAAATCTTCTTCTTTCATAATCCTCGAATTTCGCATAAAGCTTCGAGCCATACTTGTTAAACACAAGTTCGTATATTAGCCGATATAGCCTCTCATAGGACAACTCACTGAATTCAAATCTATGTATACAATCAAAAGCTTTCTTTAATGTTTCCCATGCTTCTTCAAATTGGTTTTCGGTGAACTTTATACGCTGAGGTATGCGAATTCTAGCTTTCCGTGATATCATCGACCTTGAATGTAGCGTAATTCCAAACAACTGTAAATACCTTATCGTGCTATGATAAAAACCATTTGCTTCTCTTCTCAAGAGATGATCTGGGCAGGAAATACATAAATATCAAATTCCTTGAATTTTGAGATCTTCCATAGCTCTCTAATTATAGTGGAGAACGTAGCTCAAGCGGCTATCGTTGACAGAAGGAGTCTATAAACACTACTCGATAAGCGCAACATGTCATCACTGGATGTTTTTGATGTACTCAACATCAAACAGAAGGCGAAAAGCCCACAAGAAAACGCCGCCTCAAGCTCATTTGGAATCAAAACGCCAAAACCTCAAGTTACAGGTATTCAAAGAGAATTATACAATCTACTTGGTGAGAATCAACCTCCAGTAATAGTTTCCTCTGGAAACAAGTTCAAAAATAAGCTCAAATCTGAAGCTAAAGCCTCGCCCTGGTCGAACACAGAATTTCAAGTCAAGGATTCTATCAAACTGCGACATTGGACTAAAGGAGCAAAGGAACTGGTGGAAGCAGAGAAAACAGAATCTCCTTTTGCTAAATTTGATGTACATTTGCGAATTCCTTCATTCTCAGAGGAAGAATATCATGCCTTTATGAAACCAAAGGAAGGCCGAGAAGATAATGAGGAGAAATTCGAAGAGTGGGATTTTCAGGAAGTTGCCTATCTTTTTGACAAATGCCGAAAATACGATTTGCGCTGGTTTATTATTCACGATAGATACACATATAATGGCGGGAGATCGTTGGAGGACCTAAAAGAACAGTTTTATCGAGTTTGCCAAAACTTCTTTGAATTCAACGACCCAACAGATCCTTTACTACCGAGTTTGAACTTTTCAAAATCACAAGAAGAAGAACGTAAGAAGTATCTAAAAAGACTTCTAGCACGTACAGCTGCCGAAATTGCTGAAGAGGAAGCACTTATCATTGAATCACGTAAATTTGAGATGGCTGCCAGAAAGACTTTAAACGAAAGAGAAACCCTTTTAAGACTCCTAGATTCGCCTCATTCAAATCAATCAGTAAACCAATACATGAATTCTCAGGGACTTACACAATTGTACAACACGCTTTTATCTGACAAGTCAAGAAAAAGAAAACACGACACAGCTATACCAGAAAATCCATGGATGAAACAGCAACAACAATTTCTACATCAGCGTATGCAATTACAGCAACTGCAAGAACGCAAAGCAGAAGTTGCTGCTTCTTCGGGCACTGTATCTGCAGTCGGTACACCAAGTGCTACACCAGCTGGATTGGGATCTCCAGATTCGATGGGATCACCTAGAAAGACTAAGAAACAAAAAAACGAATTACAAGCAGCATTGAAAAAGAAATCAGATAGTGCATACGCCGAACAGTTGGTCAATAGATTCACAGCAGAAGAGAAAAAATATTTGGGAATCATCACCCATGGTGAGAAACTTTCTCCTGGTGTATATCTGCGATCTACCAAAATCCCTACTTACAAACCGGCATTACAAAACAAGGTCAACTCAGTATTGCAAGAGTTGGGAATTCCAATGAGACCTGCTATGCCATCTTACGAGGTAACAAAAGAATACGACGAAATGTTGAAATCTGTACTGGTGCTCGTTAATCTGAAAAAATACATCGATAAGATGGAGGCCAATAAAGCAATAATAGAAACGAATAAATTATGAAAATGGAATTTAACTAGCCCTATATGGTCTTGATAATAATACAAGGATCATTAGAAAATGATCATTCCTCTGTCAAAGTATTCTTATACTCACGCAATGCAGCGACAATATAATTATCATCGATTGTTGGGTTCGCTTTACTTATAGCGGATAAATTATCTGTCAACAAGTTCAAATCATGTGCAGCTTGTATGAGCTCAGAATTTTGCATATCTAATTTAGTTTGTAAAATGCCATCTGCCTTGCGCATCTTTTCAAGCACATCGTCAAGAGACAGATTTCTCTTCAATTGCCACATTTCCAACTTTCGCGTCTCTTTATGACGTTGCTCTTGGAAAAATTGATATACACGGGACTCAGTTTCACCTATTTTCAATTGATCCACATGGCGATAATCTTTGAACCATGCATATATCACTGAAGAGTCAAGAGTCGGCCATCGTGATAAGAGAAACTCTTCAAATGTATTGGCATCGATCTTGGAGGTTAACTGCTGACTATTGAGATAGTCAATGAGTAACTTCTCTGGATTCATGGTAAGGATATTTTGACGTTATAGTTCAAATTAGTGATGTTGTTTTCGTGTATTTTTTTTTTAATTTATCTATATCATTCTAGATTCGAAGCGTTGTCTCTAAGTCATCGAGTCTACTGCGTCTTCCCCGTTTTCCAACCATCCTATCCGACTCCCTCTTGAGTCTTCTCATATTACGTTCGCGCTCAATGCTGCGTTTTTGTATCTCTTCTGGTGTCAACTTCTCAACTCTTGGGCACCATGCGGCTCCCAATGTCTCAACGTCCATACGTATACCAGACAGGTAGCCAAACGCTGCGTAATTGGGGATATGCCCTTGGTTATGCATGTGTCCCTCTAGCCATTCTTTCTTCATCTTGATCAAAGATTCGTACAATGCATTTGTGATCATTGGTAAGAAATCTCTTGTTAGACCCAAGTCCTTGACGACCGTTTCTGCGAACTGTTCAGGTCCGAACGTATCGTCTTGCAAAGCCCATTGGAAGTTATCTTCGTAGAACCTGTTGCTTATAGAACATGTTAAATTTACGATCACCTGTAGGTCCGTTGTTACCTTGGCTGCAGCAGCAGTTTCGTGCTCTTGTAGTTGATCCTGAATTGCTGAGACGATCTTGGAGTGAATACCTGTGGAAGTCGTTGGAAAATCGAGATCTCTACAGTAGATGGTAGCGAATTCTGCGGGTGTTACTGTTTTGTCATTTGCGTTCCACGTGAAAGTATCCTGAATGGTGTGTCCGTTGTGCTCAATGTTGATGGAAATCGGTACTATAACAGGTGCAGTCGAGCTTGCTACGGCCGTTGGGGCACGTGCCAACCTGGCAGCGAGACCCAAGCGGTATGGTGTGGCTAACTTACCTTCCAAGAAAGTCTCCTTGATTCTGGGGTAGCGTAGAGCGCTGAACGGCTCCGTTTGCTCTGTTATATCTGGCAAAGTGGCACCAGCGACAGTTGAGTTATCAACAACAGGATCAGCAGGGACATTCGTGTCAGCACTTAAGGCAGGGTTTGCAGGAGTTGCCGCAGCGGCGTCCTCGCGAGCCCTGTTGTCGTCGTCCAAATCATCGAACAACTCGTTAGCAGCGTCGAATTCGGCGTAATTGACCAGTTTTGCACGCTTACCGTGGCGCTGGGCGCCCGGTCCATTGCCCGGCAGCACTGTAACTAGAGGAATGTCCTCGTCCTGCCGTACACGATTGTGCAGGTTACTTAGGTATGCCTGGGGAACCATCTGGTGTGTATATTTGTCCGACATACTTGTCACTGAATCAGAACTCAATGCTGTCGACTTGGTCTATGTTAGCTGTATGGATCTGCAAACCAAAACGCTTGTGATTCTTCTTGCAGGGTTTAAATTCGCGCCAGTTGAAGGTTTAAATCCCAGTAAATAATATGATGTTAGATTAGCTCCTTATTTCGAAGAAAAAGAGTGTTGTCGGAACTCTGTTTTACTACTGATCTGTTAAGGTTAGTTACTAAGTTGTTAAGAATTTCACTTGAAGATTAAATAATATGATGAATTAAAGCGTTGCTCATCATAGTTGTTCTTGAAAGTAAACATAAACAAGTACAGGCCACAATTTACGATGAGCATTTAGTGAGCTAGTAGTAACAGCAGTGGGCCCAGAAACAGCAATAGCATTTGTGAATGGGCAAGGGATTTGTTCATCCAGACTTTTCTCTTCTGCAGTAGGCCAGTTGCAACTTATGCTGTGTTACGATCTAAGCAAACTGGCGCTATATAGTGAGTGCGCGGCGTTTAAAGGTAAAGCCCTGAGCTGCTCATTGCACGTTGCCCGTGGTTCTTGGCTCGCGTGGTAACTATGTCTTGAATATCTTATCACTTGTGACGGTTTCTGAAAATTTTTCATATGGCAATCTATATAAAGTCTAAGATACCATCTCATCTCATCACCCTCCGCTGGTCACAACGGCACGACTCCATAAAATGACTTTCAGCGACTTCAGCAAGGTTGAGACTTTACAGAAGTTGGACGGCGCCTTGGCGTCCAACTCCTATGTGGAAGGGTATGTCACGTTGCCGTAATGCAGGAGACGCAGCAGCAGAAGGATGATCGCACATCTTTGGTCCGTGTTTATGACGGGAAGTAAGACCCCCGGTATGAGTGACACAGATGGTAGTGCCTAGACAGCACGCAACTCTGACAGCGCATTGAGCTTCTCCAGCATGCTATTACCGATAATAATAGACCCGTTGAGTCAAGCGACCGAGTTACTAACATATGTTATCAGCACACAAGCTTCCCAAACGGATGTTTCTGTTTACAGAGCCTTCCAGGCCAAGTACCCAAACCTCACCCGCTGGTTGAACCACATGGGTAACAAGACCGACTCCTTTGAGAGCTTCCCCAAGGGCTCCGGTGCCCCAGCTGCTGCTGAGGACGACGACGAGGACGTTGATCTCTTCGGCTCCGACGACGAAGTCGACGAGGAAGCTGAGAGAATCAAGGCTGAGCGTGTTGCCGAGTACCAAAAGAGAAAGGCCGAGAAGGGCCCTAAGGCTGCTGCCAAGTCAATTGTCACCTTGGAGATCAAGCCTTGGGATGATGAAACTGATTTGGATGAGATGTTGGCTCATGTCAAGTCCATCGAAATGGAGGGTCTAACCTGGGGTGCTCATCAATACATCCCAATTGGCTTTGGTATCAAGAAACTACAAATGAACTGTGTGGTTCAAGACGACAAGGTTTCTTTGGATGAATTGCAAGAGGCTATCGAGGCTGACGAGGATCACGTCCAATCCACTGACGTCGCTGCCATGCAAAAGTTGTAGAGCAAATTTGTATAAATTAGTACTTTAATAATGCCATAGACGGTGTCGTTTCCACGTAATTCCGACCAACTGTACACTCGATCAACCTGGTTTATAGTTTTTATATCCATTTGCACACAAAGAAAATTATGTACTGAGAAGTAAATAGTGGAAAGCATTGAAGTATCGTCATAATATGCATAAATTCTCATATTGTGATCGAGAACTTAAGAATAAGTAGGAATTGGAATTATGAATTGTCTCGTAAAGCTTTTACAAATGGATGCTCATACTTGTAAAGAGTAGACATCGTGGAATTTACCGTCCACTGCCATGAATTTTTAATATTTTTTGTTGATATTATTTATCAGCCTCCGACAGTTTTTATTGGCATTTGTTACCGTTACCTATAATTCGTTGTGAATTGGAAGTGGTTAAGTTATCCCCAGTCCCCAGTTTTTTGTGCAGTTATGTAAAGAAAGTAGTCGTAGGAAGGTAAAAATTCCCTCTCATTATCTATGACACTGCATTTCTAAGGAAGAAATATGTTCACTAACTACTCGAGGTAGCGCTCTTCTGTTAATGATACGGAATCATGCAACATAACTTCGAAATTCATAAATACCAAACATCTGTTCACAAATCTTTATTCTATGACAGAGGAGTAACGGGAGCATAACATCAAATACTGAGAATTGCGTAATATAGAATTTGGTTCATTATATTAACTAACTGGGTGTATCAAGAAACTTGTACCAGGAATTTCTCTGTAAGCTACCACAGGTCTCGCACGGCAGAATTTTCTCTCAACATGGTCATGGGCCTGGTAACATGTCTGCCAGCTATCCAGAATTAATATGGCCTAATTTAGATTTCCGACCAGTTGCCATAACAAAACTTCACCATCTTGACATTTATTACTTCATCGCTTTGATAGAACTTTCATGAAACATAAAATATCACCGATGATCAATAGTTAAACTGTGATGAAGATCTGAAAGCAGAGTCTGGACCATGTCTGGACTAAACACTACTTCTCGAGAGTTTCTAACATTTGCCATCACTGCGAGCGTTGCCCTGGGTGGGATTGCGGCAGCTTTTCATACAATAACGACGCGAAATCGGAACAATCAGTTCAATGTTCATGATGGCATCGAAAAGCTAATCGGTAACACACCTATGGTATTGCTGAAGACACTATCAAAAACACTTGGAGTCGAGGTGTATGCAAAGCTCGAAATGAGAAATCCAGGTGGCAGTGCTAAAGACCGTGTTGCACTACAAATAGTGCTCGAAGCTGAGCGTATGGGATACCTCCGCCGAGGTGAACCTGGGACAGTATTCGAAGGAACAAGTGGCTCTACAGGTATTTCTCTGGCATTGATTTGTAACGCATTAGGCTATCGTTCACATATATCTTTGCCAGACGATACATCGTTAGAAAAAATAGCTCTACTGGAGTCTCTGGGTGCTACAGTAAATAAGGTACGACCTGCTAGCATTGTCGACCCGGATCAGTACGTGAATGCGGCTCGAGCAGCCTGTAACAAGATGTGTGATGAAACAAATCAACGTGGTATCTTTGCCGATCAATTCGAGAACGAGGCCAATATAAGAGCCCATTTGACAACAACGGGCCCTGAGATTTATAGACAAATGCAGGGACGTATAGACGCCTTCATTGCAGGATGCGGAACTGGGGGTACGATATCAGGCGTTTCACAATATCTCAAATCGTATCGTAGGCTTCTTAATTGCCATGTCGTTCTAGCAGATCCACAGGGATCAGGCTTCTTCAACAGGATAAATCATGGTGTTCTGTATGATCAGGTTGAACGTGAAGGAACCAGAAGGCGACACCAGGTAGATACGCTAGTCGAGGGAATAGGATTAAACCGTATAACTCGCAACTTTGAACTTGGCGAGCCTTACATTGATGAATCAATTCGTGTATCTGACGCACAGGCAATCAAAATGGCCAAGTATTTATGTGTTAATGAAGGACTTTTTGCAGGCAGCAGTACTGCTGTCAATGCAGTAGCCGCAGTACATCTTGCAAAAAAAATGTCTCCTGGCTCCCGCATAGTGATAATAGCATGTGATAGTGGCGATAGACATCTGAGCAAGTTCTGGAAGCATGCAAAGAACGTAGATCCCACAATCACATTAGAGCAGGTAGTAGCTCATGAATAATTGATTCATGTTGACTAAAGTTATTTAATTTAGCATTTATAGAAAACCCTAGTTAATATGATATAAACTGATATTATCAAGACAAGAGAAATATCCAAAGACTTGCTTATGATTGCAGCATAAATACAATTGTATTTACTTCAGATTGTTAAACTAATGCAGGAGATTATATTTGTATCACCTCAGCGATACCTGGCTCGCAGAACGAATTGGAGAAGCACGCAACATAGAAGTGGATATGTGCCCATTCTAAAAAGTGATCTTCCTCGATTTCAAGAGCTCTGGAAGCATAAAGTACCTGGGAATTCATTTGATGGCAATGCTTTAGATAATCCTGAGAACGCTAGCGATTCATTGCCTCACACAAAGTTGAAGAATCAAGATAATGATCGTAATGATTCTACCAAGAAAATAAGATATCGTAATCCCATGCAATTCCTACCGATATCTGAAGAAGAACGTCAACTAGGTACTGTGGCATTGACTCATGTACCGACGAATTTGATTAATTCTAAGATAGAGCAACTCGTAGCGAAACTCTTGGAATTGATTGAGGTGTTTGATTCAACGGCTGTTTGGACCGCCATTGTGCTCCCAGGGCTTGAAACTAAAGATGTTTTTATAAGATTCTCAAATAACCAAGAAACAGGCCAAATAGTGTCAAGGTGGCGCTGCCTGATATTTCCAATCAAGTTCAAACAATCGAATGGCACTGATATAACGATAAATATGCACCACGACATTCAAGTGATACAAAAAGCTGATACAAGAGAAAATGATGTGGATCGCGATGCCATACAGGTAAAACTAAAGTCTTTCATTGAGACTTTTCTAACAGATCAAGATGCCAAAGAGGCTATTTCAGAGCCACAACAAAACGATATTCAATATCAAATCGACAAGTCTACATTATCAGACATTCCGGAGCGAGATTTGGATCAACTTTGCAAGGACATTATTGAATTTAGAACCCGGGCCATAAGCTTAGATAAAGAGCGACAGATGTTAGAGAGGCACCTCGAGAACAAAAAATCCAAGCAACGGATGCAGCAATTATTTGATCAGATCAAGAGAAGCCAGTATAAGCGCGATGAGGACCGAAACTCTGAAACGATTGATGAAAACCCTAACCTCGAGGACGAAGACGAGGTGGATGCAGTTGATGTTTCCGACTATATGCTTGAACAACAGCGGATTGCCAAGGAAAAGGAGGATGCAAACAAACGATATAAATCCCTACTGGAACAGAAATATAATACCTTGAATGCCAAGCTACAATCACTACAAGTACGAATTCAGGAAGCAGCAAAATATGAAGAGGAGTTGGAAATCCAGCGGCCTATCCACCTCAAAGAATTACATCATCTGGCTAACGACGAGCATTACGATCATCGCAGAACCTTCCGTCTAGAGGAGGAAGAAAACGACAGAATCAATAGAGAAACAGAAAAAGATGCTGAAACAGAACTCACGGCAAATCGCGTTGCATCGCAACCCCAGAAAGCAACGGAGCCCGATCGCACGAAGACCGCTGAGCCGGTGAAGATCGAACTAAACTTCCGAAAGTCTAGACCCAAAGTGGAGCCAACGGCAGACATCAAGGCTGCTCAGGACATCTTGCCATACGAGGGCCCTGAATTGCAGCAAAGGCTTGCGGCACTCAAACAGAGCCGTTTGGTAGACGAGCTCGTCAAACAGTACTTGGGGGTCTACGAGGATGAACTGGTGGAATACATTATAGAGAACATTCGCGAGCACAGGAGCAAGGCGCTCTTGACGCAAGAACTACAAGAGACGTTTGACCAAGACGGTGCCACCATCGTCGATGCGATCTGGAAATGCGCGGACTTGGCCTAGCAGATATAGCCCACTGGTAAAGATGACGCGAATATGCAAGTATTCTAGATCAAAAAAGTTTGGTGCACTGCTACTATCCCACCCAAGTATACAAAAACAAATCTCATCATCGTGCCCATCGGCTAGCATTCCAGATTTGCCTGCAAACAATGCGAGCCGCAAGGGTTCTAGATCTACCAATTTGCATTTGGTTTCTTGCATTAGAGGCCTAGGACAATACTCAATATTCTTCATTTGGGTGACAGCAAATCCAGAACTTTCATATAATTTGGAAATTTCGCGTTGCTTGTGACACTCATAGAGTGTTCGCGTCTTACATTTACCTAAAAAGCTGGGGTTCGCCATAACAGGATACCTAAACCTTGATGATTCAATGTAGTAATAGTATTATTCTACGAAATAAGATGTGTAGAAGATGTGACAGATAATCCATCCCGAGTTTGGGCCAGTTGTGGAAATAAAATCCTCTGACCGCGACGCAGTGAAGGCCTAAAGCTATTTTGGATTTTGTCTGTTGCAGATTTGGTGTAGTTTGGAGTCACGTATATTCGATCGTGGTTATCTCGGGTCCATGCAATTCAGTTTGTGGCTGGACTCTTTAACTTGACCCTGTGACAATTACGGACGAGTTTTCACTCTGAAACAAACCAGAGGCCGACTACCTGATTATCTAGCACCTAGGCACCTTGTTGAGGCTATCGCTGAGCGTTTTGCCTGCTGCCCCACGACCTTCTCGTTCTGCGCTGCTGTATATATATATATATGAACACACTCATATATATATATATATATACAGTGTGTGATAAATCATTGAACGCGAACCCAAAGCTCAACTTTGCCACACCAAGCCGCACGCTCATTATCTTGCCTGTACACACGCCAGAAGCACATCGTACTCGCGACTGCTGCTGATTAGAAGGCAGAAGGATTGCGTCTACCTGCAATACAACAGCCAGATTTCATTAGGCTCACGCACTCACTTAACCTTTCAAGGCCACAGGCCGCTTGCTCCTGGACCAGGGTTACCCCACTGCACACTCCCACAGCTGGATAATGCGGCAACAGTCGATTGTCGTCTTGTTTCTTATCGCGTTGCAGCTCGTGCGGGCTGTGCCCTTGTTCAATGGCGATATCTCTGCATTTCGGCCTTGGCGCAGGGAAAGAAAGCCCAGTGCCTTCAATGGCACTACGGAAGTACTCAATTCCCTTTCGAGTAGCTCTGTGCAATCCGAGTACAGCGTTGTACCCTCAAGCTCAGAGTTTAGCTGGGGTGTCGCCACTACTAGCTCAATTGCACAAGAAACAGAATCCGAAACCTCGTCCGTTCAGTTTGAGGGCATCAACGATGCCTCCACTAGATCCACCATATCCGGCATTACAACAACATCAGAAACTACGATATCGATATCTTCAATTGATTATCCGACTCCGGGAAGCGATGCTGTTATTAGTTCTTCGGGAAGCTTAACAGTTACACTTTCTTCACAAGAGACTATACAAACGACATCATCCAGCTCTGCAACGGTAATGTTGTCTTCTCTCGGTGGAGCTTTAGGATTACCGCCATCTGATATGCAGCACTCGCACGTTTCAGCCCTCGGACCAACACTCGAGACACAATCTCGTAGCATATCACTTATTCCTGATGAACAGCCATCTTCAGGTACTTCAACTACAGCCATTTTCACAGAGCGATCAACCGCTATTTCGGATAGCTTTACTATGATACAATCAGACCCCTCCTTGGACACTTCATTTACAGAGATTGACATATCATCCTACCCCAATTCAATGATATTACAGACTTCAACTTCTCTCAGTCTTCATTTGACGTCTTCCAATTTAGATACCCCTACAGAGGTCTCTTCCGATTCCCTCACAGGTTATTCGACCTCGCAATTTCTTAAGTCAACGACTACTACAACCTCAAACTCATATATAATATCTTCACCAATAGCAATGTCAAGTGAGACTAATGAGTTGAGCACTTATAGCATTTCGTCGTCTGAAATCTCCACGGCTGCTGCGTCGGCTACAATACTTACTTCATCCAGCTCAACGATAGCTACAAAGCCTGTAACATCAACGGGTAAGCCACCAATCACTGTTGTATCGACCCCCAAAACCTTACCCGTTAAGACTTCTTCCAGCTCTACAACCTATGCCGGAAGTTTTTCTTCTGGTCAAAGTAAATACACATTTACAGGCCATATTGATGTATCAAGTTCCGCTACATTACCGAAAGAAAGCTCCACCATATCAAGCGAGGCATTCAGCATCTTAACTAGTACGTCAAGTGGAAGCACATCGAAACTCACAACAGATCAAGCAAATCCAGAACCAACTACAACAAAAACATACTCTACTGGTAGATCTCAACAGTCGATACCACATGTAATGGTTAAGTCAAGTTCATCTGAGTACTCTACACGGACATTGGAAACTAGTTCAATTATTAGCAATGAGCATCCAGTAATATCTCAAAAATTTCATACCCTATCATCGAAAACAAGTGCGCCAGATATTGCATATGAGAGCATCTCATCCTCCATCGAAGTACCTAAGATTGTGTCTACGGAAGATGCTAAAACTTCATCTGAATCAACAGCCCACTTATCTCTCATTCCATCACAAGGATCTTTTGATTCACCATCCTCCACTACTAATGAAGTATCGAACATGGACTCTTCAAAAACCAAAACGGACCATGTTGTAGTTTCAACGACTAAGATCGGAAATCCTATATCCTCTACAACAGTTTTATCTAGTTTTAAAGCAACAACAACTGCAGTTCGAACACCAGTTTCGGAAACTAGTGCTGTGAGCTCCATTACTGCCGAGGCAGGAACCACTCCAACTGAAACACTGAAAACCTCAAACTTGAACTCTTATTGGTGGGTTCCCACAGATCTCCTTACTCAAGCGACTGGAACTAATCAAGGTACGGCAACTACACCTACAGCATCTGTCACGTTGCCATATGCGATAACCCCAGAAACATATATACCGGAACCAGACGACGGATATTCAGCAATTTCTATTGGTTTTCAAAGACCGTTGAATTATGAGTTTGTCGTCAAGAATCCTAAGGCATCTGCACAGATATTTGCTTTCCTACCGCAAATTCTGAACAAGGCATTCAATGACACAATAGCTCAGGTGAACGTAGTCCAAATTTTACCACTTAGGATTGACAAGGCTGATTACATTATTACTATTGCTGAGGTCTATTTCCCTTCTCATCTAATTGATACTTTGGAGGTACTTATAAAGAATCGCTCAAGCAGTCTTTATAATTCGAGTTCTACTATTTTAAAAAACATGGCAATATTGATAGATCCATCAATCCCTTTGCAGGGGCTGATTAAATCTAGTAACACTAACGGCTCTAATTCAGGAAATGGATCATCAGCGTCAACACAGGATTCTTCTACGAAGTCAAATAATTGCGGCTCAAACTGTGACTCTAATTTGTTGGGCTCATTGGAATGGAACGCCAAACAACATAGCAACATTAATGGTATAGGAGATAGTGGCTTGAACAAGAAAACAGTGATATTAGTTATTACTTTACTTTTTGGCTGCTTGGCATACGCTTGCATAATGTTCATGATAATTACAAAATACTTGAAAAAGAACAAGGCTTCAAGAGTAGCCAAGAAATCATCAAGTGACATGTATTCCGAAACGAGTAGTAACTTATCAGTTTTCAATAATGATGAAAAGCTTTACGATTCAAGAAATTCCATAACTCCCTCGACAAAAGTTGCGATGTGGATTGATTATAACTACGAGGAACAAAATCCTAGAGATGAAATGGAAGCTTCTAAAGGTAATAAAAAACTAAAAATATCAAAACCCATAGCGGTGCAGAATTCTCTAGGGTGGAACGAATTCTAATGCATTTTACGATACCCTTGTAATTATATAATGCGATAAATACGAAAACATCGGTCATCATTATTTATTCAGTAACACGCTCTGATAATAGTGTCAATATTTAGAGAGAAGCAAGAGTCTCATCGAAACAAATCAATAAGACAGCTCCGACCGAGGTCATCATCTTCCCGACAGTAAAATTCAAAAATCAGCTACTCTTTCAAAAAGCTGCTTATACACTCTAATGATGCTTCAGTATCCTCCAGTAAAATATTATGCCCGGTAGGAAACGTTCGTACTTTTGAATTTGGAAAAACATCCTTTATGGGTCTTAAATCATCCTTTACAAACATTGATTTCTCGCCTTTCAAAATCAGCAAACTCGTATCAGAGCTTCTCATCAAAACTTGTTTCGTTAAGTTGTCATCCTCTAATACAGGCCATTTTTTTACCTCATCTAAAAGATTTGGAACAGTTGCTAAGGCATTATTGTAATTTATGTATGGATCACTATCTCCAATTTGTGGAATATCTTTGTTCGCTTTCACCGTGAGAAAACCATTAGCAAAATACAACGCAACGCTAGTTCTGTGGGGTCCATCGTTAGCAGGAACCTTTTTGAAAAGCTCAATTACTTGGGACTCCCAGTCTTTTGAACCTTTTTTTATTTTGATATCTCTATTGATCAATCTCAGAATCATATCGTAGTTCTGCACAACCATCGGATCTAATGTCGGCGTTTCATAAGGTGGCATATCAATGGAAACGCATTTGTTGATATTTAATGAACGATGCAACGACGCCAGCATAGCAATTTTACCTCCCATCGAAAACCCAACTAAATCGATTCTTGATTCTGAAGGGAATCTAGATTTGATCAGTCGAATTACGTCGTGGGTCATGGTGAGATAATCCATCGGCAAAGCCTTCGGAGATTTCCCATGGTTTCTCAGGTCCACGCATACTACATCGCATTGGAGATCGTCAATCAACCTTCTATTGAGACGATGGAACATCAAGTGAGAACCAAATAGGCCATGGAGATTTATAACAATATGAGGTCTTGCATCAATCTTGTCCTTTCCCTTGGGCTTATAGTAATGTGCAGCCAAATCAACAATCTGCTTTTTAGGAAGGTTACAAACATTGCGGAGAGCACCTTTCGAGACTCCCAACATCTGTTATTAGTAGTACAGTTTCTCTAACATCACTTTATTTCTATAAGTCTTTATTAATGTTGGTATTTCATATGACAGTAAACCTTTGATAAGTACGAAACATCACCACGATAGCCTTGAGCAGTTAGGTTCATCGGCTTGAATGGGTCGTTCAAAACTCATCGATAAGATTGCGCTTGGTATTCCGTCTTATAATCTTGATGACGCTTCGGACTTCAGCTCACCACTAGATGTTGACGAGCAGGAGAAACTTATCCAAAGGTTTGAAACTCGATATGCCTCCCAACATTCCAATTACCTACGACTTTTGAGTTCCATCTACCTGGTGCTATGTGGTCTTTATCTACTACTTGCTGTGCGTCTGACAAGTTACGGTAAGACCATTGCAATATTGAGCATGCAATCACTTCTATGCTCGTTTTTAACTTTAAGATACAGGATAACTACAACATACTATATCTTGGGTCACATGAGTATGCATCTAACAAACAAGAGGCTGTCTTATTTGAATATGTCTTTTCTGGTTTTGATTCTGTGGATGAGCGTTAATCAATATTGGAATCTTGATCTGCCTATGTTTCTGCAATCCAACATACCATTGCTGTTATACATCATAGCACAATACTTTTCCCACATTACGCCCGATTTACAGGGCAGTTTCCAGGAACTCAGACAACTCAAATATAAATACAAAAACGTGTAGCTGGAAGATTACAATTCATACATTATTAATGAGAATTACAACATGATGGTATGTTCCCAATTGAAATTGAAGTATACGTTACCTAGATAGCCGATGGTACCAGTTGATACATAGCGCCAGGTGGTATTTGCAGGACATTGATGAATTTTATATACACAATGTTTATGATATATGCTTCAAAAAAATATGGTTGCTAAGAGATTCGAACTCTTGCATCTTACGATACCTGAGTGCTCACAGTAGTTAACCACTGTTAAGTAACTAATCTTGAATCAGGCGCCTTAGACCGCTCGGCCAAACAACCTTACTAATTTGTGATTTTCCATCTCGGTTGAATATTCTTATCCCAAGTAAGATATCACGAGATTACATACAATATTGCGACTGGGGTATTGGTTATCAGCTCCTTCCCTATAATCACTTAGCTGCCGTAATTAAGCCAAAATTTCGATCTTCAACCTGAGTTAAATTGCTACGCTCATGGTTACGTTGTACGCTTCTAAGGCTGTGCAATAGACTTTTGGAGTTCGTGATCTGACGATTGATCAAGAGCTATATCAAATAGCTCATCAACACATGCAACACCTTGTATGGCTCAGGTAAGTGTAAATGAGATGGTTTGTGTTCTATAATGAATACTTGTTGAAAAGGAAAGTACCCTGTAATGGCAAAGTTATTGCATAATTAGGCCAGAAGGTAATGTATATATTGACGATGTTCTATGTTGATATTAACTATTATGCATCAAGAAGAGAAAAAGAGTAGTGCTATGCAATATGAATCAATGAAGAAATAATGGTCGATCTCTTAATCAATCATTTCTGAAATAAGCTCGTTCAGGAGTATAAATGCGCTCTTCAGGTACCGCGCGTAATGTGGGCGTGCTTGTAATTATCGGAGGTGGAATACGATGCAGCTGCTGGTTAGCGGAATCTTTTTTCATGTTCATATTTGACTCCATAAAATCTTCGTTGATAGGTGGTTCCATTAAAAAGGGACTCTGATATCGTTTGAGATCAGTTATTGAACCTTGGTTTAGCGACCTACTATAGCCTTCTGTCTCATCCAAAGGTGAATATGAATTTGTGCTTGAAATTAATAATTCTTTCGATGTGTTCATTTCTGTGGAGCTAGATCGCCCAAGACCATTGATTGTTGAACATGTGTACAGAGTACGACCCACATTTAGATGGGTGTTTTCGGGTGAACCTACCAAAAAGGAATGCATTTGTTGAGGTTCAGACATTGCATTAATATCCTGGTACGCATCAAGATCGATGTTTTTGTTATCGTAGTATTCGTCGTATATTATAATGGGATCTTCGTCAAAACTGCTCAAAGTTAACGTAGTTTCTCCTGTATCTCCGTCTTTGAACTTATATGGCATATTTTTCTCCAGATCAGGCACGTAGAATGATAATTTAGAGTCGTGTTCGCTCAAATCATCGTTCGATTGTAGATTTTCCGTTCGAGTCAACTTATAGCCCTGTGCCATTTGATTTAACTCATTGTTAATTACCGAGCATATCATGTCCTTGAGGCCGCTGTAGTGCTGCTCTTTTATCAGTCTGTAATATACATAGACTGACACCAGTAACGCCAAAATGAATTTTGCCATAAACACTACCCAAAGGGCAAAGGAAAATAGCATGAGTGACAATATAACAGCTTCTTGATGGTTTGTCTTTGCTATCGTCTTTACCCTACTTCCAATGCCGCTTATGCTATCTAAACGTGACAAATCGCTGTCTTGGCCAACAGTGATCAATACCGACCATAGAGTCAAACCATTAATTACTTGTCGAGGCGTATCAGTGAGAAGGAACCCTAGACAATCTTTGAGTTCGAAAAATACAAAGAATGAAGCCTTTTGAAAAAATCCTTTTGGCGTTAACTTATTGTAGAGACAGAACTTGGAATAATCAGCCATGGAGTTGTATCTTCTTGCCATATCATTAATGTATGTCAAAGAGATGTTCTTTGTGCGAGATACTTGCCATGAACGAAAGATATTCCACATGAGTAGAACCAGGGATGCAAATATACAGCCACTGAATAACCATTTAGTGACTCTGAAAGAAAGATACGGTTTGATGACATTGCTGGACCAAGAGTCAAATGCCAAAAGCTTGACGCAAGTGTATATGTCAGTCCCCAGAAGAGCCAGCTTCAAAACACTCATAAGCACCACATCGTATAGGTAGGCTAATACAGTCTTGAAGGCGTGATTGCGAATACTCTCGAACTCAAAATTATCGAATGTTTGTGCGTTGGGGTAAACTTTGGAACGCACATATCCCATCTTGAGTCTGTGAAGAAATCACAATATCAACAGTAGACTATTAGAACTTGACACGTTCCCAAAACCACGAGAACTATGAGCTTTTAAGGTACATGAAAATCGAGCACGAGGAACCTTCAATTGCAGGAGTCTAAGTGGACTGTACTCTCAAAGTTCGTGCCAGGGTTCAGGCTTTCAAGTTGCTTCTTAAATAGACTCTCAAATTGAGTTTGATCCAGAAGGAAACAAATTTGAGATCAGCAAAAGGTTTCGGGTTCGAGCCTGTATGGTGAACTGTCAAATCTCCATGTTTATGCTATAATTAAAGTATTTTTCGTGTTTCCAGTATTGTTCGAAATTATCAATCTCTCACATTATCGATACAGATTGCATCACATTTCCAAAAATGATAAATTTTCTATAAAACACGAAAATGATAAATGGAACGACAGTACACATACAATTCAAATTTCATGTGACCGTATGCAGATATATGACGGGAGAGTCCATATTGTACTATTCTAGGCTTTAAGCTATGGCCTTATGTCATGCTTTGGCCAAGAGAGGGGACTAGTTTCTCGTTGAATTCAATACCATTTTTCTTATTTCGTACATGTAGGATGTGTCAATTCCCTTTCTAACCGAACTTGATTTTTTCCTTCCATGAATTTGAGTGGTTGATGGCACAATGCCCGTGTTCGATGCCTCGTCAGTCAATTGGCTATCTTCCAAACGATCTGCATCGCCATGCGTGAACCATCCACCAACCTTACGCTGCCATCTTTTTTCTTCGCGATAAAACCTATCCATATCCTTAGAAGAAAATTGGTATATGTCCCCAAACTTCTCTATGAACTTTTGATAGTTGGCTGAATAGTTTCCTACCGAGTGAAACCTGCGATTATTCAATTTTGTGTCATTTCTTATCGGTATGTCGTACGATGGGTCACGTTCACGAATTCCTATATTCACAGTAGAAGAACGAATAGGAAAGTCACTCCTACCTTGTTTTTCCATTATCTCCTCGTTATTATCTTTTTCTGCTTCCTCTTCCTCTTCTAGAATACTGGCAAAGGGATCGATCTCTTCCTCGTTCAAACTTACCCAACGTAGATTTTTTTCGTCAAACATCATTTTTCCTACGACCTTGGGTTTTCTTGTATCCTTGGTATTAATCTGCGAGGCATTTTCATTTGTTGCATTATCAGGTGCTAGGCTCGGAAACTGCTGTAAGCTGTTCTTTGACTTGAGAGACGACTTTTTTCGTATGAGCAACGGTTTGTTATCATTCGAGTCTACATCGCGAAATTTATCTAAGACATTTTCGTTACCCTCCCATCTCATTGATTTGGGATTATAGTACATTCTCCCTTCTCGTATCGGCGTGTTATGATCAATTTGTTGTTTGATAGTTTTCATTTTTGCTTTGGCTGTTGGAATGACTTTTCTGTGCTCTGCTCTAGCCTCGGTTTCAATGAATGAGTCCAGATACTCATGTCTGGGTCTTTCTTTGCTTCTTTTGTGTAGTCTTGGAGTTAATAGATTATCATGCTTGACCACATCGTATTCTCCGGATGATAATTTAACGGTGCCTTCGGGCCTATTGATGAAAAGACGTTCGCCATCAGGTTGGCCCCATATATCTTCGCTATAATCATCGGTGTTGTTAATCTCAGCCTTATCTTCAAGCCAATTCTTCGAATATGCACGCTCTTCGGGTACCAGTGGAGAAAACCCCGTTAAACTGGGCATCGATTTTTTGAATCTAACACTACTGCTCGAGTTGGGCTGACGAATTGTTGTTGAAGATAATCCACTCTCGAATCTATCATATCTCGGCCTCAATAGCTCGGTGTATTGCTGATTGTATGGTTGTTTTAATTCAAGCATTGATTGCGGCTGTCTTAACATTCGGGGCCTACCTGAAGCATTGTTATTCAGCTTAGCCTTATGATTGAGTTCCGGTGTAAATTTATCATGCAAGCTTGAAAGTGATTTATGATTCTTGAGATCCCTCTGAACTCTTTGCTGATAGCCTGTACCACTTCTCAAATTGAAATGGGTCTTGATTGCCTCGTCGAAGTTGTCCTTCTTGTTTTGAAATTCGTGAAAGTCACTCAAGAAATCATCATCTTCCTCTTCTTCGTTAAAAGCGTCAGCCACGCTTCCTTCACTTCCAGGTTTTACGTATTGGTAATAAGGATCCCTCAAACTGTCGGAAAATAAAGTTCCTGTTTCAGAGGTCGCAGCTGAGGATAATGATGAACGAACAGGTGCCAATGTAGGCTTGAATGTCATTTTTTGGGATTTTGTCTTCGTAGATTGATGGTTGTGATCAACTCCAGAATTTTCTGTGCTATGGCCTCGCAACTCACGGGTGATCGTGCTATCGATATCCTCAAATGAATCCTCCAAAAAATTCATCTTGATATCAAAGCGTGTTTTGGAATAGTAGTATACGCATTTAGCTCGAGATGCCTGCTGAAATCTCTTCTAACGAAGATGTTCAAGGTCATCGTTGTACCCCATTGTTTTGATTTATTGAAATTTATCTTATTGAAAAGTTGATATCGTGTAAAAAATACTTTACAATGCCGCAGTAGTCAGCCGCCGCTAAGCGATGAGGTAACCCTTTACGAGGTTAGATACATTGAAGCTCAGAATTACATAAATTTGAATCTAGATGGATGGCAGCTTCTTTGTCGCGTAATCCCATTGCGTTACATCTTTACAACCTACCAACTATATAATAAACTGTTAATAATGAGTTGATACATCTCTGAACATACTTTTCCACCGCTCTCGAGTCAAAACCCCAATGATTGACTGCCTACAATTTTCAAGCCACTCCGGACTTTCAATTCTTCTGTCACTAGGTTATCTCCAAAAACGTCTATTACTTGTAGATTTGCATTTTGTTCTCCCAAATTATGCAATAATGCATCATCCACACACCTCACAAACGATAAATCTAAATACTCTAACTTGGGACATTTCAATCTCTCAAGTGGATGTTTTGTTAGTTCTTTCAAAGAGTTGAGATTCAAGCTCTCCAGTGAAGAATTTCCAACATTGGCATATAATTCGAGGAGCACCGGATCTCCAATTTTAATACATCTTTTCAAGCTGAATCTTTCAAGACTTACCAAGGAATGTTGCTTGAATAAGCGAATCAACGGCTCGTTTGTGATATTCTCAAGCTCCTCTAATCTCAAGGTTTTCAAAGGGCAGTGTGTTTTTGGTAAACACTCACATAAACCATTAATTGTGGCATCGGTGAGTTCTGAACACCCAACCAACTCTAATGTCTTCAAAGAGCTTGATATTTGCTTCAAGATTGGAACTATTACCTCATCGTTGACATCTGTCTCCTCGTAGGGATATTCTATAGAAAGCGTGTGAAAGTGGTCATTCTTCAAATACTGAGATAGTAGTTGGTATTCTGATATTGAGTCCAATCTTGACAACTCAAGTGACTCAAGAGTTCCTCCACAGCATGTTAAGAGCTTCAATAAATTTTGATTAGTAAATCGATGTGTATTTGAGATATGGAACGTCTTCAGGCGGCCTTCCATTTTTTCAAAAAATTCATTCCAGGTCATTTCATTGATGAGAAATGGCCCGTCAAGATATAGATCAGATAAATGGGGCAGTTTTTCAACTAAATAAAGAAGAGCTTCGTTGTTCAGTTGACCACACATCTGTAATGACAAACTCTTAATATGTGGAGAAAATATTGCGAGTGTCTTGTAGCCTTCGTAAGAGACCTTGGAGCAATCATAAAATTTCAGTTCCTCTAGTTCCGTCTTCAAGAATAATTGCAAGGTGGTGTCATTGAGTGCTCGATTTTTTGATAGGGCGTTGGCCAAATTATTCAAATTATCTAAAGATACACCTCCAAGTGTTTCACGCAACTTCTGAAATATTTGTAAAGACGTTTCCATAGAATCCGTATCGTTTTGCCATTTGTAAATGATATCACTGATTTTATTGATGCATAAATCTTGAAGTGTCAGAGCTTTCTTTGCAGTTAGCGACAAGGAATCTGTTGTTTTACGCAGTTTTTTTCTTCTAGTCTGTAAAATTTTTCGGGACTTGTTCTGGTCCTGAGCAGGTGTAGTACTCCTTGGCGTTAAGACAGGTGTATTTTCCTTTTTTTCGTACTCTTCTTCATCACTATCAAAAAAGGTTGCTGACCTCGCAGGAATCTCGCTGTCACTTTCACTGCTCAAATCAGATCCCAAATCCGGTAGATCATCCTCAGGTTGTTCTTTAGATCTTTTTTTTTCAGGTGTGGAACTGGGCGATATATCTCTAGAGTCAGTTCCACTGCCGGAGCCAGATTTCTTACCTTTGCGCTGTTGAAGCCAACGTTCTCTAATAGTTTCAGCACTAATACCCTCCTCTCTCAAAAACTGCGTCAGAGCAGAGTTCGGTCCTTTGATCCCTGACGCCAAATCGCCTTTTTTTTTGGGTCTATACATAGTCTTAATAATCCAAATTTCCACTTGACGTCAGTAGTATATTGCTATCTGAGCTAAGATTCACTAGCAGTATTTCCATACTTCGATGCCCTTGAGGCTATATGAATCCTTAACATTTAAAATCAAATCATAAATACTGTAATTTTAGATATAATCTGCAGAATACAAAAACTACCTAAAACTGCCAACATTTGAACTGTCAGGCCTTGATTTTCTTGAATTGTACGTTGATTCGGATGATGACAGGTTGAGGGTTTTCTAATTCTAGGGGACTTGTGCAATTTGAGTGGATTCGCTGTATTGTAAGGCGAGCTCAAGCTTTTTTCCAGGCTGTTGAAATGAAGTGCAACTAGGAGGGAGAAGCTCCATATCTGTTAGTTTTTGTTCTTTGAATATATATCGTTCGAGTAGCTTAAATTTAGTTTACTAAGTTGGCTTCTTGTTCTACTCTTATGTGCGTTGGATTTTGTTGGATATGAATATTTGATTTTGTTGCAAATACCCTGACCTGCTAAATCTGCAATACATGGGCTCGCCGACCTTTCTGTGACTTTGAGATTTGGCACTGATTGGCGTCGTGTAATGCCAAATAAATTTATCAATGATGCAGCTGACCTCAAGATGGTTTTCCTCTGCCCATTTGAATCTAAATTTGAGGTAAGTACAGAGCCAATTTTTGGTATAACACCAGGACTATATGGAATTAGAAAGCTATCGTTGTGAGATATTGGCGAATCATGTTTGTGCATTTCGTAGGGTGGGGGTGAGAGGCGGTTAGCTAATTCATCGCTCATTTTTGGACAGTAATTAGGATTGTAGTAATCTTTTACAGATTCATAACATCCAAACAAGTTAGAGTGAGCAATGGAATTTGTTGGGATTAATAATGAATCTTCCTCGGGCGTTCTTGGCCAATCTCTTGATCGAAAATCGTAATTTTCAGCTATCGGTGATATGTATAGTACAACAGGTAACAAAAAACTCTCTGAATGTCTTTCGCCTTGAATATCTTGCAGGGATACTACTATCATGAGATTGTGTCGAACTTTTAGTTTCTCCATAATATCACAATTTTGCACACATTTATCACGACCCTTTGGAATACTCAGAACCGAATCACAATCAAGGTCAGAATATCCATCCGCTAATAGAGGTAGTCTCTTGTTCATACCTGCTACGAGATTTATCAAATTCCAGCTCCTAATCGTCCGTTGTTTTTTTACTACAGGGGTATTGTTTCCCATGTACTGATATATTTCATGAAGTTCAAGTTTTATTGATTCGATATGGATTCCCTTGTGCAACGGGGATAGTTTAAAGTTGACGTAAAATTGTCCGCCAACTTCTATGTGCTTTGAACACAAGCTTATTTGAGATTTCAGTTTGTGTGGCCATATCTTCGTACGTGTGAATGTATCATTGAAATTGATACAGGCCATTAATGGAACTCGCACGATGAAAAGTTTTTTCTGACATTTGAATGAGCTGCGAAGGTCTCTTGCATCGGTGACTGTTGCCTGCAACGTATATGAAACTTTAGCGCGGGGCAAGCCTTCCACGCTTTCAATCAAGGATCCCGGAAGCACGCCACTGAAAGGAAACCTATAGTACCCTTCTTTGAGAACATAATCACCATCCTGAGTGTAACCGACAAGTCTATCTACGTTGAATTGGTGAGCACTATTTTGTTCATTCTGCACAGCGTTGTGCTTGTGACTTTCCTCGTGTATAACGTCTTGCCTGGCAAGAAGTTCCAACGATTCCTTTATATTGAAATTAGGCCATATATGGCGGTATACCTTTCGCTCAAACCTTATTATGCCAGTTTCTGTCACTTTTCCGTAGTTTTTCTGCACTGGGATATCGAATACCGCCTTGCCTTCTAAACGCAGCTTCAAATTTTTTACGATTACAGGTTTACGCGCCTTTAGAGAAATGTAGCCATTGAGCATAACTCCGCTTGCTTCTTCAGAGGAGCCCTGAACAACTATTGTATCATCATTGTAGTCACTGAAGATGTGAACGTTGATCAAGAGAGGTCTGGTGCTTTCGTCAGGCATGGTCACTTGGTAATCTGATTATGGTGCAATAGTTCATTACCAATGCTGAAGTGAATTGAAATTAGAGTTAGATACGCAACTGGATGACATATTTTGTGAGTATTGTCATTTATAATATAATCTCTAAATCAGAGATTACCAAACTTCATGATTACGCTACATTTTTGCCTTATTTTGACTTGCATAAATTTCATATTTGACACACAGCCTATGCAACATTGAATTCGGATATGACAAATATACATGCTCTATTCGACCAATAGGATGTAATGCGACAATAATATGCAGTCCCCACCCCGTTCAGGATCTAGCATGTAATTATAGAGGTGGCCCTCAGAAGATACTACTCTCACTGGCACCATTTTCATGGTACCATCATTTCGAGTTGCGCGGGTTTTAGGGTCATTGTTTTGAGGAATCAGTCTAGTGTTCGATTTGTCATTACTCTCAAAAAGTTCAGGGAATTCGGCAACATCGACTTCAAAGGAAGGCCCTATGCTCGCTATCATTTTTACCTGATTTATATTTTCTATAGGTAGTTTTATTGATGCGAAATGTCTGCAGGGCTCTATGAGCGAGCTCAATTTGATCGGTAAGTACTGCCCCAACGTTTCAGCAGCTTTTCTGGATAATTTCTGGGATGAATAACGGATCATTCTTCCGACTGTTTTCCTCGATGCCTCTACATGTGGTGCTACACCTTTATCGCTGGAAATGTTAAGTTTGTCGATCAGCTTATATGAACTATCCGATTCATTACCTTCCGAGTTGCTCCTTTTGACTTCATATTCATTTGTCCCAACGACATTGTCCTGGTTAGTCGATAAGGGCTCGTATTCTGGTTTAGAATAGCCGCTCTCATCATCCTGAACTAGTTCATTTCTCAAAGCATTGCTCGCAGTTGTGGGCCTTGTCACGCTGAGAGTGTCCTCCTCATCAGATAAATCATCAACGAAGGAGTTGACAACCCCCAGATCGAAGATATGAACGGTTTTTGTAGCTCCAGTAACAACTAAAAACCTATTGTCATTACTGAAATTCATGTGATAAATTTTAGTGGGATAAGTCCCCCTACGAAATTGGTTCATCTTTCTTCCGGTTTCTGTACAGAACACTCGTATGATAGTACCCTTCGTAGAAGCAGTTCCTAGTAATTTTCCATCTGAACTCAAAGTAAGGGCAGCGATGGGCCCTTTGTGTGCTTCAATTATCATTACAGTTTGATAGGTCTCCAGATTGAACACTACCAGATCACCACTATCTACAGCTGGGCCATCTAATATGGCATCCTCTAATACAGTATCATTACATGCAGTTGCCGTGTTTGCATTGGTTATATGTGCATATTCTTCACTGCGATGTTGAATAAGTGTATTCCTATCAGACTCATTTTCAATTTCACAGCCTGTCTTATACATAGTACTTTGATTGGTCTTGGCGTTTGATTTAGTTGTGGAGTTCGCTATTTTTGGCGGTGACGGATAAACTAGCAGGTTCCTATCACTATTTGAGGATATTGCCATAATGCCGGAGGGGTTGGAGCTTATCTTGATCGTGTGTTTCAATTTCATTGTATTTATGTCATATATGTAGATCTGCTCCTTCAATGCTACCACTAATCTTCTCTTATTCATTTTGACATTTAGTATAGCAGTAGGAAATGTGACTTCGCATATTATTGAATGCTTTTTAGTATTCAGCATCCGTAATCTTCTAGGTGAAAGTGCCGGCTGATCACCAATACCGACTAGAGCAAGTAATGATGTTGAAAATAACATTTCTACTATAGCATAGCCTCCAAAGTTCTCACTGTATAATTTACCAAATGGTTCACAATTAAAGATCCTAAAACCTTGAGATGATCCCATGGATATGCATGATCCCGACTGATTAAAATTGATGTAATTGATGGATGAATATGAGTGATGCATCATATAAGTTGTTATCTAGGTATGATTACACTGAATATCTGGTTTGGGATGTCTGGCAAATACACTATGTAATATAAGCATCCAATGGTACGCTGAGGCGAATGAAAGATCGGCCAGGCTCAATCAATGCAAGTCTTCCTGATTCGTAGCTAAAAGTTGCGATCACCAAAAAATGTCGTATAATATTATGCGACCTGTTTATGAAGTTACCCTTTATACTAGCAATTAAGAGTTTTCATCAATATGAAAATTGATCAATCCAGCTAATTCTGAAGCTCAACCAAATACGGACAAAAACTAAACATGCATATCGAAATACATCAAGGACTTGATTTTGATTAGCACCTTTCTCTCAGAAGGCCCACGATAAACTGTGATGTTTACATGTCATCAATCTTCATTTCATATATACTAATATTAGCATTTCTTATATGAAACAGAAATTTCGAGTTGAAAGTCAACGAGACACTCGTAATATCTCGTCGAATGGTAACCATAGTGCTTATAATTAATCTCATTGATTGAACCATCCATATCGGTAATGCCGGTGTGTTGTATCATTGCTTCCTAATATAAGTGAGTATCGAGCATCTTGCAAGTTGAGTTATGATAATCCTGCCTATGGTCATACTGCATCAATTGATTATTCGGTTCATTGATGCATGATTTCATAAAGGGTTGTATTGTAAAGGCTAAATAAATACTACGTGCTGCTCTGCTATATTAACTAGTGAAGGTTGCATTCGATGAACGATCTTTACTATCATATATATCTACTGTGAGATGTCTTAACAGGTTCGTAAGAAGTACCATGAAATCCGTATTGCTCTTGTCGAAATGTATGAAACATCAACTTGATGCCCTGATACTTCCTCGATGAAAAATCTTGTTTGGCTCAGATCCAGGTCCAAAAGTGGTATCTGACTGCGTTATTCATTAACTGACATAACTCAAGTCCACTAGTTCAAAATAGAGGTCATTGGCCTCATTATCGAAGTCGTGACTCTTTCGAAAATCATTCATTCGGGCATTGTGTTCAAATGCCATCTGAAAAAAAGATGGATCTTCATATGATAACGCCTCGAAAAGGCAGGTGTTATACTGGGCTTTGGTTATATTCAATGCAATAAACTGAGGACAGATTATGTTCGTTGCACGTTTAGTTCATCACTCCATGATTTTAAAGTGGTCTCCCCACTTCTCTGTCAAATTGAAATTCTATTTATCTCACATATATTCCTGATACCAGGGATCTGGCACCATCAAGATGTATCTTTCCATAGCTTCTCGGAATCTGTTTTTATACATTTTTGGAGTGACAACTGTAGGTTGTTTCATGGTTTTGCTACCGCCACCAACTAAACCTCTTTCTTTCACCCAACTTTCTAGCTTCTTGTCCCATGTGAATGTTCTGATGAAATCAATCACGCCTATGGTAAGGGTTAGATCGTTACTGTCAATTCCCACAACTAAAGAATAGTCCATAACATTCATTTTGGCGAGAAACAGGGTATCGTTCCAAATGCAAGCTCTTAACAATCTTTTATCGTGTTCCCGAACATGTATCGGTGACTCATAGATGTATTCAACCATATTTTCATCCAATAAAACTTCGTTTTCTTTTCCCGTTTGTTCAACATGCCGATTTCTCATTGAACCTTTTAAATCGAAAATCCTCGTGGGTTTTTTATCGTAGAAAAGGTTTTCCATTATGATTACATCTATCTTATAACTTTTTGAGCCTGATCCAGGATTCTTTACCTGTAATTGATAAAATCCAAGTATTTTGGACAAGGACGTCGGTAATTCGTGAAACAAGGCCTGTGCCATATACTCAAAATAATGAGGTGCAAATTTAATGAAAGCCTCAAGCTCGGAGTGTGATAGTTGTTTTACAACAAATCTATTGTCTAAAGTTTTCAAAAATCCACTTCCACTTTTTCCTCCGCTGGACTCCCACTTGAAACACCGCGATAAGCTTTGCACGTAGTTATCATTGCAGCGACAGACTCTCCTGAAAGCCTCAAACTGCTCTGCAAAGAAAATTTTGCATGACATGACTACATTTCCATCTTCAAACTGATACCGCAGATGAACAGCTGTCTTCTTAATCATTACGTTCTCTAAGTTGGAGGTCTTTGCTATTTCATCTACCTTCGTATAATCTTTCTCGCTCCTTTCAATACTTCCTTCTGCATTGATAACGCCATCACCTCCGGTTGCCTCGGTTGCTACATTATTTTCTTTTACATGTCCAAAACAATCTCTATCTTGAGGCATTGCGTCAATTTTCTGGTCAACTAGCGTTTTATTTTCTAGGTCTTTCATTTTCATGAGATAGTCAGAAGTACTGAAGCAAAAAGAGATCAAGGACGTTGGCTCATCTTCTCTTATAATGACGTCGCTGTCAGTGAACAAGTGCTCGGTGGGTAGTTTAGGATATACAATGGGCCTAAAAAGATAATCCGATCTATCAACCCAAAAATTAGCCAAGGCTTTCATGACGATAGATTTCTCAGGTTGTGCAATTTCTGGCTTAGTATCAGCCTTCAAGTTTTTGGGAACTTCAATGTCGTTTGATTTGTCAGTCCGAATTCCATCTCCCTCTTCTGAATCTTTTGTATTGATAGTCTCGGGGTACTTATGGTCAATCTCGCCGTCTTGGTTGATACCATCACACTTCACATCGTTTTCAATAATATAATAAAACCGATTGTTTTTGTTGCTCTGTGTACTGTCATTATTCGAATTTATGGGTTGATATAGGGGCTCATCTACAGCATGGTGCGCATCCTTATACACTTTGACTATAGGCACAGAACTTTTTGACCTCAACGCCTGATTTTTTGATCTGTTGATCTGTAGTCTCTCCATCTCGCGCTGTATCTCTAACTCCTTTGCCAAAGCGTCGAGGTGCATCTGATCAAAATAACTTGCTAGACGACTGACACGGTTACTTCTATCTTTCAAAGTACTATTCTTCTTGCTATGTTCATTATTGTCGATAATTTCATGTTTTATGGTAGATACTTCATGTTCTTGTGCATGGTTAGCCTCCATTGTCCCTAAAATCGGATTTTTCTCTTCCTTATTTTCGGCGCCTATTATTTCGGCTTTTTCGTGTGCACGATGATAATCCATACTATTGTTCTCGTGTATATCTGATATTTCAAGTCCATTATCTCCAACAAATAATTGAGACGAGGACTCTTGATTTAATTTTGAATCAGTATTCTTATCATTATATGTTTTAGCTACAAGGAGATTTGTATCCATTCTTGGTTCTGGATAGGTCATTTGTTTGTTATCATCTTCGGAAATCATTAGCCTTTCGCCTAAATTTCTGAGTTCAGAAGTCCATTCAAATGTTTTGTTATATAATAAGCTTGAGACTTTATTCAAATTCAACCTCTCGTCACTTGGTAGTTCTTTGAATGTTTTTTCAAGTAAACTAATGAAAGACATTCTTTCCATTTCTGCTCTTCTTTTTAGGCCGTCTATTGTCTCTTCGATATTTGATGGATTTTTTTTTTCCATTACATCGGCCTTGATTCTATCAAGCCTCTCTTTGATGGAATCATAAAGGTTACTGCCTTGCTTCATAACATGATGATAAAGCTCAACTTTAAGTTTGATATCGGTGTTAGGTCTCCATTGTATCTCTTTGGATGGCATCACCAATTCATAAATCTCGAGTTCATAGAATTCCATTCTTACTACCAAATCATTATAACCAAAGTACTTGATATGGTCTTTAGCAAAATCATGTGGACATTTACCTATACCAGTAATACGAGTCTTATCATTCCAAAAGATAATTTCGAAGTATTTCCCGAGCGAAAAATTCCATGTTTTGTCACTGAGTTGTAAAATTGGTGTAGTAACCCCGCATTTCTTGCAGTAGCTCCAGTTGATTATAATATCTCTAAGTTTAGGTAAACGAGTCTGAAATTTCTCGATAAGAACATCGATTTTACCTTGACCATGCACATAACTACGATAGTGATCCATAAGCGATCCTCCACAGCCCTGTTTGCATGACAGATGAGCAGTGTTGACAATGTTTTCTATAAACTGGCCTAGTGAGATGTCACTATCCCAAAAGTAGTCAATAGTTATTATCTGTGGTCCTATGCATGGCATTGTAGTTTTGGTAGATACCATCGAATATAGAAGAGAAATACTTTGGTGAGTGCCAGTTCCTAAAATATTACGGGACATCGAATAGTACACCTCCCACTGGTGGCTTTTTCTTGCGAAATTCAGCTCTAATTCTTGGATCTCTCTTCTTCGAATGAAATCGAGCAATTTTTTGAGATCTTGTTTTGGTAGAGTTGAGCTGACTGTTGACAGGAACTGCGGTAAATTTTTATGGTCTTCCTGTGCACTAACTGGATTGTCTAGTCTTTCAATTTTCAATTTAAGTTCAGCCTCCATTTTCCTCGCCCTATTCAGTAAGTAAGGTAAAGGGAACTGAACAGTCGGAGACGTTGATAGCAATACCCTATCAAGTTTATCGAGAAACTCGCTAAAGTAGCCAGTATTTTTAGAAAGTCTTTTAGCGTTGATATTATCCCGGTAGGAGCTAATTGACAATTCAATGAACATGTCCTTAAAAAACGAGCTCTCCAATTTAAGAGCAAAGCTCACATAAGATATAAACTCTGTAACTTGCTTGACCTTCCGTAACTTCGTGAGTGATAAGCCTCTTAAGATTATAGTTCCACCAAGCTTTTGATCGCAACCTTTTAGATAGGTATATGTTCGAGTCATATTTCCATATACATAGGTCTTAACCTCAAATAGTTCGCATTCTCCCATTTTGACATTTGAAGCTAACTTATCGATGGATATGGCAATGTCTGCTTCTGTTAGTTTTGCGATCCTTTCCATAACTTGGGGCTTGATATTATACTGAACGATAGCTCCTGCCTTTTCAAGCAATTTTAAGGCGTAACTACTTACATTTGCACCAACAAACACAATATCGGGTCTCAATGACGTAACACGAGATACGAGTTTGTCCAAGTATTCCTTTTCCTGCGCCGCTACAGCTTTTAAACTTAATAGCTGGTTCTCATTTTTCTGATATTCTAAAGCAAACATCACAAGAAGTATTCTAGGATTGGATAAAATACGAGGCATATTTTTGGAGGGTAGAGCTTTGGAAAATACCATACCATTGATGAACTCAGAATTTGCCAAACTACCACCTGGGATTCTTTTTATCTTGACAAAATTCTGCCGGTAGTCTAGTGTATTTAAATCTCGGGCATTCACATCAATCTTCTGCAGCTTCTCGATGAAGTTCAATATTTTTGTTCTCCACTGATCTTTGCTAGATAATTGCTGCTCATTAATGACTTGATCTAATAAAGTTTCCAAATGTAGCAACGAAACTTCATCCATTTGCACTTTATGTTCGTTTTGTAATCTTACACTTGACAGGCTGGTCATCCTTTTCCATGAAACTGAGTGGTTAGGTTTTGAATTTGATGAATTGGTATTACGATTGTATCGAGTGGCTGGCATGGATTCATCATTTGCAACTACGGATAACAGATTTGGTGTGCTCTGTAGAGGAAAGTTGTGTGCTCCATGCTTTGATTCGGAATTCGCTCTACTTCTACTCCTCATCTTCGATCTCATTCTTTGTAATGATGCTTGTGCTCTCTGGAAAGACTTCGTGGACCTTGTAGAGAGCATAGGATTATCTGATTTGTTAGGTTCATCCAAATTTGGATACACTGTGAATGCGGCCTCCTCGTCAACCAGTTTCTTATCGCCTATGAGAAAAATTTGTCTCCGATCTCTAGAATTTGATGACTTTCCAACAGAATGATTGCGCGGGGTATAATCAGAACCAATGATCTCATCAGTTCTAGCCTGGTCGACATTTGCAACACTATAACTGAACTGAAACTTATAACCTCTATTACTTTTATTCCCAAAGACATTATCCAAAGATTGATCTTGATTGTTCTCCAAATCTGAACTGCTGGAATCTGCTTCTATAAACGAATTTGACCTTGAACGCCCAAATGATGGCTTGTCGTGCGATATGTGGCCCAATCTTAATCCATACTGAGAAAGAGATTTTCTGGGTTGTCTCGAGTTGTATTTCTCAACACTAGTTTTGGGAAAACCATAGTTCCTGTAGCTCTTGTACTTCGGTATCTGGTCAACATCCTTGATTGTATATTTACTTTTTGATTTGCTTGGAGTGCTAGCTCTTACAGGATCTCTATGTCTCTCGTTTGTAATGTATCCTTCAGGCTCTAGGGATATTTCCAATGATTCGCCTTGCCTTGTTGCTGGAATTGCCATCTTGGGCGGAGGTTGCGGTGGGGCTATCAATACTTGTGAATCATCGGGATTTGTTATGATACTTTGTACGTCATCATTATGAACAAAGAATAGCTTATTTTGCAGCTCAGTAGCAGGGGTGTTAGCCGAATCTGGTGGCCCTAGTGGAGAAGATAATAGTTCTCTACTTTTATCGTCGCCATTCGTTGTTCCCTGATCTGTATTTGATGATGTCGGGAGAATGTTAGTATTGTTTATCTTATGTGTTAAAGGTTGCTCCTCGTATATAAGCGCTGTGTCTTCGATGTTAGATTCCAAGTCATCGTCGCTAGAATCAAACCAACTGTCAGCCTGTTCATAGCAATTCTGGCATATTCTTACCTTAGATTTGTAACCAAACCTACTACCATCAATGATCATTGTGCAAGCGTAGCAAAATATCTGGCCACAAATTCTGCAATGGTGTTTCCTTCTAAATGTAGTAAACTGTTTTCCGCAAGCAAAACAATCACGAGCACTTTCATCTTTCATCCAATATTCTTTGTATAATACCCCGTGTTTCTGGTTGTAACGTGTTTGACGTTTGCCATTATAAAACCCAATAAGAAAATTGCGAGAGTAAGATGCAGCGGCTGATGAGGCTGTGCTTTGAATGGACATTATGTCGTCGCAATCATGATGACGAGATCCTGCTGCTATTGAAGAAACTGCAGTAGCCGTAGATTTTGATGTATGAATGCTAGAGCGGTTTTTAGGGAACGATAGTTTTAATGGTCGTGACCGGCCATCTCTGTTAAGTTTCCCTCGATTAACTGGCTCCTGCGTAGCCAAGTGACCAGTCGTAAGTGGAGCATTTGCAATGGTAATGTCACCTTGAACAGAAATGCGATCTGTGTCAGTACTCGGTGCTGTCCTTGAAGCTACTTGAGGTGTAGGTAAAGCTAGTGCACCGGTGCTACTTAAAGAGTTCGGGATCTCATCACTTCCACATGTATCTTCGCCGTTTTTCTGGAGCTCCACATCAACTTGAGTAATATCCGTCTCTACATCCATTCAGTCAAAGCCTTGATACGGGCTCATATAACCATTTAGAGCGACAACTGGCCTAGGTCTGAATTCGAGGGAAGTAAACAATAGACATATATAATATTTACATTTTTAAAGTTGACGATAGATGATCTATACCATACAAATAAACACAGCAGAACCTCGAATTGATCATATTGCAGGGTATATTATGCGACGATTTCTGTGGCTGTTATTCGTATGGACAGTTCAGTTGCTATTTTGTGCGTCTCAAGAGCTACAGTACAGCGGTTACCATGAAGAACATATGAAGGCTATGTTAGGTTATGATGACAGTAGCAAAAGTGTTCTACTGCCGTTCAATAGGACCCGGGTTCCCGGTAGTGATGGCTCTGCCGATATCAGAAAATACATCAAGGGCTTTTTCCGTGATTTGGAATCCGAAGAAAGTTATTGGAGAATGGAGGAGGATACTTTCACGGAAAATGGTCATGAGTTTACGAACCTCGTGTTCACTCTGGGAAACGAAGGACTTGCTGTTGGTAATTCTTCGAGATATACTGTATTTGCAGCTCATTACGATACACTGATTAAGCCGGAGGGGTTCATTGGTGCTTTTGATAGTGGAGCTTCTTGCGGTATACTGCTCTATTTGGCGAAATTTCTGAGCCATGCTTATGCGCAGGATGTACAGAATCCCGACCAGCCCATGCACTCCGAGGGCATGGTATACAAGATAGTTTTTTTTGACGGTGAAGAAGCGTTCAATAATTGGGGGCCGGAGGACTCAACCTACGGATCGCGAAGACTAGCAGCTCAATGGGAACAAGAAGGTATTTTTGATCAGATAGATGTCTTCGTACTCTTGGACTTGTTAGGTTCCGACACTCCATCACCAGTCTACAGTTTTTTTGCCGAATCTCACGAGTTTTATCATCTGTTGTCTGATTCAGAATCGACCTGGGGCGCATATCGTAGAGATCATGAGCACATTTTGGGCCCTCATAGAGTTTCTTTTTTGGATCCCCACGATCACAAAATGCTCATGCATGAGCGTCGCGGTGTACTTATTGATGATGATCATACGCCTTTTGTTGAACGTGGTCTGCGCCGCATTCTTCATTTGATTCCATATCCTTTCCCGCCAGAATGGCATACTATTGATGACACATTCGAACATGTTGATCCGGATTATGTGCGTCACTGGGCTGGATTGTTGAGTCAATTTGCATTGGATGTCATAGAATACTAGGGTTATTCGTACGTGGTGCTCGGGGGTGCCCTTAGAGATTGTTACTATATAACAAGGGACACCAGGTTTTACGCAACTTGAGCTCACATGAACTCGCATCTACACAATAGCCCTCCATTTCGGTATTTAATTAGCTAACGAATATGTCTGGCAGATACCAGCATTTGGAGGATTTGTCAGAACCTCCAGCTCCTCGTAGTGGTTACGAGCAGTACTGTCATCCAAACTGCACCGCAGAAAAACCTCTATCGCATTACCATTTACATACGGAACCTAAGGGAAATTTCAGCTTACATGAGGAACCTGCTCAGCTTCCTCAGTCCAAGGCGCAATCCAGTTCGAGTAAGGTTATAAATGGCCTAAGTAATTCTGAATCAGAGACATCGTTACATCAAGATAACTTCTACGCACCCGCTCTACGCAGACGATACTCCGAAAATTACGAGGACTTCAAAAGGCACATTTACGACTCTCATAATGGTCTGTTCGAGTAGCTGAGAAGTCATGATGGCATACTCTTTATATATTATACATTCATGTATAGTTTAAGCGTCCTATCGTAAGTTCTTAAACAATATTATATGCTAAGCTCGTTCATGTATAAAGCCGTCAAATCCATCCAATACACAAATACAATCCGTCATGCACACGGCTGAATTCCTAGATACAATACCCACTGACACCTCATCCATATTAGCTGGAGGCTACAATCACCCGTTATTGAGAGAATGGCAAAGTGAAAGGCAACTCAGGAAAAACATGTTCATTCTTCCCTTATTCATCAGTGACGAGCCAGACGATGCTACTCCAATCGAGTCGTTGCCCAATGTAACCAGGCTTGGTATCAATAGATTGGCAGAATATTTGGAACCTCTGGTGTCGAAAGGCTTGCGATCTGTGCTGTTATTTGGCGTACCTCTTCGTCAAGGTGCCAAGGATGCTGTCGGCACTGCAGCCGACGATCCTGAAGGTCCTGTAATTCAAGCCATCAAGCTTCTTAGGAATACTTATCCTGATTTATACATCATGTGCGATGTGTGCCTTTGCGAGTACACTTCTCACGGGCACTGCGGTGTGCTTTATGAAGACGGTACGATCAATCGCGAACTGAGTGTTGCTCGGATTGCAGCCGTAGCTGTGAATTATGCCAAAGCAGGTGCTCATTCTGTAGCCCCAAGTGATATGATAGACGGGCGAATCAGTGAGATTAAGCATGGGTTAGTTAGAGCCAATTTGGCTCACAAAACCTTTGTTATGTCGTACTCTGCGAAATTCTCTGGGAACCTATATGGACCCTTCAGAGACGCTGCGTGTTCTGCACCATCCAGTGGTGATCGCAAGTGCTACCAGTTACCACCGGCTGGGCGTGGTCTTGCCCGTCGCGCTCTACAAAGAGACTTGCGTGAAGGTGCGGATGGCATCATCGTTAAACCTTCGACATTCTACTTGGACATAATGCGCGATGCCAGCGAGATCTGCTCAGATGTTCCAGTCTGTGCGTATCATGTTAGTGGTGAGTATTCTATGCTACATGCGGCTGCTGAAAAGGGCGTTGTGGACCTGAAAACGATCGCGTTTGAGTCGCACATGGGTTTCTTGCGTGCTGGTGCACGACTCATCATCTCGTACTTCACCCCGGAGTTTCTTGAGTGGCTTGACTAAATAGTTATACAAGTGAATTAAGGTTTGCGTTGCAGCCCCAGAACTGATAGCAATGGTCCCATTTGTTCTGGTCCTAGGCTGATGCCCGCGCGTTTGAGCTCTTGTTTAAATGCATGCAATTCAAGTTTGATTTCCCTGTCAAAAACGATACGCAACATTTGCAACGCTGTTAACTTACCCTGGACCATGCCCTTCTGCTGTAGCATATGTCCAATCTTTTCAAGTTGGGCAGCTAGAGCGGGCTGGCGTGCTATAGACTCCCGCAACGATTGCATTCGCTTATCATCGGAAATCTTGCCCCCAATATAACGTCTGGTAGTCCTTGACAATTGTGTCCTGGGTATCAGCGTACGTAATGCTCTGTAGTGTAACATCTATGACGAGTTGTTTGGTTCAATGAAATATTCGATTCGTGCTTGAATTAGCGTTATTTAACTGAATTTCCAACGATTACCACAAGCTTCACAGGTACAAAAAGTGGTCAACGGTTCATCAGCAGACCTTGTCTGCAGTTGATAGTATGAAACCTTCTTTTCTTTACACTTGCCACAAGTGAAACGATCTGTGACGGAGCGTTCAATAGTAGGGCCCTGTGCGTTGTACAGGTTTTTAGCAGCAATTTCTTTGAGCTTCTCCTTCAAGTGTTCTGGAGCAAGGTCCTTAGCATCACAAGTGACCAAGTACTCTGGAGTAAGATCTCCGTTCGCGATTTTGACTTTCAGGTCTGGATTATTCTTGGATATGACGTTGGAGTAGATCACACGGTACTTGTTCTTGTATTCGCGCTCGTGCGTGTCACAAGGCCAATGCTCGTTCATTGCTGCCTCTATATACTTCACAGTGTGCAAAATAGAGGATGGCGGATGTTCTGAGCCGTTGGCTAGTGCGTCATAAAGCGCACGAATGACTTGATCGCGTAATTTGTGATTATGAAGATTGGTGTCAACACCGTCATTTTTCGCATTCCGAGGCTTGTCGTTGTGGTATGGTTCGTGTTTCGAGGCACCGTTGGGAGCCCCAGTGACCGCTGAGCTGTTGCTTCCGGAGCGTGCGTGCGATCCAGAAGTAGGTGTGCTAGCTGCCGCAACTTCGGAAGCCCGCGCCTTTTTCTGTTTGTTGATCGCATCCTTCCATGCAGTGATCATTCTGCGCACTTGCAGCGATACCTCAGGATTGGAGCTCTTCTTGAATCGATTCACCTCAACGCCAACTCGTGTTTCTCGCAAAAGTCTCTCGCTGGGCACAACACCTCGTTCGAGAGCTCGAAGCGTGGCTAAAACGCTCCCATCGTCTTCCCGAGCCTTTGACAACTCTTTGACATGCGCTAGTACCTCTTTGGATTCCATTGATGTGCTCTTATATGCTCTGTAATCAAATAGTTAAGAATTCCACTCAAACTTGTAATTCAATGATACATATTTCAGCTTAATCGATGAGTATCAAAAGGTGAGAACGTTAAGACATCGATCCAAAATACAGGATATACTGGCACTAACTGTGCGATATAGGGACTGGAATTTGTTTCATTCGGTTTGAAGTAACTTGTTGGTCTAAGCGAGCGAATGGCAGGCTCCTCGCAGAACACACCTTCGCGTGTGATTTACTTGGGATCAATACCATATGACCAAACCGAGGAACAGATACTCGATTTATGCTCCAATGTGGGGCCGGTTGTGCGCATGAGAATGATGTTTGATCCGCAGTCAGGGAGGTCGAAAGGGTATGCGTTTGTGGAGTTCAGAGATCTCGCATCGAGTGCAAGTGCAGTGCGAAATCTCAATGGTTACTCGCTTGGCAATCGTCATTTGAAATGCGGATACTCCACGAGCAACGAACTCAACGAAGCAGATGCATCTAACAGTAGTATTGCAGGCAGCATGGGCAGTAATGGAAACGGAAATGGTGCTCGTGGCGGAGGGTCCCAGCGGTTTCCCGAACTCCCGCAAGGTATTGATGTCAACATAAACATGACAACCCCAGCAATGGTTATATCTAGTGAACTGTCACGAAAATCTGCAGAAGAACAGCTGCATCTGTTAAGTCTATTTCAAGCTTGGGCTCGTGAACACCCCGACGACGCAATTGTGCTGCTGGAAGAGTGCCCCCAACTAAGTTTTGTTATTGCTGAATTAATGTTGACTACTGGTGTCAGTACAGTGGATGAACTTACAAAGCTGGCTGCTCAGCCAGCGGCTCTCTCGGCCGGAACGGGTGGAGATTCTCGTGATTATAGAAACGGTGATCAATTAAATCCTCAAACCCAGGGAAGGCAACGGGAGTTACTGAAACAAGTTCTTCAATTAAGCGATAGTGACATAGCCATATTACCTGAAAACGAGCGAATGACTGTTTGGGATTTAAAGCAGCGAACTATGAGAGGCGAGTTCGGAATGCTATAATCACGTCACCTAAAGTTGTTTCATTGAAACATCAAGTTCTTTCTATACACTTATCTAACGGTTTACGAAATGTAAAGGTATAAGAAGTATCTAATAGTAAGCATCAATCACATATCTGGTGGTTCACTCTCCATTTCTTTCAGTCTTTGATATTCTAACTCTTGCTTATCTTCATTAGATACTAGTATCTCTTCGTTGGGAGAATACTGAGGTGCAGGCATAATTCGTTCCCACATACTATCCTGTGATAACCATTGCGAGAGTTCCGGACTATTGCCCCTATTTGGGTCTTGATAATATGGAACTGATTTTATAGAGTCATTGGCCTGCAAATCTTCTGTAATTTCAGTTTCATCTTTGCCTATAACCTTAGGATTAAAAGGTGACCTCTTATTACCGATCACTGTTTCGATTGACATTCCTACAACATTTTTATACCGCTTTAACCTTTCTACGTGAACCATATCACCGTATAGAACCTTAGATTCAAGCCTGAGAGGAGCAACCTGTGATTCTCCAGATGACACTATATTCATGATACCTTTCGAAAGTCCATTTCGCTGCTGTCGCTCATCAGTATCTTTTATAACCTCAGAGGAGGAAACATTGGAGGGATCTGTAACAATCTTATTAGTTTCGGTTAATATGGGTACTTTAGTTGATAGTACCACAACGACTTCTACATAGTATTGGAATGAGAAGAATTGCGGTATCTTGGTAAAAGATGCAAAGACATCCATGGGGACCTTAAGGAGTACAGTAGAACTGCCTTTCAATGTATCCTGGTCTATTATTAGTGGAGAGATATTTTGACATACATCCTTTCGAAATGTCTCCATTGGAGATTCGTTATCACCTCCCGCAACCCTGCAAATACGAACCAAAGTTGTAATGATGCCCGCTGGATGATAAAAGGGTTTATAATGCTTGACATTGATGTCAACTGGTATTATATCTCCCACAATAAACCCTGAATGGGGTATGTTGACATCAATTCTTAACAACTTATTGTCTTTTGGTTGAGTATTATTACCATTATGTGTTGCCATTGAGGATGAGCCCTCTGATGAATAAGTTGATGATCCCGTTGACGCATTCGAAAAAGTACTATGCTGTGTTATGGAGGAGACGCCATCATCGATATTACTGCAGTTGCTTGGTTTAAGCTTCGCCGCTCGTACGAACATCCCCGTATTATTCGACTGTAAGATGACAGTCTTGGTTTTAGGCGGTGGTAAATTGGTAATGTCAACTGGAACAATCAAATTGAACTGTTTTCGGCATACTGCAACAGGCTTGTATGTGAATATGTTTTGTTGTTCCGCAGATGGTTCTGGATGATGGCTTTGATTCAAATCGGTGAGTTGATCTAAAGGTTTTGATTCTGCATATTCGATCTGTTCTATACTGAACTCAAGAAAATTTGATATCGCACCTCGCTCGAAATGGAGAGAACTGAACAACCTTTTGTGATTTGGTATCTTGACCCTGAAGGGAAACTTGTGCTCACCTTTGGTCAATCCATTAGCAATGGGAACATTATTTGTATCTCTAGTATTTAGCCCGTAAATCAGGGTGGACTTTTCAAAAACTCTTTCAGCGCGTTTAGCCTTCACCGAGGCTGCAGGACGATTGCCATACTTGATTTTTACTTCGCTGACCATCGTTAATCTTATCGCTACGTTCCTAGCGTCTCTTCGAAGTTGAAGAACTAGCACGCCTGTGATCGTTTCGTGCGGCTGCCATACTCTGAGCGGTTCATCAAGCTCAATCACGAATAGTTTCAGATCTGCTACTTGCAAGTGCACGTTCGATCTGTCGTCTCTACCGGAACTGCTAGATCTCAAAGAATTCTGCTTCGGTGCTATTCGCAGCGTTTTCAGCATTTCGTTGTCCTTTCCAATCGGTATTGTGCTGGCCTTGGCACTGCTCAGTAACTGTTTCAATGTGCCCATGCTGTTCTTTTGCGCGAGCTAGCTTCTTGGTAACGGGCCTCAAATCATTCAAGACGGCTGGGATGCAAACTGGCATACAAAGACTACTGTCCCTGTGATAAACACTCTGCTTTGCGATAGGGGGTCTTGGGTGCGAGCTCTGCAGTTCAGCCTATTTCTTAAATTTCAATTTTCACGAAAATATCACCTAGCCAATCACCCAGATAAGCCCTTTATGTTAGATTGTCGGTCTCACGAGAGGGTTCGTTGGAACTCCAGTGTGTTCCGTACAGAAACTATTTGGTGTATATCTAAAACTTTATCACCTCTCTGCTTTCAGGAGCCACATTTAGAGGCGACTTGTTTATGATATCGTATATCGTTGGTTTTCACTCTTAAAAAATATTATTTTGCCAAGACTCTTGGCAAATTTGACGTTTTCATCTTGAAGAATTTGAGTCATCGCGAGACATGTATTAAAGTTACTTGCTAGATTCTTGGAGTACAAGAGAAACTCCAGGGTCTTTTGATTTATTCAAGGTCAGTATAAAATGTTCAAAAAAAGCATGGTCTATATGGTGAACTCTATTGTAGGTTCATGTATGTATATAACTCTATCAAGTATCTATCGAAGATATGAGCACATCTAGCTCAGAAGAAAAAAAGAACGCTTATTGCCAGCCAGTAGCTTAAGGTGCGGACTCGCAGCACTGGTGCTGCTCCTGTGTATGATTGGAATGTTTGAGAGGATGATTTGGTGTTGGGAATGTATGAAAGAGGTGTACTCGAAGTACTACTGGGCGAGGACTTCTCGATCAGGGCAGTGGCACTTTCCGATGCGGAGGTTATCGCACCACTTTTGATTGCGGGGGTATCTGTAGTATTTGCACTGGTAATTTCACTAGGTTTATCGGTTAGTGTTCGGGTGCTCGCCGTATTCACGATCTCGAGGGCTGTAATTGTTGCGTTTGGCTGGACTAGGGGAGTTCTTGAAGCATATTTCGTTGCAATTGACTCAACAGTCGTCCCATCGATAGTGGTTGTTTCAGTGGTTTGGCTCTTCGACAACTCTGGTGCCTTTGAAGTGTGGATCATCTCAGAGATGCATACTTGGCTATTCGTCATATATTCTGTTATGGTGCTTCCAGACGCAGTTACGGTCTCAGTTATTGTTACTGGATCCAAGCCCGTTAGCGTTTGACAAGATTCTATCGTGGTGACATACTCTGTCACAGTCGCTACCAAGGTACACGAATTTTCGGTAATTGTTGTGGGTATAATCCCTTTGTTTGTCGAAGTGAGACTTGCTACTCGAGGCGAAACAGAGGTATTAAAACCCGCAACATCAAGGGTCACTTTTGTGCTTCTGACCTCACCGGCAATTTGTGGTGTCTCTGTAACCGTAACAACCTCTTTGTTATGTATTGTAATTGGCTTTTCCACTGTTATTGTAGTGGGAACATATACTGCATTTGATGCCGTTATTGTGACATATTGAGTGTTGTTGACGGTTATCAGACTATTCACTATGATTGGTTTGTCGGAGATTGGTAAGTCATTGGCGGTGGTTTGGACATTATGATACTGCGTTACTGTCCGTTCGATCGCGTCCGTAACGAAGTCTGTTACATTATCTCTTATTGTTACAGTAACGAATTCCATGGAGGGTTTGTATATGGTATGAGTGACGTTCAAAATATGTGTGGTCGCTATTGGGTTAGTTGCGACCTCGGTGTCTGTCACAGTTTGAGTCACTATGGAGGGGTTGGTTCTATTAACATTTCCAAATTGCGTTGAAACTACAGTAATAACTTCCATCGCAGAGTTATCCAAGTAACTGGTCTTTGTTACGTTGTCGGTAATCGTCAGGAAACGAGTTAAAATTTCAGTTTCTGTTGCCTTTAAGGTCTCCGATTCGGTCATTGTGACGTTGTTAAATTCTGTTGCTGTAATGGTAATGTGATCGCTGACTGTCACAGTAGCATATCCAGTTTTTGTGATGTCTTCGACCTCTGTATTAGTTACATTACTAACTTGAGTTTTTGTTGAGGTACGGTAATCTGTAACAACCAAAGTAGATGATGTTGTCTGAGTTTCCGTAGCAGTGACATAATCCGTAACAATCAATGTCTTGGGTATGGTATTGGTAACCAAATCGGTTTCGGAAACCGTGCGTTCAATAAGGCTAGTTACGACATCTGTTGCCGTAGTATGATCCGTAACGGTGACCATTGCCATCGATGTCTTTATTATCTCGTGTGTGACGGTGTCCGTTAAGTTGAAGTATCTGGTTTCTGTTTTTGTAGCCAATTCCATTTCAATTTCTGTATCCCAGTCAAATGACGTTAGCTCTTTGGTGAATGTAGTCTCGATGATATTAGTCGTGGTAACATTATCAGTGATCGTAATAGTGTCGAATTTTGTATTAATTATATTTGCAATATTGGTTACATTTAGAGTTTGAGTTTCCGTAGATGTTACGTGGTCAGTTTTGGTGACCGTCGCTTGATCAAATCGAGTTACATCATCCGTATAAGTTATATTGTGGAGTTGTGTTTCTGTAGCAGTTACGTGATCAGTAACTGTAAGTGTACTTATTTCTGCTCTCGTTGATACATCAGTCACGGTATTGGTTTCTGTTAATGTCGCAGTTAGAATTTGTGTTTTCGTTTCAGTGCCAGTCTTCGTGAGATGGCCTGTATGTGTGATTTGAATAATGTCAGTTCGAGTCACATTATTTATATCTGTCATCGTTATTCGATCAGTCAGCGTTTCAGTTTTGGTTGCATATTCAGTAAGAGTCATTGTACTAGATTCTGTACTTGTGATTTTATCGATGTCCGTAATGAATTTTGAGAGCGTGATAGTTTCTGTCTCAGTTTCTCGCTTAGTGTCGATCTTAGTCTCATAGTCCAAATATGTTTGGGTAACATTATGATATAATGTATCAGTCTTTGTGATATAATCAGTCGCCAGTACAGTGAAGAGCTGGGTATTAGTTATTTCTTTTGTATTTGTATCAGTAATGAAATTTGTGTACGTTGCTGTTACAGAACTTGTTCTTGTTACTTCTGCTGTCAAAGTTGTAGTCGAGTTGAGCGTATCAGTTTCTGTGACCTTTATGATGTCGGTGGTTGTCGTGGATATCACATCAGTTTCGGTAGTTTTTCTTACGTCTGTCGTAGTCGTGTATATTATATCTGTATCTGTGACTTTTTCGACATCGGTCGTTGTCGTGGATATCACATCAGTTTCAGTGAATTTCTCTATGTCAGTGGTCGTCTTGTACCCTATTTCTGTCTCCATGACCTTTTCAGTATCTGTTGTCAGCTCGGTAACTAAAATTGTAGTTAGCAAGGTACTAGTCACTTCGTCAATGTTGGTCTCTATGAGTTGGTGAGTTGTGATTTCTGTTTTTGTTGTTGTCTGTTCCAAGGTAGTAGTAGTTGGTACAGTTGTGAGGGCAGTGGATGTAACTGTTTGGGTCTCTGCTTCGATATTGGTTGTGTATTTAGTATCCGTAGTTAAAACAGTAATCTGATCAGTGTCAGTTATCGTTGTGGTGACAGCTGCTGCAGAACATACGGAAGGTGAATTGGTAATAGTCACGCACGAAGGGCATACTGTCAATGTAGTATACCGAGTCCTAGCATAAACTCTAGTGCTGACGTCGGCATTAGCGGCACTAAAACAAAGGCATACGAACAGAGGTAGAAATAACCTCTTCAAAAGCATTGGAACTAAAGAAATGCTACGTCTACATTTCCACTGATCACCCATGAACAAATATAAATCCTACCCAGCTGGGCAGTTACCGCACAAATTTCATGGCAATTTATACCTGCTCAATGCCCCCACAAGAATTTCATTTGAGATCGGATTGGATAACGTCTGGTACTAATCTAGCAGACGTAAACATTGCAGAATATTAGTATTGGCTTCAAATGATTCTTACAATCGAACCGCTAATTCATTACGCCATGTTTGTAGCCGCATTAACATGCCATCTGAAACTTGCCTGCATCGAAAGTTTTTTGCTCTCTAATCGCTTCATCCCTCCCACCAAATAGCCTAAAAGGAACATATTAACATAAAACAAAGGACTTCCATCAAATCTCGAATTTTCCCACTCTCGAGAGTTAGGTTTGTTTCAAGTTGCGTAACTATATTCTCTAATACTTCCTAACTCTCTGAATTGAAAGTTGTGTAATTACCCAATGTAGTAATTACATGATGGTCGTCGAGTAATCGCGGTAAATACACTAGCAACAGAATTCAAAGTCGGAGATTACCATGCGGCGTCTGCTGCTAGGGCGACAGGACACAAAGTTGCGATCAAACACTAATATGGCAAACTGATGACAATGAAACGGTGCAATGCATGATGAAGAGTCTTTTTGTTTACAGGTTTTTGTTTACGCTTCACGAGGCTGTATTGATGCGTTGTTAACTTATTGACTCTCAGGTAAGTGCGCACTATGGTATCTATTCGAACTCAGTTTGGTCCGGTCATTTTCCTATTTCTTCTCAAATGAGTCAAGTCCAGCCTAAAAAACGTTTTCGATTGAAAGCCAGGCCTGGCTGTGCCATGGTAACGAAATCTTGGGTAGTGAGATACTGGCGGTCATGATTCTCACTCATTGATAAGAGTCAACTTGACACAACGCTTATCTTGTTATGCGCTGGCAGTAGCCCTTCTTGGTCATTGTAATCACTGATGCGAATTCCAAAACTCGATAATGAGTATGGATTGTAGAGACAACCAGAAGCTCTGCGTTGGCCTTGTCAAGTTAGTATCACCTAGTCAGACAAGGTAATTTCTGCATTCGAAGAATTCCAGCGCCAGCTTCTTTGCTGTTGATCATGAAACCAGTTTTGACACCGTAATTGAAATGGCATTCTCGTAGTCAATCGAAGCAGTACTGCAGCAAAAGTCATTGCCTCAATCGTTTCTGTTTAGTCAATAGTTAGCAGCTATCAGCTCTAATCGGTCAGCTTGAAATATTCAGCAACGTCACTGGGTTCCGAGACTTTCTGTATTTCATATCCCAATATGGTGACCATATTGGATATGGCTGCCGTTATGCTCTGGCTTCTTGATACAGATTTACTCAAATATAATTACATCCTCTTGGTGTATTGGAAGCAAGTCACTTGCGAAAGAGTGCTATCTTGGAAACTATGCCTTATGTATAATTTGTAACCCGCCTACCTCAAATAAAATTACAGGTTGGACTACGAATGTAATCACAATATCTATGGACGTTTGATGATTTCAGATATATCTCTTCATCGTATATTGCTACTTCGTAGAATCAACCTATGGTTTTAGTTGCTCAAGCATTCCATCAATGCACCTTATGTTGGATATTACATATGTGGGTTTATATTTTGGACCAAATTTGAAGTCGCGTGCATCGCCATCACACACACATTTTTCAACTAAACATATACAAAAATTATGAGAGCCATGAACAAACAATAGGAAAGAAGGGGAAACGTAAGGCGATGGTTGTAAAAAGATTGGTCCGATACTCTGAGAGAATTGAAGGCGGCCCTAATATATTCCGACGTTTTTGTCCTGCAAAATTATCAGTACTTTGCGTGCCATTATCGAGATAGAAATATCTTGCGATAAGATGTACCACTCAATCAGGTAGGTGTACTGACTATATATAATTGATATATTTGACAGGACTTTTCAATTCTTCAAGCTAATAATGCCTTGTTGGCGCAATCGGTAGCGCGTGTGACTCTTAATCACAAGGTTAGGGGTTCGAGCCCCCTACAGGGCTATTTTATTTTTTATAACATAAACTACCACTTTTACCAAGATATTGACAAGTCCTTCTCGAGCACAAACATGTTGGTTTGACTCTCGTCGTATACAAATGAGACTTATCTCTCTAATTCAATTGACCCTAAAGTTAGGTACTATAAGAAATGAACTTGTAATTTCGACTATACCAAGGATGTGATCAATGATTGAGTTTAAAATACATGTACATAATGAAACAGATAAAGGTGATTTTATTATACTAGCAAACAGGTAACGAGATGCTACATTCACAAATGAGGAGTAGAAATAACCCGCATTTATTATTCCTCATCATTCCTAATATTTCACAATTATAGCGCAATCAAACCCAGCAGTCCGCTCAGAACTGCTAAAAGCAATGAGGCTGATGAGGTACTCGCAATACCGTGAGAAGGAGAAATAGTGCTTGAAGTAGACTGCGATCTAGAACTTGTTACCAGAGTAGTAAAGTTCGATGCTATAGATGTAGTTGCGTCATCTTTTATGGAAGACTTCGAAGAAGTTACAATTGGATGATTTTGTGTGCTAGAGTAGATAGGAGTGCTCAGACTTGATCTGGCGCGGGTGGATGCACTTGATGTCAAATTTCTCGTGTTGTTGTCATTCGACGATGAGAAAGAAAATGACGATGTCGATGATGAGGAGGTGGAGGTTGTTGCGGGTACGGGAGTTGAGCTATTGGATGGTGCAGTTGCAGAGGTCGATGATGTGTCAGAAATTGATGAGACTGAACTGGAAATATATATGGAGCTGGAGGTTGTAGCAGAACTGGAAGAAGCTAAAGATGCACTATTGGCCGATTGCTCGATTTGCTGGTTGGCATTCCCGATATTACCATTGATTTTGCCATCCTTGGCTTCAATAGACTCCCATGAGCCAGATTGACCACGGTATATATACTCTGTACCGGTGGAGTAATCTGCGACAGCTACATTTGCGATATGCATTGTGAAAGGAGCCAAAGAGTAATCAGTCAGGCCTCCAGCCCATTCAATGGTTCCAGGTGCATTAGAAGGATCACCACCAGCCCAAATGCCCATCTTGATGTACATTGGGGTCTGTGGATAGCCCTGGGAAGTAGTATTCAGTAAAGTACGGACGGGTTGGCCGTCTAAGTACCAAACACATTTGTCCATTTGCCAATCGATTGTGTAATTGTGATAGGTGTTGACAGGGTCGTTAACGCCATGGAACTCACCGCGGTCATAGGTCGCGGTATTTCCCTTGGAAAAATAGTTCGACTGGAACTGTGTGTTGTCGCTCCCAATCCATTCTAGATCTATCTCGTCCAGGTCGTCGCTCTGGAGAAAGAAGGAGGACACGACTCCTTGGCCCGGGCCTGCCTTCAAAGTGACCTCGACCCGGCCGTACATGATGTAAAAGTTGGACTTCAATGTTGGGTTGTCGAAACGTTTCGCGAGCGTCATGGAGAGACCGTCTTCACCGTACTCGATTACACCTGGGTTCCCGACGTTCGAGAACCATTTCGACTCGCTGTGGAAGTCCTCGGCGAAACTCGTGGCGAGCGCCTTGTCCGGCTCGCAAGTGGTTGCAGACAGCGGGTTGCAATCTGCAGCGGCCAGCACTCCATGCGAAAACCCGAGTATCAGCGGAGCAATTGTAGCAAATTGGGCGATCATTGCAAACCAAGGCCTGAATTTATCAATACAATCTTCGACGTCTCAGGAAGTGTCAGTAAGCTAACTAACTAACTGGCTTGCTGAACCGTGCGATGAGCTTGCATAACCCTGCGCATACCCACATACCTACACACACACATATATATATATGCCGGTCTGCGAAAAGCGTGAGCCAGCGTTTGCCGTTGCATAATGCACGGTGGTGAGCCAAATATAGTTCATCTAGTTTCGGCTGGGTTTCTGGTTCATTACTGAGCCTTTTCGAGGCTTGTAATATGCACATTTCGCGTGTGCCAGCCTTTCGTGTTTCGCGTCGAACAATGAGTACAAGACAGAATGAGATACGTGTGTTAGCAGGGCTGGATAGATATGGAGTTACACGCGTGGCCACGTACGCGATCAGCTGGAACTCAGTGTAGTGTTATCGACCTCAAGCGCGCGCCTGCGCAAGCGCAAGCGAGAGCAGTCCCCCGAGGCCCACATAGAACTGACCCCAGCAGTTTACGTGAATCTTGAAGAGTTGCCGCGCTGATTCTGAAATAAAGCGGTCCGAGTTTGTGAGCGGCCTCTGCAGCCCTTGCCGGGGGGGGGGGGGTTGCATCGAGGCCCAGTGCGCGTGGACCGTGCGTGGATGGGCTGCGCGTTTGGGCCCGTTGAGTGCACGTGAACACATAATACACGTGACCTCATAATACACGTGACCTCATAATACACGTGACCTTATAATACACGTGACAAACATTGGTCACGCGACCACGTAATATTCACGTGACAGCAAGACAACGTGATTCCGGACAGAAATGATCACGTGATACTGACGGTCACGTGACGGTGAAATTCTTCTTTCTTTCCCAAAGGAAAATAGAGCAAAAAAGCTGTTTTTTCCTCGGACCTTAGATTTGAAGTTTGATTAAATTAAATCTATAAGTTCTTGACTCTTACTTAACCGAGATCATCGAAAGTGCAAGTGAAATTGCTAGTAGCATATCGGTACTGAAAGCCCTCTAACAGCCGCCAAGAGGCACTTTAGCGCCAGGAGAGCAACTCTTAACATGGTATTTGGGGACAGGAACAAGTGGGTACCGCGTATGGGGGGCACCAAAGAGCGCAGGAGCCGCGCAGAGAGCATACTGGACGGACAGGAAAAGCCCGAAAGCTCGACGTCAGCGGCGCCGTTCGATGGGTACTCCGTCGACGCGAAAGATTACTTGGAGTTTGAGGACGCGGGCCGCGGAGCACGCTGGCGGGAGACCACAGACCTGCGGAGCAGCCCCGAAGACGAGTACGACGACGTGGGGTCCACAGACCGCGACGCGGTCGAGGAAGGCGTTCACAACAGCAATCTCAGCCAGGACCTTTCGGTGCGCCATTTGCTGACACTCGCGGTTGGCGGCGCGATCGGCACAGGTCTGCTCGTCAACTCGGGCAGCGCTTTGAATACCGGCGGGCCCGCATCGTTGGTAATCGGCTGGTTCATTGTTAGCACCTGTCTCTTCACAGTCATTAATGCGTTGGGTGAACTAGCTGCCGCATTCCCCGTCGTTGGCGGCTTCAATGTGTACATCACCCGCTTTGTGGACCCTTCATTCGCGTTTGCCATCAATCTCAACTATTTGGCGCAGTGGCTAGTTCTGTTGCCCTTGGAACTGGTAGCTGCATCTATCACAATCAGATACTGGAACGATCGGATCAACTCGGACGCTTGGGTAGCTATCTTTTACGCTGCTATATGCATGGCTAATTTGCTCGACGTCAAGTCATATGGTGAAATTGAATTCGTGCTATCCATGATAAAGATTCTCGCAATTATAGGGTTCACCATCTTGGGTATTGTTTTGACTTGCGGTGGTGGACCACATGGCGGTTATATTGGGGGTAAATACTGGCACCATCCTGGTGCCTTTGTCGGAAAAAACTCTGGATCTCAATTCAAAGGTGTTTGTACAGTCTTCGTTACTGCGGCTTTCTCATACTCTGGCATAGAGATGACTGCAGTCTCAGCCGCGGAAAGCAAAAACCCAAAGACAACTATTCCCAAAGCTGCAAAGAGAACTTTTTGGCTTATCACTTTCTCTTACATGATAATTTTGACACTTGTTGGGTGCTTGGTGCGCTACGATGACCCAAGACTCTTGAATGGCTCAAGTTCTGTTGACGCAGCCGCATCACCTTTGGTTATCGCTATTGAGAATGGTGGCATTAAAGGTCTACCGTCATTGATGAACGCTATCATCTTAATAGCTGTTGTATCTGTCGCCAACAGTGCCGTTTATGCCTGCTCTCGTTGCATGGTCTCAATGGCCCATATTCGGAACTTGCCTAAGTTTTTGAACAAGGTAGACAAGAAAGGTAGGCCGATCAGGGCGATCCTGCTCACTTTATTCTTCGGCTTACTTTCATTCATTGCAGCAAGCGACAAACAAGAGGAAGTCTTCACTTGGCTCAGTGCTCTATCTGGATTATCTACCATCTTTTGCTGGATGGCAATCAATCTCTCTCACATAAGATTCAGAAAAGCTATGAAATACCAAGAGAGATCGTTGGATGAACTACCATTCATTTCACAAACTGGCACCATTGGTTCCTGGTATGGGTTTGGTGTATTGTTTCTCGTTCTTGTGGCGTCTTTCTGGACGTCACTATTCCCAATTGGTGAGAGCTCAGCAAGTGCTCAATCATTCTTTGAGGGATATCTCTCGCTGCCCATTCTCATTGCATGCTATATTTTCCATAAGCTTTATTTCAAAAACTGGTCTTGGATAGTCCCAATTAGTTCCATGGATCTTGATACTGGCAGAAGGGTATTAGACGAAGATGTACGTCGTGAAGAGATGAGGATCGAAGCCGAAACATACAATAATAGTAGTCTGATTAGCAAATTCTGGCATGTATGGTGCTAAGCAGAATTCGCCGGAAAACCAACCTCAATGGCCTCAAATGGAAGCCAGTTAATGAAAATCAAAATCAAGGCATTTCAATTACATAGTAATGAACATAACGTATATACACACCTTTCAAGTCATGAAGTAAACCTATCACTCACATTTTTTTATTGCATTTATGTAGCGTGATGTTACTATATACTGCATGTTAACTTTCAGAAACTGCATTATTACCCTTGGAGAAGTAAAAAGCACAGCAAGTAAGCTACACGTATTAGAAATGAGAATTAGATCTGCTACGCATTCCGGATCATGGTATAACGATGACCCTGATTCACTTGCGATGGAATTAAGAACATATTTGGAAAAAACAGGTATCGAGCAGCCCATTCCGGGAGCTCGATGGATTATTTCTCCTCACGCCGGTTACAGGTACTGTGGTAAAACTATGGCATATGCGTATGCATCAATGGATCTCGATAAAGACACACTTGAGCGTGTTTTCATTTTAGGGCCTTCGCATCATGCTTATTTCGAAGACGTGGTTTATTTATCTGGATGTGATCGATTAGAGACTCCCCTAGGAACCCTCTCGGTGGACTCTGAATTAATAAATGAACTAATGTTGAGATCCTCTCGATTCCAGAAAATGCGGCTTGATATTGATGAGAATGAGCATTCACTGGAGATGCAATTTTCCATGCTTGCACAAACATTGAAGAATAGAGGCATTGACTTGGAGGCCATCAAATTAGTCCCCATAATGGTTGGTTTTAGTACTACTGAGGGAGAAAAGGATGTCGCTCGTATATTGAAGCCTTATCTGTTTGATAGATCTAGCGCCGTGGTTGTTAGTAGCGATTTTTGCCATTGGGGAACCCGATTTAAGTATACGGCGTATACTCGAGGCCTAGAGGAACTTGAAAAATGCTGGAAGACCAACACGAGACTCGCTACGGAGCCTATAAAAAAAGTCCCGATATACAAGTCAATTGAGTTACTAGATAAGTATGCCATGCAAATTCTGAGCCATCCACCGCAGGATTGCGCAACGCGATGGGACGCCTGGCACAAGTATCTAAAACTCACGGGAAACACTATTTGCGGCGAGAGGCCTATTTCTTTATTGTTGCGCATACTGTCACTAGCGAAAACTGATACGGCAGAGTTCCATTGGCCCTCTTATAGTCAAAGTTCGCTAGCCATTCAAATCAGCGATAGTAGTGTCAGCTACGCCGCAGGTATAGTTGTAACGAGAACCGATGTATCGTGAAGAAACCCGATAGAGGCCAAGTTAATTGGCTTTAGCAGGGCTAACACTATTCAAAGACCAGGCATCAGACTATTCGGTATAATGCAACGTCTTTCTTGTTCAATGAGAAATATGGTATACAAATTATATATCGAATTTACTGTCACTACTGGCACAACAAGAATCAACTAGCAGGAGTAAAACAGTCTAGGGCATGTACAGACAATAACTGATACGCCCAATTACAATTCTCAAGACCATAACTGGGTACATGATGTGATGGCAGTTGTATATTAAATTTAGTTGTTTTGGAGTATCATTAACCTCAGCCAAGTTTGACGAATTACACGTGAACTTACAGAAGAACACCAGCCGAGAGTGTTACAAAGTAGGCTCATGTCAGCATACGAGATGTATATAAGTTGGCTATTACTTTGAGAGATGTTAGATCACTATGGTCCATCAACTAATTAAGAGATTGAATACTACTTGGTAAAAGAATTTGTCATGCCAGCACCTCACGGCGGAGAGCTCAAAGATCTAGTTACTCGCGATTATTTCAAGCGTGCCTCTCTGAAACAAGAGGCTGCTAGTCTTAGTCGCTGGGTACTCACAGAACGTCAGTTGTGCGACATAGAGTTGATTTTGAATGGCGGATTTTCGCCCTTAGATGGGTTTTTATCACAGGACGATTACGATCGAGTAGTACGCGAATCAAGGCTGCAGGATGGCACTTTATGGCCAATTCCAATCACACTCGATGTCAATAAGAAGTTTGCAGAGAGTCTGATAAGTGGATCCCGTGTTGCTTTATGGCAGGACGACGAGACACCTGTGGCAGTCATTACTGTTGGTGATGTCTACCGTCCTGACAAGCTTTTGGAGGCCGAACACGTTTTCCGTGGTGATCCAGAGCACCCAGCTGTTCGTTACTTAGTTCATCAAGCTGGTGAATATTATGTTGGGGGGAAACTGGAGGCCATCCAGTTGCCTGTTCATTACGACTATCCTGGCGCACGCAGAACGCCTGCTCAGCTCCGCGAGGAGTTTGAGTCTAGGAAATGGGATCGTGTGGTTGCATTCCAGACTAGAAACCCCATGCACCGTGCTCACCGTGAGCTCACTGTTCGTGCTGCCAGAGAGGCAAATGCTCGTGTTTTGATTCACCCAGTAGTGGGGCTCACAAAACCAGGTGATATTGATCATCACACAAGAGTACGTGTCTACCAGGAAATCATCAAGCGCTATCCACCGGGAATTGCGTATTTGTCGTTGTTACCATTAGCAATGCGTATGGGAGGCGATCGTGAAGCTGTTTGGCACGCTATTATCCGTAAAAATTACGGTGCAACGCACTTCATTGTCGGTAGAGACCATGCTGGGCCCGGAAAAAACTCAGCTGGAGTTGATTTCTATGGTCCATATGATGCTCAGGAATTGGTGGAGTCTTACAAATCTGAACTCGGGATTGAAGTTGTTCCTTTTAGGATGGTAACATATCTGCCCGATGAGGACCGCTACGCCCCAATCGATGAAGTCGACACTACTAAGACTCGTACTGCGAACATATCAGGTACTCAACTCAGAAATTTATTGCGTGATGGAGGCCATATACCAGAATGGTTCTCATATCCTGAGGTGGTTAAGATATTGAGGGAATCTAATCCGCCAAGATCCAAACAAGGGTTTGCATTGCTACTTGATAAATCATTACCAGTCTCAGGTACTCAACTCAAAGTAGCATTGCTATCAACGTTTTTGGAGTTTGGAGGAAGCAGACATTACAAAATTCTAGAGACTTCAAATATGGGAGATGAATCAGCCAAAGCAGTTCTCAATTTAGTTCAAGATTTTATTCAATCTGGCACGGGCATTATTGTTCCTCCAGGTGTCAACCAAAGTCACGTTAGCTTGATTGGTGAAAGAAATATTTTCCGTGTCGGAACGTCAAGAAATGATGACATCAAGATATCCACGGATAATGTATCATTAGGACAAGTTCTGCAAAAAATCGTGCTCTATCTAGAAGACCATCACTTTATTCAGTTTTAAATCAATTGTACACTGAGATACATGGAGCAACATTGTATAAAGATATGCAACGTAATCTACTTAATCGTAATTTTTCACTTATCCATTATTTGATCTTTACACTAACCCACTGTAATTTCTGGCGTGTATAACTTGGGTATGCTGGCACGACCACAATCATAGTGACGATAACGAATGCCAAGAAGCAGACTGCCAGCTCCAGCAGAGACTCATGCCACCAGCCTAACAGAAATGATACTATTGTGCCAGTAACTAGCAATTTGGTAGCGAGCGTGTCCACTCGTTTTTGACTGGGATAATCAATTGGGAAAGTGAGCTTGTGTTTGAGGCTTGACATGATCTGTGTGCTTCACGTTGGTTGCAGTTTATGGTTACAGGGTTGATATTATATTTTATATATTTTAATTAATTTGCATCGTTATGAGCAGCATTATATAAGGTTAAACAATGCTGCTCAGGCCATGCACTACTTTCGAGCTAATATCAAACATGCACTCGGACTGACAACCCTAGGTACTCAAAACTGGGCAACAATAGGAAGGATTGATCCAGCTCTGAGCTTGTACATGATGCACATCGTCAAATGGTAAAAATAGTCAGAGTAGCTGTAATTACGTGGTCAAAGTATCAGTGAAATACGACAGTGTGGCTTGAATAGAAGATCACCAAGCTTATGCCAATAAAGTTCAGCCGACGTCATAACTGGGTTCCAGAGCGTCGCATTAGTAAGCTATATAAATACGATCGTCAACTCCATAGTGCAGCTGACTAGCCTTCCTGAGCCAACAAATTCATCACCTCATCCTTCAGCCAATTGACGAAATCTGTAAATGATTCATTTGATTCTGATTCTTCTTGGTACTTGGTATGCAATCTTGGATTTGCCGCAAGCAAGTGAAATACCACCGCATTGAATGCATCCAATTGAACCTTCCATGCTGGAAGTAGATCATCGGCGACAATGCGAGTGCCAGCCTCTGCAGCACCAGCACCGGCGTCAGAAAGAGCATTCTTCAACGGCATTCTTTTCAAGAACACATAAAGGTTGTTGAAACCTTGCAAACAATTCCACAATTGTAACTTAGCAGGTTCAAGTTCGCTCTGAGCTTGAAGAAACTCGACTGTATCGTTAATGGATCGAACCAGGCCATCCGTAACATAGTTATGGATCGCTATCGGTTCATCTTCATCGCGATCTCTTATTTGAAGCAACTGCGATTCTTTCCACAACTGCTTTTGCCTTGAAATATCGTTCACCAAGTGCAATGCATACACAAGGTCTGTACTAAAGTCTCTAGTATCATTCGAAAACTCAGCAAGTACTTCGAAAGCTGGAGAATTGGCCATGAGTTTGATGAGTTCGATCCTTTATCTGTTGTTACTCGGGTAAATCTGTGAGCTAATCAAGAACATCGAAGTCTTCTTATCGTAAACTCTGAGAGCAGTAAATTGTAAGGTATCCAGATCACTGATCATATCAATATGTCAACTGATGATAAGTTTTCAGCATATTCCAGGGCCATGGGTTTCGTGGCTGGCATGTTCTCTGGCGTTGCGAAGAATACCGTTGGGCATCCATTTGACACAGTCAAAGTCCGTTTGCAAACCTCTCAGTTCTCTAACAAGTTTCGAGGACCTTTAGATTGTGCTCTAACCACCTTACGTCATGAAGGTGTCAAAGGTCTTTATGCAGGGTTCACCCCACCATTGGTAGGATGGATATTGATGGATGCTGCACTGTTGGGTTCCCTCCATAATTATCGACTTCTGTTGCAAGAGCACTTATACAAGACCCATGACCGGCTACCCTTGTCAGGATGCATAATTAGTGGAGTCATGGCTGGTTGGACTGTTAGTTTCATTGCAGCTCCAGTGGAAATGGCGAAGGCAAAGCTTCAGGTGCAATACGGTAGTCTCAATCGTCGTTACACAGGCCCAATCGATGTTATAAAGAAGACATACAATTACGAAGGCGGTATCAGGGGCCTCTACAAAGGTTTATTGAGCACTTTGATATTCAGATCTAACTTCGTGTTTTGGTGGGGGTCCTATGAACTCATCACTAGATACCTCGAGGAGCACACACAGCTCAGTAAACCTGCGATAAATTTCTGGGCCGGCGGATTGAGTGCATCTTTTGGATTTTGGACTACTGCTTATCCTAGTGACGTAGTAAAACAGGTTGTTCTTACTAACGCCAAATATGATGGATCTTTCAAAAGCTGGCGTACCGCAGTACTTGATATATATAGAAAATCTGGGACAGGAGGATTCTTCAAAGGGTTCATGCCCAGTTTTCTCCGTTCTTTCCCAGCAAATGCAGCTGCTTTAGCAGCGTTCGAATTTGTGCTCCGCTCATCGGGTGTGAAACAAAGGTAGAACAACTATTTGACGAAAAGCATCTCACTATGGCTACGATGTTAACAAAGCATTACCGCTATATCAGCCTATAAGGAATTCTTGTGTCTTATTGAACACGATTGTTGCTGTTAAAGTGCATCTTTATATCTAAAGGTTAGATTACCATATTATTGATCTCTACCACAACAACACATCTGACCAAAACGTTCAATAAATCAAGCACATGGTGTAATGCAGCGAGCATCTAGACTTTGGACAGGGATTGGACCAGCTCTGTGCATTGCAGCTCTCGTGAGAGCGGGGTTTTTCCTTTATGGGCTGTACCAAGATGCTCATTACAAGGTGAAGTACACCGACATCGATTATATGGTATTCAACGATGCAGCACGATTCGTTTATGCCAATGGCACTCCCTATGACCGTGATACATATCGTTATACGCCGCTTTTGAGTTGGCTGATGGTTATAAATCAGAGTTTGGGCTGGTTTCATGCCGGAAAGCTCATCTTTGTCGCTTCAGATCTCTGCACAGGCTGGCTTATATGGAAACTTTTACGCTCCTGTGCAGTAGATAGCAAAAAGGCAACTATTTACAGTTTGTGGTGGCTTTGGAATCCCATGGTTATCACGATTAGCACTCGGGGTAATGCTGAAAGTATTATGACAGCATTGACTTTGTTTGTATTTTGGCTACTGCACTCAAAACAATATCTGTTAGCCGGTTGGATATACGGGCTTGCAATACATTTCAAAATCTACCCCATCATATATTCCTTACCAATGGCAATTTATATATACCATCAAAGTGGTCACAGGATATTCAACTTGTTCAAAATTGGTGTAGCCACGACTTCAATACTGGTGTCACTAGGACTATTAATGTATCAAATATACGGCTTCGAGTTTCTAGACCAGACGTACCTTTATCACATTTACAGAATAGACCATAGGCACAATTTCTCGATATGGAATATGCTGTTGTATTTGGATTCTGCTAGGGACAGTTTCTCTTTGACCTCAAAGTTAGCATTTATTCCACAACTAGTCGCGATAACATCAATTTCATGGTTACAATGGGGCTCTAGTGATACACTAACGCTATTACATGTTGTGTTTGTGCAGACATTTGCGTTTGTTACATACAATAAAGTGTGCACCTCACAGTATTTCACATGGTACCTGGTCTTACTTCCATTTTATCTAATTAAATCGCATTTATCGAGGGTAAGACTTCTCTTCATGGCTACGTTATGGATGCTCACGCAAGGGTTATGGCTGCTACAAGGTTACCTACTAGAATTTGAGGGCCACAACGTCTTTTTCCCAGGGCTCTTCGCTGCAAGTTGTGGATTTTTTCTGGGTAACATATGGATATTGGGACAATTCATTGACGACCTCAGAACGTCTTATTACGAATTGTTAGCCAAGAAATTATCGTAATTCTAATAGATAATTTTGCTGCATTTATGAGGCCTATTTCCTATAATATCAAATAGCGTGTATTGTTTACAGAATTCGTATATATCCTCGTTAGTTGGGGCAGTCTTTGTCAAGCATCTAGGGCAACCTAATCAATGTAGACTGATTATCATCGATGCTCATTTCTTATGGTATTAGTTTTAATTTTCAATTGCTTTTAAAAGCAAATATATAAAGCACATTGAAGTAAGTAAAAGATCTTGAATATTGATTACAAAAAACAAGCAATACACATCATTCAACTGCATCCATTTGCCGCAATCTGAATAATGCTACATGAAGTAGTATATTGTGGCGTTTGCTCGTACCCACCCGACTATTGTGAATTTTCAGGAAAGCTGAAACGCTGTAAAGTATGGCTTCAAGAAAACCACCCAGACCTATATAGCAAATTATATGGTAATGACGTTGCTGGCGGCGATGAAGGCGATAAGGAAGTAGAAGTTGCCGCGACAAAACTGGCAGAATCTAGCATCGGAGAAGCTCGTGAAGAGAAACTTGAAAAAGATTTGTTAAAGCTGCAAGCTAAGCAAGAAAGCAGAGAACAACGTGAGCTCGCCAAAAAATTGGCCTCGAAAGTTACCATCAAACGTGAAGCCAGAACCAAGAAAAAATTTGTAGTGGCAATTAGCGGTTTAGAGGTATTTGAGATTGACATGAAAAAGCTAGCGAAGACGTTTGCCTCCAAATTTGCTACAGGCTGTTCAGTTTCTAAAAACGCCGAAAAAAAAGATGAGATCGTAATTCAAGGAGATGTAATGGAAGAAGTAGAGACTTACATTACGGGACTTTTAGAGGAAAAAGGTTTGAAAGATGTAAAGGTCGAAACCATTGACGCAAAGAAAAAGAAAAAACCAGTAGAAAATAAATGATTGTTATATATGTAAGATAGCAGCTCTTTTATTAAATACAAGTGTTATAATAAGCCCGAACGACGCACGTCATCAGTTCTTGTTCAGTTGAGTCCAAGCCTATAAAATAAAGTGAAAACTCAGCTAGTTCCAGACTTTGTCCGAATTTTCTGAACTAACAATCACTTCTTCTTTAAATACGCAGCCAACTTCAAAAAGAACGGTAAAAGAATAGTATTCACAGCAATCCAGGCTACAAGAATACCGTAATTCCTTCCCATATGCCTTCTGGTAAGATCAAAAAAAAGGGAACGAAAAATATCAACAGCGTTGTGCACAGGCATCATATACCCATATCTATACAAACGATTATTGAGATCAAATGGATAAAATGCTGTTGCTATGTTGATAATTGTGAATGAAAGTATCCAGATACCAACAAATTGTGGCTTTGTAGAAAATATCAAATAAACCACATTCTCATGAGCCCCTCCAATTGCAACCATGAAAAGCCAGGTAGTCATCCAGTAGATAATGAATCCAGCTCGGCCAAAAGATTTAGTGAAATCAATTTGGTAGATAGCAGACACCGTACAATAAAACAGTGAGGTAAAAAAAGCGACAAACCACGTTACACCCACACGGTAGAACAAAAGGTATTTTCGATGTAAAACGGTGGCCATCTCTGAATGAACAGGACCCATCAAAAAGAATGCAAACACGGTCAATAGTACACAATAGACCAGACTAATTTGGGTTGGCGCAAGCAATATCCTATCGTAAAAAGGTCTGTAATCGATGTAGTTGAAATTGAAATTTGAAACTGCAGTGAGACGCCTGTTTCCGTCCATCGTGGATGGTATTTGTACTGAGATATTAGACATCAAGCTTGGTAAGTAGTCCTGAATATATGCCTCCTTCATTACCGCTTCAAGGTTTCTAGCAAGAGGAACAACATATGCAGATACAGAAGTAGGATCTCTACCAGTCTCGTAAGAAACATCAAAAAACTCGGATGAATTGAACTCTCGTGAGCTGGAATTCGTCAACGAGTTTACAAGAGTATCAGTGACATTCGAATGCACATTCAGAGCAATCCAATAAAATTGCTCATGTATTTGGTGGAATACAGCCTCACTAATGGTTTGATTAGGGTGTATGCGCTGGAAGTCAGACTCGTTATAAATCTCCCAATTCCCTGGTATTCTTGAAATCGATGACGAGATTAACGAAGTCAAAGGCGTAATAGAGGAATTGGTAACAATATCGTCCTGGATAACACAGAGTACGTGAATCTTGTTCACATAGTGGCTGGTGCGATATATAGCGCCGTAAAAGAGACAGAACATGGTAAAGCATAAAACTCCAAGAACCACTATTGTAAGCACTACACGCTGAGCGACTTTGCGACGCTGTTGTGCAAGCCTTGGTGAGAAATATGAAGTACGCACACGTTGAAGAGCTGCAGTACCTCTATCTTTGACGGAGTCCATCTCTTCAGAGCGAAGCTTGCCATCGCTGGCGTTTTCGTATTCTCCAATGCTCTCTGGGTCAGGTGCCGTGCTTGAACAAGCTTCAGGTTGCAACGCGGGGCCATCCACGTCATCCAAAGTAGACTTTCCATATAACAGCCCATCGCCGGTCACTTCGGTCTCTAGCTGGTGGGAACAGTCAGCTGCGAGTTCAGAAGCACCAAGATTTCTGGGGTCCCAAGAGCGAACCATGCGGTCGAAGCCGCTGGCTTGCGCACTTGCATCATCTGCAACATCGATACTCTCACTGCTACCTGACGTGGTACTCGCGCTATCGCCTGTGTCTCGCATTTTATATTCTTGAACAGATACTCTTGTTAGTCCTTTCCATGGACTCTGAGTGTAGTATAACCTCGTAGGCGTTCGATAATCAGTGCTTGAGCTGCCAGTTACTCAACAACAAGCTCAGATGGCGTCCGTTACACAGCCTTGCGAAGCGTTGCTGACAAGTTTTGCGTACTTGGACAACGTACCACGATCGTAACGAGGCTTTGGGGGGGTCCACAGGCTCTTACGTTGTTCAAGGTCTTCTGTCGATACTAAAAGATCAATTTTGTTGAGATTCGAATCAATGACAATCTCATCACCGTCACGAACCAAACCAATAGGACCTCCCTCAGCAGCTTCTGGTACAATATGTCCAATCAAGAAGCCATGCGATCCACCAGAGAACCTACCGTCCGTTAGAAGCGCGACGTCTTTTCCTAAACCGTAGCCCATAAGTGCTGATGAGGGTTTTAGCATCTCTGGCATACCTGGCCCACCTCTAGGGCCCTCGTAGCGGATCACCACAACCGTCTTCTCACCCTTGCGGATCTCCCCGCGTTCCAGAGCATGAATGAAGGCCTCTTCTTCTTCGAAGACGCGCGCACGGCCTTTGAAGTAGGTACCTTCCTTACCAGTTATCTTACCCACCGATCCTCCAGGTGCTAGGGACCCGTAAAGGATCTGCAAATGGCCGCTGGTCTTGATTGGTTTCTCTATAGGCACGATAATGTCCTGACCATCGGGTAAGCCTGGAGTCTTGTTGGCACGTTCGGCAAGTGTCTCGCCGGTGACCGTTATGCAATCACCGTGCATGAAACCGTTGTCAAAGAGATACTTGATCACCGCCTGGGTTCCACCAACCTTGATCAAATCAGCCATCACATATTTGCCTGAAGGCTTGAAGTCGCCAATCAATGGCGTCTTGTCGCTGATTCTTTGGAAGTCGTCCGGTGTCAACTTGACACCTGCAGAATGAGCAATCGCAACCAAATGAAGAACTGCATTTGTGGAACCTCCTGTGGCAACCACATACGTAATGGCATTCTCAAAGGATTCTCTGGTCATCACATCCTTGGGGAGTATACCAAGCTCCATAGTTTTCTTTATGGTTTCGCCAATATTGTCACACTCAGCAAGCTTGCTCTCAGACACTGCTGGGAATGCAGAAGAGTTGGGCACCGTTAGTCCTAGAACTTCCGCTGCAGATGCCATAGTGTTGGCAGTGTACATACCACCGCAGGCACCAGGTCCTGGGCAAGAATGTGCTACAACGTCTTGACGTTCTTCTTCAGTAAATTGCTTAGAGATATATTGGCCGTACGATTGGAATGCGGAAACGACATCGATCTTTTCTGGGATTCTTTGGGAGCCACACGATGGCGATCCAGGCAAGATAGTTCCACCGTAGACCATTATCGAAGGTCTATTATGGCGACCCATCGCCATCAACACACCAGGCATGTTTTTATCACATGAAGGTATCGCAATGTTTGCATCGTAATGTTGCGCCATCATGATAGTCTCGAAGGAATCGGCGATGATCTCACGACTTTGCAACGAGTACCTCATGCCTTTAGTGCCCATGGATATACCATCGGAGACACCAATTGTGTTGAATTGCATGGCCTTGAGGCCTGCACGGTCCACTGACTTGGAGCAGCGGTCGTTTAACGCTAAGAGATGCATGTTGCAGGGATTTCCGGACCACCAGCATGAGCCCACGCCGACTTGCGCCTTCTGGAAGTCGTCCTCTTTGAAACCGGTAGCATAAAGCATAGCCTGCGACGCCCCTTGGTCCTTGGGCTCGGTTATAACATACGAGTACTTGTTCAATTTGCCATTAAGACTGCGAGATAAATGCAGTCTTCGCGCAAACGTAGACCCTTTCAGCATCTCGCACAACAATTAAATACGACAATACAGATACTAGGCTATGGATAACCTTCGATGTATTATCTTTCACTACTCTAGCGTACTGATCAATGTATCAGTTTTGATTCCATGCCCATGAGCTATGTTTTCGATCCAATATATTTCAATTTTTCACATTTTTTGAGTAATCAGCATATCTATCTGGTTGTTAATACGGCCTGCGATTACATTACGATGATATGAATGCACACGTGATAAGAACCACCGTGAGTGCTTATATCGACGGTCGTAGTAGTGCTCTCACATCGAGCAATACAACTTCGAATTGCCTGCCAGTAAATAGTCTTCCTCTCGGCTGAAAGCCACTAAAGCAATACATATTACAAAAGTACTATTTGGAAGGTGATACACTTCAAAAAATCCCATAAGCTTGCAAGAAAAGAGCAGGGCGTCTTGTTGTAGTTGGTCGATGTCGTAAGTCTAATTGGCATTAATATGTATATGCAGGATTACCACGAGGTTTTGATCAAACGGGCTTACATGGTGTTAAAGATCATTCAATGGTTATTGAAAGCCATCATCACGCGGCCTCGAGCTTGAGATATACCAGCATGCCAAGGTCCGATTTGTTGCCCATGATGCCATACAATATTGGCTTAGAATGAAATAGGGAAGGGAAGGAAGAAGTCTCGGTGTATGTGTGTTTAGTTGGATACATCTTCATCCACTACTGCCGCTGCTGCTACTACTACTACTGCTGCTGCTGCTACTGCTGCTGCTGCTGCTGCCACTGCTGCTGCTGCTGCTGCCACTCCTATTTGGCCTCTTGGCTTTGGGTGCCAAATTCTGCTCTGGAGCAATCGATTTGCGTGGAGAGTTGCCTGTATAAAAGTTGGCAAATTCAGTCGCAGGCGATTCTTCCCGGATAAAATTCTCGCCCTTTTGCATCATTAAACGCAAAGCTTTTCCATCCAACTCTTCGCCTTTGCCCATGTCGTCATCAGTCAACGAAACCCTCGCTGGCTTACCAGATTTTGTATTTCCAATCCTTTGTCCAAGTAGTTTCCCATACAGCTTCTTCCCAAGTGTTTTGCGTAGCAAGATTTCACGGACTTCGAAATAAAGGTCCTTAGGCGTATCCTTCAACTGGGCTTGATTTTTCTTGAAGTAGGTTCGAAAATCGTTGACATGTCGCTTGAATTCCAATTCGTTCTTCTTAAGCCACGAAACGTTCAATTCTTGTCTTGTAGCACCGCGAGCAAAATTGCGCATCAGATATTTGTCGTAATCTCTAATGATCTTTGTAATGATATCACTCGTAGAAATACCGTTGGTACGTTGCGTTGCCAAAAATTTTCCAACCACTTTGATAGGTCTGTACACATCATCTGTGTTTGCACTGGCGTATGGAAGGTCATCATGCGCTACGTAGTCGATTTTATGCTCCTCTATGAATTCAGGTGTTACAGCCCATGGAGCGTTTGGAACAACCTCATCTACCCATCTGCAATGGCGCAGTGTCTCACAGCGCTGCTCCGCTGTAAGTACGGTGAGTCCCTTGAGCTTATGGGTGACCTCATCACTCGGCACCCCGCATATCAACGTGACGTTGGGGAATGACTTCTTACATTGCTCTAATTGCTTCATGTGACCCAAATGGAAGAGATCAAACACACCATCCGCATACACGCGCACTGGACGGTCCTTTGGAGGCAGATTAAAGCGGAAGCCTCTTGGGCGATATTTACGTAACTCTTCGGGCAACTCAGCATCGAGTTGCGCCTCATGTTTATCCTCGTTAGATGCGCCAGTCTTAACCGTATGTGCACTCTCGGTCTTAGTGCGCTTGGGCTTCGGTGACGCCGCCATGACTTCCGGTAATTCTTTCTTCTTACCTTGAAAGAATTTCGAGAGAGATGTGCTTGAGAGTCGGCGTTTCAATTGCTCTGCCTTACTAGGCTTCTTGGTAACTTTGCCTGCGCCCATTGCTCTGTTAATTGAATGATAGCCGTTCAGTCCAATAGCACGGTTTATCCTTCAATTGCCTTCATTTCTAAGTCTTTTGCAAGTGTGTTGTCGACGATTATTCAGTTTGATTTTTAGTCTTAATTATACTTTGAGACACAACGCTCAAGCTCACACAGAGGTGAACGAACATGATGCACAAATTTAGCCATAAACGCAGGAGAAGCATGCTAAATCATTTAGTTAATGTGCTTTACAAAACTGTCTCTGCAAATGAGGATAATAGTGTGATTATAAGCTTAAGATACCGTTTTTTACCTGCATATTACTAGATCGTGTTTGTAGCAATAACCCAGTGGATTGCATCAATGAAATAAGCACTCATCATGCAGAACTAGAGTGCACTTGAGCCAGAATTTGTTTTTGTTTCAGTCATTATTTATGAAATCTGGGGGGGGGGGGCGCTGCTTTGTGCAATGAATTCACTCAACGCACCCTCTTGATGATATGTACACCACTGCTGGTTTCTACGGCATCACTGACTTGCCCCGGAGCCAGACTGAAGGCTACACGTTCAAAGGCTGGCTGCATCTCTCCATGGCCAAACCAGCCTAAATCTCCACCTCTTTTGTAGGAACTGCAATCAGAACGTTCCTTAGCCAACGCTTCAAAACTCTTTTCCTTGTCATCATCCAGCTTTGCACGGTATGATGCAAGTTCCTCCAGAGCCTCCTCTTTCGATATCGTAATATTTTCTGACCTGTGCGACGCCGGCCGCCGCGAGTCCCGATGCTTGATGAGGAGGTGTAAGCACCGTACCCGTACTGGATGTGCTGTTAGATGGCGTTTAAGTTGGTCGGCATCGGTGCCTTCTGGAGGCTCCCATTGTGACGCCTTGGTTTCCGGATGGAAGTAGTACTCTCTTTTCTTGGACTTGCTATATCTGACAACCCAGGGTTCTGGCAAACCAGTATTTTTATCGGACTCACTGGCGTTACTCGAAGCACCAGCGGCCTCTGCAACTTCTGCATCTTGGGAGTTCTTGTCTTCGCTCATATTCGGGACAATGGGTTGGCTGGCTATCCTAAGTTATTGATAAAGAATCGAACTCAATTCAACGTATGAAAATCCGCGCACAAACTAAACTTGTTTGGACGTCTCTGAAATATCTGAAAGTATCGTAACTGTTACAATATGCGATGTCTAGTCTTCATGATTATATCATGAAAGGTAATCACAAAGAGCTGACATATTATAGAGCAAAATAAGTTAAGATTAAACTCTATGAACACCTGAGAGGAGGGAAAATAAGATCAATCACGTGTAAGTAAGAAGTACATGCGATGACTAAGGTAGACTGATTAAAGCTTGGCTCTAATCTCACTTTCGGAATCATATACCACGTAGCCCTCTTGAGTGACAGTTGCTAATATTTGGCCTGATTCGCCATCAAAATACTCGCCTTGAAGAACATGCTTGTCAAGATTTGAGCGAGGATTGGTGATTTCTACTAGCATGGGCTTGTTCACTCGAGGCAACCTATGAAAATGTAGACTATGGTCTAGTGAGACGCTAAACTTGTGTGAGTAAAGAGGCAAGCGATGAAAATAGGGCAACGTGAACAGTAGATAGGAGTCAGAAAGATAGCTCAGTGCGACGTAATTGTACCGAGGATCGTTTTCGGGTGTGATGGATTTCAGGTGTCTGTGAGATAAGATATTGGTGGAAAACACATTAGTTTTGCTTTCGCAGGTATTTCCATCATCATCGCAAATGGGTTGCCTCACATTGACATAATAATTCAATTTAGAGGTATGCCTTGTAGAATGAAATATGTCGGCTGGAAACCGGTACGCTAATGGCCCCTCTCCAAATTGTCTCAGGTACTTCTCGCATGTTGTGGAGTCCTTAAACTTCTCATTGATTCTGACAAATTTACTCAAATACGGTTCTGTGGTTACCTTGGACTCAAACAAATCAGCTGCCTCGCTGAAATCAGATAATGGAACCGCCTCCAGATCTGCAGTCTTCATATGATGCAAGGAATCATGCTGTTGCCTTTGTGTGGCAAATAATACCAAGCTTGTAAAAACTAACCTGTCATGCTGAAAAGCTCTGACCTGCTTGTGAATGAAATTTCTGCCATGGCGCAAATCCTCCACCTGGTATGTGATGTTTGTTTTTGGATCGCCGCCATTGATAAAATATGCATGCAACGATGTAGGACTAAAATGTGTAGGTATGCAATGTAATGCAGCTAATAATGATTGCGCAACAAGAGTACCTCCGAAAGTTCCTTTTGAACCTAGGGGTGCTTCTGGCAAGTTCTTTGTGATGAATGTGTTCGCAGAAGTTGGCACTAGCTCTAAGCACCGCTCTATGCTGGCAAGGCTTTTGGCATAGTTTCTTATCACCGACATCGTGATAATACAGAATTATAAATTCAACAGAGCCGTGGTATAATCTTCAAAGAATAGGTTCTCGCTCAAAGTCCTCGCAACCCTTAATTTTTGATGCGTTATGATAAGGTAATTTGATCGACAACGTTAAAATTGAATTGGGCGCGCGCTGCCTTATATTAAAATCACCGAAGTTTTATATCATACCGTATTACTAAAAGTCCTCGAAAACAGGTACCTCAGATTTCAGAGTCATACATTGAGCAATCTATTTCATCCCATGGTATTATAGTTCTCGCCTGTTTGTTAGCTCTACGCTGTCTTGTGGGTGTACTAGTAACGTTATTTGTGGAGCTTCTCCAATTTGGCACTGGTTTGTTAACGCCATTGGTCCTTGCCTTACCCCTTCGGTTGATAGCCCTAGTAGCTCTAGCATCTTCCTTCTCGATCACCTTAGATTCCATGGCATCTTCCTCGTGCGATACGGTAGTACCATCTAAAGACTGGAATGAAATTTCGTGTGATTGCTTGTTCCTAGGCGAAAGGGGTAATTGATGATGCTGATAGATTTGGTCTAGTCTCGTTAGAATATTAGCAATCTGGTCATTGTTTTGTTGCTCAAAGGCTAGGAATTTGGCTTCTAAACGTGGTATTTGATCGACTACTGATGATCGCGCAATATTGTCTATTTTATTAACAATCTTCTCTATGCTCTCTTCATGATAATTTGCAAGTTCTGCCACCTGCGATTTTAAGATTTGCGTATCATTATTATGCTTGTTCCCGAGCTCTTGTAAACGTACCTCTAGTTCATGTAGATGAGCACTGAATGAATCTTGGAAACCGTTTGGATCTGGTCTATCGAGAGTATGAACCCTATCTGCAATAAGTTGCATAACCTGCAGAAAACTTTCCAACTGCTTGTTCATGACAAATAATTGCTCACCAACAGCCTCTATAGTCTTGTTTGTCTGCAAATGTTGTTCCTGGACCTCTTGAACAACTTGTGACTGTATCTGCTGCACCATGGAGTTTTCAGACGTATTTTTCCCCAAATTATCGACGTTGCGCGCTAGCGCACTTGTACTCACCTTGAGAGAAGTAGCAACCTTTGTGAGTTCTTCAAATAATGTTAGTAATCGTTGGCTCTAGACAATGCATCGAATGGTTGTGTGTTTATACGAACCTTCAAGTTGGGGGTTGTTGCGGAATGCTTTCCGAATCTCCTCAGTTATTTCTAATGCCTTATGGCGCAGTTCTGTACTCTCAAGTTCTAGACGTCCAGCCCATTGTAACAACTGCTTGTCAGCACCAGAAACTTCAGTGTCGCTATCAGTCAATTCGTCGCTATCATCGTCGCTGGCAGAATTATACATTTCATTTTTGCCGCCGAGCTCCACCACACGACTTTCTGATGCAATATCCCCACCAGATTTTGTGAGAACACTTTCTGTATTAGTTTGGGCTATTTGGGCCATACTTCAGTAGTCTTTGTGGGCCTGTTCAGTGGGGCCTCTCTAATGTGTTCAAATAGTATCTCAATGTTTCGTTAAATGTATCATTAAACTACAGTAAACATTAACTTTTCATATCAAAAAGCCTAAACCTGCTATAGATCATTTTACCATCGATCAAAAATAGACGTTTCAGAGTTTGGCGAGTACTGACACTGATGTCGCCACTCTTACGACCCTTCCTCAATGCCCGTGTGGTGGTGGTAACTGTACGTGGTGAATTGTTATGGGGGGAACTTGAAGGTTTTGATCTTAAGGGAAATATCATTTTGGTCGAGGCCGGTGGGTCCACGACTCTACTGCGAAGCAGTGAGATCGTGTACTTAGCAGATGTGAAGGAAGGTGAAGAGGTTGCTGCAGTTCAACTCAAAGATACAAAGAATTACATACCGAATGAACATTTGATCTGGCAACGAGTGCACGAACAAAAGAAACCCAAGAGAAGAAAGGTTTAAGTGGCTACAGGAATTTGCTGTCAGAGAGTTAGTAATCGTCAAGTGGTAGCGATACCGAGTTGATGCATTTTTACGGCAAGCTCCATCAGATAATCTAGGGCCTCATGTATGATTTTTGCTTTTTGCACATTTGAACCCCACACAAATATGCCATGGCGGCGAACAATAACTGCGCAGACATCCTTGTTTCGTAAATTCCAAAACGTTGGTGTAAGTTCATCCTCGTGTGGCATGTTTTCGACAATTGGAATCTGTAAGGTGTCGTTATAAGAGTGATTTGGAATAGCCTTAATCTGTTCCATGTGAGATATCTCGAAATGATCCTTGTAAAGCAAGGAGACTAGCACTGCATTTTGGGAATGTGTATGCACCACTGCACCAGTTTGTGGCCACAATTGATAGCATGATAGGAAAAGAGGTTGGCATGCACTGGCCCTCAAATGTGATGGTTTATAGAGATAAACTACCCCCCGATATAGTTCCTCATGAGAGGTCTTAGCAACGCCGTCTTCACGATCGAGTACAAACAAGTCCGTCGGTGCCAATTTTTCTTTTTCTACTCCTGAAGGTGTCACGTACACGATCCCATCGCGACAGATTGATATACCACCTGCAGTTCCCGTACACCAATTGTTATGATAAAACAACCTTCCAAGCTCACATATATAGTTTGCTGGGTGATTGGGATCCTTTGAGACAACGTATTCCATAATTTTACTGATGGCCTGCGTCGGAACGCTATCTATGGCAAGGACCCGATGGTAAAAGTTCATGAAGTGAGATTCAGTGATTATATATATATTTATGCTTTCAACACAAGAATTATACTAGTTAACTTACCAGTCGGCACTACCAGCAGCCTCTTGAGCCCATTCAGAGGCGTCGTTGGCCTCATCGGCGACTGGAAGATCACCTTCCTCGGCGTCACCATCAGCTGGAGCGGCACCAGTGGCCTCCTCTGCGGCCTGCTGCTCAATCTCTTCTGGGTTTCTGTAGAAGTACAAGTCAGGCATGATGGACCATGGTTGAGTTCTGTCGACCAAGGCGCCTCTCAAACGCAAGACCTCTCTGGCCAACAAGTACCAGATGAGACCGATGGAGTGCTTGCCTCTATTGTTACATGGGATAGCGACATCGACGTACTCAGATGGGGAGTCCAAGTCGGTCAAAGCGATGACTGGAATGTTGACGTACGAGGCCTCCTTGATAGCCTGGGCGTCCGAACGGGGGTCGGTGACAATGATGAGTCTTGGCTCCTTGAACGAACGGGTGATGTAGTTGGTGAAGGAACCTGGGGTGAAACGACCAGCAATTGGAGTCGCACCGGTGTGCGCAGCGAACTTCAACACAGCACGCTGGCCGTAGGTTCTCGAGGAAATGGCAACGACGTCCTCTGGGTTTGGAATCGCAGCGATGATTCTCGCGGCAAGCACCAACTTCTCCCACGTCTTGCCAACGTTGATGACGTGCACACCGTCAGGTCTGGCCTGGAACACGTATGGCTCCTGGTGGACCTGCACGTTTCTGGCACCCAAGTGAGTGTTGGCGGCGATCAAAAGTTGAGCATCCTCTGGGGTCAAATCGAAAGCAGCTGGCAAAGACATTTTAACGCTTACTTTGGTTTCTAGCTTTCGACACGGGGGTTGTACGCTCAACGACAATAAAAACAACGATTACAACTGAGCTCTGTAATGAACTACACTAATTCAAATCCTTTCTAAAGCTTGTCAACTTCGAACTCGGTACTGGTTACAGTATTTTCCCATACTATTGCTTGCCGGTGGTTGCCATACAATCCTATGCCCACTTACTACACGATGGTGCGATGAGCATCGGAAATTGCGTCTGTGAAAAATTTCAGATTGCGTCTGCGTCTGCGTCTGTGTCTGTCACGGAGTCGATTTGCCAGGTTTTTTTGCTTTGAAAAAAATTAGAAACTTTTTGAAAAGTTGTGAAATATTTATGGTGTCTGGGTGATAGCAGTCGTCGATTTTCTGCCAAGATCACCCTAATATATCAAGCTCATCGCACCCTGGAGAACGAGCAGACACCAGGAACAAGGCTCTGGCAGAGCTAGTGGAACCCCATCTTTCCGCTGCTCGCTTGTAATGACTGGTGCGCCTTCGTCCGGCGAGGGCAGCAGCGTGCGGTATGCGGAGTACAACTTCATCGCGTTCGCGCTGGTGTGCGCCGCTTTTGGTCCAGCGTACCACTACGCCGTGCTTGGGCGGCGCAGAGCGCCGCCCAAGCGTGCGATGAGGATTGCAGCTGTGCTTGCGACGTCTGCGGTGTTGGCTGTCACAACGTTGCGCGGGACCGGCGGCGATCTCAAGCTCGTCGCGCAGCGCCTCGGCCGCGTCCCCGCGTCGCTGCTCCCGCTCATTCTGACGCTCACACTGAGACCGTCGCCGCTGCCCTACACACTGTATCTGTCGTTGCTCCCGCTCCACAAGTGGCTTGCGCGAGCTGTGGTGGTCCAGGGCCTCGTGCATACGGGCCTCTACATGTGGTACTGGCAAGTCACCGGCAAGTGGACCAAGATCCGCAAGTTCGCCAACCTTTGTGGTGTTGTCGCCATGGTTGCCTTTATAGCCATTGCTCTGTCGTCCTACCGTCTCGCCCGCAGATCAAACTACAAACTGTTCTACAACCTCCATATCATCATGACGTGGGCAGTCGTGGTATCGCTTTACTTCCACGCCAGGCCTGGAATCCCGTACTTTACCGCAATGAATATTGCTGTGATCACCACGCAAATGTTATATAGAATACGCCACACCAGTGTTAGCAGGTCTCGAATGACCCCCATATCCCCATCACTCACATTGCTGGAGTTCCCTTTAGCTGATGTCGTGAAGAAACCAATATTACCTTCCGGTCATGTAAGAGTTAATCTCTACAAACCAAATTCAATATGGAGCAGATTCAAGCAATTCATGATCCCCCTGCAGCATCCTTATACAATTGCCAATCTACCTCATGAAGATACTTTAAAACTCATTATCCGTAATGGTGAATCGTTTCCTTTGCATAACAACGAGCTATATCAACTTACCGGCGTCTTTGAACCGAAGCTCAACTTCATTACAAAAGGTATTCGAATAATAGATTCAGTTGGCCACAACTCCTGGAATCCATTCCATTACTCAAAAAGACTGATGCAATCGCCCTTGCACTATACTATAGAATCCGAGCGAGTGTTGATATGCGTAGGCGGTTCAGGTATATCATTTGGTTTACCTTTACTTCGAATATTGAATTTCAACGGAGTCAATGCAAGGTTGATATGGGTGTCCAAGGATTTCCGGGACTTGAATCTATTGAACCATTTCAAGAACAATTTCGAGGGCCTTGAGATTTATATAACTGGATGTGGCACAGACTCTGATGGGGAGTCTGAGGTTGTGATAAATTATGACAACGTCCACGATCACGTTGGGTTATTGAGTCAATTTAATTGGAATATGAAAAGGAGCGCAGCGAAACATGAACACCTAGAAGAAGGTCTGGATTTATGTTGTAGGGTCACTGGAGACCAGTGTCAAAAAAACTGCGTTTTGAATATGGATTTTGAAGGTGCCTCGTTACTATGTAGTGACGGAAGTCGGCCAAGTGATAAATATGGTACCAGTACAAAGCTCTTGCGCAAATGTACGAGAAAACAAAAACTGGTCAACATTTCGCAGGAAGACAAGGACAATGAGGTTGATTTCACTGAATCCTTTATCAAAGGTCGCAATGGTTCCAGTAAAAAGTTTGACAAACCACGAGGGTCCAAAGACATTTTTCGGAAACCCTCTGTTATTGAGCCACCGTTTGGATACGACAACGATAGCACATTAACAACTACAGCCCAGATTCGAGATTCGGTGCGGAGTGTTGCTCAACCGTCAGATTCTTCTGGTATAGCAGAAGGCTCGACTGTCAAAGAGGACTCCGGCGCTATAGGGTCCAGTGGACCATTCATTGTGGATAAACCGAAGAGATGGTCTTCCACAATGATTACCGACAGGGCAGGTACCAAATTGACAATTCCTTCTGGTATCAAGATTTTCTTTGGTAGGCCCACCCTTTCAGATGTGGAGTATGACTGGTGTGTAGCTCAAGAATGCGGACCCGGTGACGAGGAAACGGCCACAAGACTAAATACTGCTAACAGATCATCAGATGATGGCATAACAGATATTGACTCCCAGAAACCTTCAAAAGTTTGGGTAATTGCCGCTGGACCAGACGGCTTGGTTGAGGCTACCAGGAGATGGGCTGAAGACCACAATTTGCATTTTCATGGGGAGAATTTCGCAGTTTAACCACTTTTGATCAATTTATATAACAACCTGATTCCTCTTATAACTATCATATTGTTAGGTCATCAATTCATCTATGAATCAAGAAACTCAGGTCTCGGGTCTCAGGTAGTTATAATAGTTTTTCAAATTCACAATTTTCATCAATGAAGATATTCTTGATATATATAACCCTTGATGATACCTTGATGATACCTTTTAATACGTGTACGTATGTATACAATGCTCAAATGCTGCTCGATTTTAGCTTTACGAGACAAGGATTTCCATAACTCTAATAAAGAACTCTATCAGTAGGAACAAACAAATATTTCGTAAATATTCTATTTCATAATTTTTAACAAAGTGATGACGTGAAAACCATCGGACCATAAACAAAAACTAAAAAACATGTATGAAAATGAGGCAGATAACCAAGGAAGGAATGGTGTATAAGTAAGTATTGTTTCTATCAAGAGTTTAGCTCATCCTCAAAAACTAAAAAAATAAACGTAAGAGTTTTTTAGCAGGTTATTACTAACCAGTTTAATCTTGCTTGGCGTTGATGGAGGCAGTCAACTTAGCTTGGTTGACCAAAGAGGTTGGGGAATCCATGACAGGCAACATCAACTCGATCAATCTGATTCTGGAGTTTTGGTTGAAAGACTTGTCTTGGGTCAATTGGTCCCACTCACCGGTGGTGGCGACAGTGTGGTTCTCGTAGTCCTTGGCACCGAAAGTCTCCAACAACATTTGGTGCTTCCAGTTTTGAATCTCGTTGTATTGAGCGGTTGGACCGTGAATCAACTTCTCGATGGTGTAACCGTTGTTGTTCAAGACGAACAAGTATGGCTTCAAGTTCCATCTGATCATAGTGGAGATCTCTTGAACGGTTAATTGCAAAGAACCGTCACCAATGAACAAGATAACTCTCTTCTTTGGGTCAACTTCCTCAGCGGCCATGGTGGCACCCAAACAGGCACCAGTGGTGTAACCAATGGAACCCCACAAGACTTGGGAGATACCGTAGGTGTTGTTAGGGAAAGTAGCTTGGTTGATACCGAAAGCGGAAGTACCGGTCTCAGTGATGACAATGTCACCATCTTGCAAGAACTTGCCAACTTGGTTCCACATCCATTCCTGGGCCAACGGAGTCTTGGCGTCACAGGCCTTGTTCTCTGGGGTTCTTGGTGGAACTGGGACAGGCTTGTAACCCTTGACGGCGTCAGAGACAGTAGACAAAAGCTTTTGCAAGACAAATTTCATTTGGACACCTGGGAAAGTGGCGTTTCTAACCTTGATGTAGTCAGAGTGGAACTCGACGATGTTTTTGGTCTTGTAAGAGTAAGAGAAAGAACCAGTGTTGAAGTCAGACAACAAAGCACCGATGGACAAGACCAAGTCAGCGGACTCGACAGCCTCCTTAATGTCTGGTCTGGTCAAGGTACCGACGTAAACACCACCGAATCTTGGGTGTTGCTCATCGATAGAACCCTTACCCATTGGGGTAACGAAAGCTGGGAATTGGGTCATGTCAATCAACTTCTTGGTCTCAGCCTTGACATCGTGTCTCGAGGCACAGGCGTCGGACAAGATGATTGGGTTCTTGGCGTTCTTGATTAAAGACAAGATGGTCTCTAGAACCTCATTCTCGGCCTCAGCGTCATTTGGCTTCAAGGACAAGTCAATTGGGGTGTTCAACAAAGAAGCTGGGACCTTCAAGTCGACAACGTTGGCTGGAAGACCCAAGTAGACTGGTCTTTGTGTGATGTAGGTGGTTCTGATACATCTGTCAATCTCAGCAGGAGCAGTAGCAATGTCAGTGATCATAGCGGTAGTCTCAGAGATGTTGGCAGACATTCTGTGGAAGACGGTGAAGTCACCGTTACCCAAGGTGTGGTGCAACAACAATTGCTTGGCTTGAGCAGAGATAGATGGAACACCAACAACGTGGAGGACACCAACGTGCTCTGCGTAAGAACCGGCAATACCGTTCAAGGCGGACAACTCACCGACACCGAATGTGGTGATCAAACAGGCCATACCCTTGATTCTGGCGTAACCATCGGCGGCGTAAGAGGCGTTCAACTCGTTGGCGTTACCAGCCCATCTCATACCTGGGACCTCGTAGATCTTGTCCAACAAGGACAAGTTGAAGTCACCTGGCAGACCGAAGATAGTCTTGACATCGACTTGGCTCAATCTCTCGAACAAGTACTTACCCAAAGTAATTTCAGACATGTTTTGGTTGTTGTATTTGTGGTGTTTGTTCTCTTATAATGAAAACCAAAGACTAAACGAATAGACCTTTATGGCCTGTAAATTGCTGCAATCCATGGGCGTTTATATATGTTTTTTCGCAAACTGTACCCACACGCGCGAGCCGCCAAAATTTGTGAATAATCTATGCAGTTATGCAACGAGCTTCCTGTAGCTCGCGAGGGGCTTCCTGTTTTGCGCGGAACTAACCACCCGGCTTCCGAAAAAAAAAGGAAGGCGCTCGGAATGTCCTCACAGCCAAAGCCTTGTCCTATAAACGCATACTGATGTTTATTTGCATATTTCCACTATTTGCATTACAAAGTTTATTTTCCGCTACTTGCATTTGCTATGCTTCATGCAGTTGGGAGAAGAGCACCGAGTCAAATCAAGGAATTTGAACAAGAAGGGCCTCCACGTATCCCTTTAGATGAATCAAATCTATTGGGAAAACACGATCGGCTGCCATCATTGTACAGCAAGTTTCTTTTTCTAGCACATTTCCGCTTATGTGCGGTAGCTTTCTTTTTTGATGCACTTTTTTGCGTTTGTTTTGCTTTTTTGGGTCATGATGAGATGGCAGCTTTTCTTTTTACATGTCATTGAGTCTTATGATGGCTGGAGATGACTTACAAGACTTCACGATTACTTGAGCTGACTCGCAAAAAGGATGGTTTATCCGAGGTGCTTAGCCGCGCAGGTCATCGGATCAACTACGTCTCAAATAGTGATAATTCAGTTGAGAACAGTGAGTTGATCCATCGGGTTTCCATTCCATCCTCCATAATCAGCTCAGGTCCAACCACCATGGCAAAGACTTGTATGGTTTGCGGTTCATAAAGAAAAGTGGAGGCATGCCCGAGGTGTAGAGTTATGTAAGGAGTATATTTAATACTTGGTATCTATGCTTGTCCCTGGCGCTCTGTTCCACGTGTCCTCTGTCGCATAAGCTCAATACGAGCCTTGAGCTTTGACGTAACTTCTGCAGCTCGCCGCCAGCTAAGTTCATCTGCTTCTGGGTCTGTAATTGTAGTCATGGTGCCTCCACGACTTGAGACGGGTGTGCCAGATTGCGAATGTAACCTCAAAGAGTCAACACGTTGCGGTAGGTCATCGCTGTTGACGCTTAATCGCCGATCGGAAGGTGCGTCATGTGAGCCCGTATATGTGTGTGATGATGATCTTGATTTATGGCGATCTGCGATCGCGGGTGTGTTCTCGCTCCGCGAATCCTTTCTCCTTTGCAGGAATTCGTTTGCTTGCTCCAGTTGCAATATTCGATCGCGCATTTTCGTTATATCAGATTCCTTGGTCTGTAACAGCGTTTTCCACTCCGCCTGCGCAGCGTCAAACTCTGCTTGTAAACGGCGATAAGATTCTTGGGCTTGAACGGCTTCCTTTGAGAGTCTCGTGACCTCGTTGTCTAACTTTGCCTTAGACTCCTGCCAATCTTTCTGTTTACGTCGCAGACTCTCCAATTCTTGTTGCACTTGGGATGGAACTACGCCTGGTGTCGACCCTGTCGTTCCGGGTGCTCGAGGCGCGAGATTGCTGGCCTGGCGCTTCAGAGATGATCTGACATCTGCCATTGGAGACGACAGTTTGTGTGAGGGTGGAGTTGCACTCTTGGCAGGATTTGTGCGCAATGGTGAACTTGCTACCCTTTTGCTGGGTATCGTGGATGAATTGTTCGGAGAATCAATTAAAGTGGTACCGCCGAGTTGTTTCCGTATATTGGGTCTTATTGAAGTTGTAAATAATGCTTCTTGCCGAAAGCCAAGGTTATCGCTGTTAATATGTGATGTGGTTTGTGATTCAAAAGTACCGGTTTCACTTGAGCCCTCGTCATTTTCTGTAAGATTATAATTCGGTAATGTGCTCAACAAGTCTTCTATCTTTTTGCGTTTCAGGGCGTCGAATTTATCCAAATGATCCATTATAACACGAATTTTGCTGTTTGTGACCTTTATCAAAGTCGCGAAACATTCAAATCCACAATTTCTAATATCTGGTTGTGTATCATTGACAATTTTCACTATGCTTGGTATGATTTCATCTTCCAAAAATGGTATAATATTGGTTTGGGAGAGTTTCAATGCATGATAATCGTTGTTACGTAACACAAATGTAAAAAGCTCAGTCACCACCATTCTGACCTGAGGAGTCTTATGTTTGATGTGTTTACAAATCTCCATAAGCATATCGTCGTTGTGAGGATCAATTGGATTATGAAATTTCACAATCGTTTGTAGACATTCTTTGATGGCGGTTATCACAGAGTGCTTCTTTTCCTTGGTTCTTTCCAGCAGTACAGGAAATACAATCATCGCATAGTTTTTAACAAATCCAGGGAGTTTTAATTTTGAGCATATCTGAGTAACAGACTGTGCTGCCAGGGTTACGGCTTGTACATTTGCATCTTTACTGATTATCGATGCGTAAGTCTGTAGTAAGCTGCTATAATCTTGGCCCTTGTATTTGATTCGTTTCGTTTTATTTAACACTTGCTCATAAAATTCTTCCAAGACTTCAACTCTTTCCTTCCAAACAGTAGAAGTTATTCTAGCGTCAAATCCTTCCACTAGTTTGTCTAAAATAGTTTCTTCTGGCAATAAAGTGAAAGGATCAACATTGTTCGTATGCCGAGACTTAGCTTTATATGGTCCACGCAAGTCCATTTCCATCAACGTATCACCATCTTTGTCAAGTGTGCCACCTTGACTTCCTGATCTAGAATTATTACCAGAATTGCACTGCGCAGTAGTTGCATCTGCAGCAGATGCTGCTTTTGAACGTTCAAGAGCCAGTAATTCCTTTTTCTTCCAGTCAAATAATCTTTTCGTCTCAGCTGGTTGATCCATCACTTTATGGAAAGCATTATCCAGATCTCGCTGTTGGATTGGTTTCAAATTGTCCAACAGTAAATCCTGTAAAAGTGATTTGTCCTTACCTGTGAACTTGAAAATCTCAACTATCAGGTTGATGGTATTTGATCGGACATTTTTATCCGCATGGCCCGCCAGCTTCGTTAATGGTGTGAGCAAGTCTACAAAAAATGTGTTAAATTCTGGTATATTATCCAAACCAAAAGATGATATCACTTCTTGCAGACATTGTGTCGCAGAAGAAACTAGTTTTGGTAACTTTTTCTGTTGGAAGGGCAAAATCGCATATACAGTAGCATTTATGGAAGTGTCGAGAGCACATAACGAAAGAATACACTCAGAGGCTTTCATTTTGGTTGCGTTTCTGGAGGATCCCAATCCTTTTTCCACAAGCTTAGGTACCCAGTTATCAATCAGGCTCGTGACATAATTGTGCGAAAGTGGGTTTCTTATTTCAATTATGCGGATAAGAGATTCTAATGCTGCCACTACCTGCTCAAGAACCACCACATTGCTTTCTTCTAGAAACTCACCAAATATCGCAGGATCATTTAAGTAAACTTCTGTTTCAGGCGAGCGTTTTTTCAATAGGGCGATCAGTTCCTGGTGCCCAGCTAACCGTGCCTTCCATAACTTGTGGTATAATTTCTGATCCAATGGCAGTTCCAGATAGGAATCATCTTCTGGTGCTGCGCTCATACTAGAGTGAGGTTATGAACCGCAAGTACGAACCACCTTGACTATCAAAGTTAACGTGTACCTTTACTTACAGGTTTTTTATCAAGATATAATATAACCTTACATTTAGTTTTTGTTTACATTTCTAATATATGAATTTCAAGATTTTGTGATTGCTTTCGATATCCTAGAAAACATATTACACTCACTTGAACACAAAGATATACAACTTTCAGCAGTCTTCTTTCTTATTACATCTTATTACACCCTATAGTAGTTGATACTGAAATAGAAGGGTAAAATAAAAAGACGTGTCTCGTTAACTTGAATATGCTTTAAGGGTAATCGAAATATATGATCAAAATCAAGGGTTTCGGCCCTTTACGAGACACAGTCATAATGTAAGACCATCCATGTCGCGTACTATTATCAAAGAACAGAAGTAATACAATTGATAGAAAGTGTAATTGTCAAGGGCTCCCCACGCGAAATGCTAAGAAAAGTTACATGTCAAGGTGATTATGATGAGGTGCTCCAAACCAAAAATAAGCTTGTAGTGGTTGACTTTTGTTCCAATACATGTGGATCTTGTACTATGCTCAAGCCTGTAGTAGATAAGATTGCAAGTTCTTATGCAAAACCTCTAGAAATATACACAGTGGATATTGATGATCAACCTGAAATCGCCACTCAACATGATATAAAAGCAGTTCCTACATTATTGTTTTATAAAGACGGAACAGAAATTGATCGTATGGTGGGTGCCGATCCACACACGTTCAAGAGCACTCTGGATTCAATAATTTAATCTGCTTTGTCAAATTATATGTTTTGTATATGGTTCATCTTGAATTCATTGGTATCCAGCCAATTGCCACAAGATTGTGTACAGAATTAATAAATAACTTAATGACGATATTTACGTGCGCATCACACTATATAAAAGGAAGCTGAACCACTCATTCAAATAATGGATGCTTTTAGTGTGATCTCTAAATGATCTTTCTGGTTATTGTTAAGAAGGAAAATATTGTACAATATTAAGTCCAAATAAAGATCTTATTGTCTTACTCTGATAATAGGAGAATATACAAGGTTCATGAGATCTTACACCTATCCATTCCTCAATAAACATTGCACTTAACTCTACTGCCTATATAGAGGACAAATCCCAATCTAAACGATCAACTTGTGCACTATTGTGTGCGATATAATCTTATTATAAAGGGCGTGGTAGTTAACACTAACTAGCATTCATCTCTGGTTAAAATCGTGACAACAAGTAATGGAGAAAATTCTTGATTTCACTAGTGAGCTAGATGTTTCAGCTTTCGAACAGGTTGTTAATGACTTTTACAATGGATCACGGTTGGCTAGACAGCAAGCTCAGGATATTCTCACTCGATTTCAAGAACACCCGGACTCATGGCAAAGGGTCGACCGAGTGCTTCAGTACGGTCAACGGATGGAAAGCAAGTTTCTAGCATTAAGCGTCCTTAATAAGCTGGTCAATACTCGTTGGAGGTCTTTGCCCGAAGAACAGAAGATGGGAATTCGCAACTTTGTAATTGGAATGGTGCTAACAATGTGTCAAAATTCAGACTCCTATAACCGATCACTGATTGAAAAAGCTGATGTACTAATAGTACAAATGTTTAAACAAGATTCGATGACAAAATGGCCTACCTTTATCGACGAGTTGATTCAAAGTGCACAGCATTCTCTCTCTATCTGTGCCAATAATTTGAACATTTTGAGAATTTTGTCGGAAGAAGTATTTGATTATCACGATCGCATAACTGGCATCACAAAAGCAAGGTTGATGAAACTGAAGGTGTATCTCGTTGTCGAGTTTGAAAGAATAGGGGAATTCTTGAGCAATATCCTTCGTACTAGCTCTAATGCAGATTTGATATCATCGACATTAGAATGCCTATTAAGGTATTTGAAATGGATACCAATCAAGCATATTTTCAAGACAGATCTGGTAGAACTTCTAAGCAGGAGATTTTTAATATCGGACAGGACCAAAAGTATCACACTAAAATGTTTAACTGAGGTAGCAGATTTGACTATTTATGACGATGCTGAAGATTCAATGCTCTTGAAAAATAAAACTGTGAATTTTTTTGAGAGCATTCTAGCACAAATATCTGATAATGTGATCTCATTGACGTTAGATTTGAACGAGGCTTACTCAAAGGCTGATTCGAGTAATCAAAATTTTCTACAAGATTTTACTATCTTTGTCAGCACATTTCTGACTAGACATAGAGTTTATTTGCAAAGTGACATTTCACTGAGACCTCTACTTAATAAGTCGCATAAATATCTCATACAACTCACAAAAATTGACGAAAAAGAGCTACTCAAAGCATGCTTAGAATATTGGAACCAACTCTTCTCATCAGTGTTTCTCGACGACCAAAACATGTCAATGAAAACTTTCCACGTTAGTAATGGTAATATTAATACTATAAAATCACTCTATGAGGAGATTGCATCTCAACTAAGGTGGATTATTGTGGATTCCATGATGAAGCCTAGAGATATAATCCTTTCAATAAATGATGAAGGTGAACTTGAGCAGGAGGGAACTGTTGATACGGAGAGTTTAAGCACATACAAATTGCAGAGAGAGGTTCTCATGTACCTTACACTTCTGGACAGTCTTGACACAACCAACATAATAAGTTGCAAACTGCGAAATCTCATCAACAACAATGCTGACTGGTCTTGGAGTCAATTGAATAAAACCTGCTGGGCAGTTGGATCTATATCTGGAACTATGAACGAGGCGACAGAATTGAAATTTTTAGAGGAGGTTATTTCACAGTTGTGTCAAATCAATGACATGAAAAGACTTAATGGCCAGGATGATGAAATTGTCGCGGTCAACATGATGTATGTTATTACGCAATATCCAAGAATACTTAAAAATAACTGTAAGATCTTGGACCTGACCCTATCGAAGGTCTTTGAATACATGAAGTATCCTAATGGAAACGTTAAACATATGGCATGTGAGACTTTCTTAGCAATATCTGAAAGCTGTGGTCAAGCTCTAGCTACTTCGTACGAGACAGCCGTTCCACCTATGATTGAAAATCTATGCAATGAGATTAAAAACTTAACATCCAATTTGGCACCAACTGAAATCACCATGTTTTATGAAGGAACTGCGCGTATTATATCTTTTGTACATGACAGCGATCAGAAGTTAAAGCTCATAGAGAAGCTGATGGAGCTACCTAATCTTGCATGGGACGAAATACTCAAGCAATTTCAGCTTAACAATTCAAATATTCTTAATATTGAACTTGCAAGGGTCTCTATCAATATCATAAAAACTAACACTGCCATATGCAAGTCATTGGCGAGCAATATGACGAAGCAATTCGAGAGAGTGTTTTTCAATTCAATGGATATGTATCAAGTTGCAAGCGATTATATTTTATCTAAAGTCACAACTTCGAATAATTTAGAGATAAACACTTTGGAGATCAGAACACTGAAGACCTTGAGAAGAGAAATATTGCGGCTTGTTGAGGAATACATTAGTAAAACGAATTGCATGGATAATTTGATATTTTCAATTAAAGATTGTTTATTAAAAACCATTTTACCGAGTTATTCTAGTTCTGTGGCAGGGGCACGAGAGGTTGAAGTCCTGATTTGTCTACACACCCTCATTGACAGAATGGGAAATTTGATAAAAGATGACATAAAAGTTGTGTTCTGCTCAATCTTTGACTGCACTCTAGAGATGATTACTGCTGATTTTGTAGCTTATCCAGATCACAGATATCACTTTTATGCATTACTGAAGATTATTACGATCAGATCATTTGATAATATTCAATCATTACCTCATGAAACCTTTGGTTTGTACATGAGCTCAATTTATTGGTCGATGAAACACAACAATAGGCCAATTGAAATTTTTGGCTTGGAAATAGCACTCGAAATTACAAGAAACCTTAAAAAAGTCAGCAATAACGAATTTTGTGTCATGTTTTACATGAATCATTATCAAACTTTAATAAATGAAACATTCGCTGTATTGACCGAGGGCGACCATGACGCAGGATTTTCTCGGCAAGCTTTACTATTATCGGAACTTATTGGATTAGAAGAGGAAAATAAAATAAATATAAGGTTTGTGGCCGAAGAAGATAATAGGACTTACTTATTCAACTACCTATTTAGTATGCTGAGTTCAGTGTTTCCACACATGAAGGAAGATCAAATTCAGAGCTTTCTTAACGTTTTATTTTCAAGTTATAGGATCATTGAGAAGTTTACATCCACTTTGGCTGATTTTTTGGTCCAAATCAACGAGATTGGCGGGGATCCATCAGATTATTTGTTTGATATCAATGAGCAGCAGCTTTTTGAAAAAAACTTAGATTTAAATAGAAAGGAGGAACATCTGGAAACAAAATTTTTAAGGGATTTGGATGATTAGTGTAAATAGTATTGATTCATTAAGCGTTCCGCATTAGTTCCAGGTTATATACAGAATCTAGGATGCTCCTTGAATGCAATACCTAGTCCAATCTTGTGAATATATAGTCAGGCAGCAGATCCTTTACTTGATCTTCTTATCCTTCAGTTTGATAGTCTCGCCGTTCACGAATATTCCTTTCCCTTTGTATGGCTCAGGTGGATGAAAATTTCTCAGCTTCGCTGCAAACAAAAGAACTTGCTGCTTATCGCAACCGTCGATTAGAAGAGAGGTGGGCATTGGCGATGATACATTAATTCCATCAGGAACCGTCAATCCTTGCTTAATTGATGCACCGACTTTAACTGTGACGAACTTACCGTCATTCTCTACTTGTCCTCTATAGCCTGTACCGACAAACTTTAGCACAGCCATATGCCCCTCATTAACACCAATGACATTGTTATTTACAAGTGACCTTATCGTGCCCCACATTGATCTTTGTATTTTATCATCGGGCTTTTCGACGCTCAATGTCACGATGCCCTTCTCCTTATCGAGACCCAACTTGACAAATTCTGGTACTTCCATCAGTACCTTGCCTCTAGGACCTTGGACTGTTACTTTCTGAGTTATACGGAAGGACATGCGACCCTTCCGCACCGTCTTAGGTGTACTCATTGAGTTTATTTCGATTTTAGTTTCAGGCGTCATATAGACCGGCGAAGCGCCTATCGAAGAGCACAACAATCTGCTCCCGGAAAAAAGTCTTTTCTGTATCAGTGTCAAGCTCATATCAAAAGTTGGACAGCGAGCTAATCGCGCTTTTGGATTTTGTATCTATATCGGTATGCCGTTTATCAAATGACAATGCATCAATTATATATATCAGACATTTAGAGTTGAAGATACAATGTCCGAGCTATATAGATCACGTGAAGGTAAACACCTATCTATAGACTAGCTGGCACAGAACTATTCCTAAAGTTCTACTTTTGAATCTTTCAATACTCACAGATATTGCTGATGAATCGTATTGCCCATAATTATCGTTCTCGATCTGGTATCTATGTTTATCACAGTGGACATGCTGAACCTGCGCCATGAGCGCACCAAACTCTTCAGTAAAAGAAATTCCCACGACCTTGAACTGCTTCCTGAATTATTTGTTCATCCAGTATGATTTGCACTGCCTATGAAAGCACATTGTAGCTCCGGTTGACCTATTTTCACCTTGAAGATTGCAATGGTATCTTCATCGTCTTCAGTGATTTCAATCATTCCCAATAAATTAAACATCAAAAGTGATAAGAATTGGCGATGAGCACTGCTTCAACGCAAGACAAGAGAACTGGCAGTGAGCTAAATAGAGCTGAACAAGATCCCAAGATAGGCGAGGCGGCATAATGGTTAGAAAGCTAAAGCATCATGAACAAAAGCTTTTGAAGAAGGTGGACTTCCTGGACTGGAAACAGGACCAGGGTCACAGAGACACACAGGTGATGCGGACGTATCATATCCAGGACCGTGAGGATTACCACAAGTACAATAAGATCTGCGGGGAGGTGAGGAGGTTAGCACACAAACTGTCGCTTCTGCCGCCTACGGACCCGTACAGACACAAACATGAGCGACTGCTGCTCGAGAAGTTATACCACATGGGCATTCTCTCGACCAAGTCGAAAATCTCAGACCTGGAGAATAAGATGACAGTCAGTAGTATCTGCCGCAGACGCTTACCAGTCGTCATGCACAGGCTGAGAATGGCCGAAACTATCAAAGATGCTGTGGTTTTCGTTGAACAGGGTCACGTTCGAGTCGGCCCAAATCTGATCAATGATCCTGCCTATTTAGTCACACGTAATATGGAAGACTACGTGACGTGGACCGATTCCTCTAAAATCAAGAAAACTACACTACGGTATCGTAATAAAGTCGATGATTACGAAATCTAATAAGAAGCACATTTATTCAAGCATTATATAGAACATTGTAACATGGAAACTTAGATTTTAGAATATACTCATGATAAGCTAGAGTCAAATTCCTGAACCCTAGAATCAAGTCTGTATACATGCCCATGATACCCTCTCTTGTGATAAGCAGGTAATTCGTGGCCTGGCATTACTGATCCGGGTAATAATTTGAGGTATGACAGAAATGACCAAAGAAGCTATTAATTATCAAGGATCAGCTTGTGATACTAAAACACATATAAAATACAATGATGAAAGTAAGTAAAGAAACCCTAACCGAAAGACAAACATAGATTGCAGCGTTACTTAAAGTCAAATCTGCTCCATTCTTCAACAGAATGACTATCTAAGCACTACGATATGAGTTCGAGTCGCAGGGATGTTATGAAGCTTTATCTGGCTAAGAAATATGATAAAATGCTTGATTCAGTTCTTGCTGCTGAAATGACTCTCAGTGGAACCGAATCCAAAACCAGGGAACTTGAAGCAGAGAGTACGCAAAACAATAGGAAAATCATTAAACAAATTGCCGGATCCCTAGTTCATGCGTCGGTAGAAAAACTGAGGCCCAGTCTCCCTGACAATGTCGAAGATACACAGGGCTACGAGTTAGACTCTGCTTTATCTTGGCACCGACAAGGAACTGCTGAAACTAAATCATCAGATGACTCCATTAGCGCAGGCTTGATAGGGGCCGTCAAGCGAGAAACCTCTTCAGCGCTTTCGAAAAGTGAGGGGTATTTCATGGATGTGTTTCTTCAGAATTTGATTACTCGGTTTGTCGATGAGCGGATACCAGAGCGAGAGCGTTTAATCGAACTAGATGACCAGGAAGGGTTGAAGAAGGAACCCCCTGTCTCACCCTCAATATTAGCTGGGAATATGAAGAAACTCGCGGGTAAGTTCGAATCAATATTCGAAATACAGGATTCGTTGATAAGGATTTTAGCGTGGAGAAATCCCTCGCAAACCATTCTAGTGATGATCTGTCTGACTACTATTCTTTTATATCCGATATCAATAATCTTTGGTGCGTTAGTTTTCTTCACCTGCAATGTAATATTATCAGGTTATGCTCGTAGGCATCCATTTCGTGAATCATATTATCCTATAAGAAAAAGGTATGGACGATCGTTGATCAATGAATGTCTTGGTGGACCTTCCAAAAAGAAGGGGAGGCTTTTATTAGCCCCGAAATCTAAAGTTTCACAGAAATTGGATCAAGCGGGGCCAGAAATGGAGATGATGGGCGATAAATTCGAAGAGGAGGAGCTCTTGGAGCTCACCAGTGGTATGAAATTGGTGATCCAATTGAGGGATGTACAAAATATAACAACAGGAGTCGTCAAACTGAGCGATACAGCGGAAAAGTTTTTGAAGTTAAGTGGTGGCTTCGTTGATGAAAAAATCTCAACCCTATTCTTTTATCAATCCATTTTAGCCTTATTTGCGCTGAAATTAGTGCTGCCACAGATCAATTGGATCTTAATGACAGTGGGGGCGGTTTGGTTAATCATGTTTGCTATGCATCCCAGGATTAGGCCTCATACCATGGATTTAATATGTTTCATAAAAAAAATGGTCATCTCTGACGCCATGCGCAGGAGTGATAATCATACCAGATTTGACGGTGAGTTTCCATTGAGTTTTATCATGGATGAAGCACCAGAAACTAAACTCGTGGAAGTCTTTGAGATTCATCAATTTGATTCGCTGAAAAACCTTTGGAAGTTTTATAAATTTTCAAAGCAGGTCTTTGATCCGTCAGATAAATATCGAAAAGCCAAGACCACACCACCTGGATCGCATTCTCTTGCTGACATAAACCCTCCGCATGGTTGGATCTTTGACGAGAATTTTGCTTGGGAAATTGATTACGAGGTTGAGAAGTGGACTCTTGAAAGGGGTATCGAGTTGCCAACAGAAAACGAATTTCTTTGTGATCCTCAATTCAAACGACGAAGGTTGGTGCGTAAAGTTCTGAGGGACTTAACTATGACGGTTTGATCTAGATTCTACGCATTATGAGCATACTATTGTGCGTCGTAAGAATTTAGGTTGTATGCAAAGCCAGGTGATGACTTTTAATAATTGAATAGTTTCCATCATGTGGTCTACATATCTAGGATATTCTCGATAACCTGCTATTCCGTAATATCTTTCTGCCAGTGTATATTTTACTCAACAAAAAGTTCATATAATAAAACGTTTTTCAATTACCTACCTACCTATGCTAAATGTTATGACTGTTGTAGAATAATGATTCAAAATTTTAATTTATTCAGACAAAGTAGTAGGTAAACTATCTCTTATGACAGATTACCTTAAGCACCCTACTTCTCCAAACCATGAGATGGATTCAAATTGTAAAGTAAAAGACCAAATTGAATGTCACAGTGGAACACCCTCGGTTTCCAGCTGTGTAGCCTTAGCGATGACCTTCCGCCAGTTTTTTCTATTATCGTATATCGGGATCCTGATCAACCCCAAATATAAGACATTTACCATTAAAAGAAATGCACAAATGGAAATCGGTACCAAGTATCCAATGAAGCTTCTTGTGGAAACTACACGCTCATAAGGACAGTTCACGAACGGACCACCTGTTACCCAACAATCTGGAGTCGTTATTGCGTTGAGTTCAATCCATAACCTATTCTTGTACAATGGATTATCATTTAGATATAAAGCCAACGCTCTCTCTTCCAGAGGTGTCTTAGGTAAACCAAATTTGTAATGGTCAGGACACTTGTTACCTGTATAACTCTCTAAATCAAAAAATGTATATTGTCGATCAGTCACATACCATTTAAAGGGCTCGTTTTCGTTACCACATAAACCCTGATAGGCAGAGTAACAATTAGCGACCTCCCAAGATATCGACCAGTTGTTTGGCTGGTAAGTCAAAACAGCACAATTATAAGCCTCCTGGTCTTCTCTTTGAAGTTTACCCATCTTGTAGGTGTTGCGAGGTTCATTATATTTCCATGACCATAAAACTGTTGAGTTAAATATGGGCAATATTTTCGTAATGTTGTTAACATCAAAACTATTTGCCAGTATAGGATTAGAGCCACAAGACCAATACTCGTAAACCTCAGGAGCCGTAAATTCTGTCTCTAAATACTTCCAACTTATATTGGTAATATTATCGAATTCCTGTAATGTAGTAGGACACATAAGAGTTGAGTTTCCCTGGTCATAATGATATACGGATTGGGGGAATACATAATTAGTGTCCAAACCTCTCTCTGCTGAGTTTGACAGTTCCATAAAAAGTATCCGCTTTTCGAGTTGAAAGAGAAAAGTGCTCAAAGTTGGCCAACCTCGTCGTGTATCAAAGTTATCTATAGTAGACGTTAATCCAGCGCCCCGATTCAATTCCAGGTCAGCTGGAGTATAAATATAATTAGAGCCCAAAAAAGTGTCCATGATATATGTTAGGTTATTTGATTGTTTTTGGACAGTACTCGAGTTTAGTCCTTGCAATGTAACAATGTCCATCTTCTCTGTAATGCCCTTCGAAGACACATTCGTTTCAAAGGTTATATGATCCTGGGAATTGTGATTCATCTGTGACGGGCCGTGCGATGTACGGAAATTAATCAGAAATGTGACAATGTCTGCGAACAGGGCACTGTTTGTCTGATCAAGATATGTGCTGACAACAGTCAACAATTTCGAAAACAATATGGGCGTCTCTTGGACGTACCATGCCTCATCTCTGTATTCAAGGTCTAAGACAAAAACCTGGACATGGGACGACATCAAGGAATAGAAAATTTTGAGGATCCTGACCTCGTCGTAAGTGCTATTCGATTTGCCCGTCATGTTATTGAAAAGAACCTTTCCAAGGTTGACCCCGATCATCGGTACTTGATCTATTGGGATATCCTGCATGATATCGCGCTGTGTCCGCATACCATTTTGAACCTGAAGCGATTCTGCAGGCCAGTCGGGACTGCCAGACGTGATGTTGTACACTTCCAGAGCCTGGGCCACGCAGATGCCCCACCATAGACGCCATAGTAGCCACAGCACCATTATTTTACGCGCTGCCGCGCGTAACAGAGCGGTGGCGCTGTTGCTTAGCGCTTTAACAGATCAATGGATGTATAACTGAGGTGACGAACGCCGTAAAGTTTGCCTACGCTCAAGAATTAGCAACTTGAAGCAATAAAAGGTGGTAGCAAACTCAAGATTAGCACAGCAAACAGCGCGTCCTTGTATATAGCAAATATTTTGGGGCTGGATATGAGTGCTGTGCCCAAATCAACGGCGTGTTACACGCCTTGCACTTTGTGCTTGCAATTTAGATGTATCTTGAACCTTGTTTAAAATATAATGGATTGTGTAAATTTGCTGTTGCCGAAATTTTGTTTATAGTTTCACAAGGATGATACCAACTAGCAAGTAACACTTTCCATACGAGAGGAAGACAATAAGAGAATCAGTTGCAGTCTTGAGCCTCAGCCGAATTTCCATTTGAAGGGAAAGTGATCACAGGTAACAATATACGTATAGGTCATTACCAGAGTGCTGAAGCGCGTCGAACAACGTACCAATATATATATATATATATTTAACTTGTAGACTTGCCCCGAACCCTCAAAGATACCGAGGCAATGCGAATTACCTCTTATATTGAAAACAAAATCTACTTCTATCTTTACTTATTCGTCAAGGTTTTCTATGGTTAGCATGCCGTCATGTTGAAACTTTGCAAGGCTTACGCTAAGCTTCCGAACTGATTGAATACTAAGAGGTACCTTGCATCTTGATTCTCTCGGAGCTCACCGCGCGTTAGACCTTACTAGTAGTTGATTTACAGAAAAATGATCAAATATGGCGATATTGACTGAGAGTGGTAAGCACTTATCGGTTCGCGTACTAGTCTTGCGTTTTCAATATGCAATCCTTTTCTGGTAAAGTGTAAATACATGGCACAAAATGGTATATGAGAATAAAGTATTTCGACGGACGACTTATAATCAAATGAGAAGTAACAGCAGCATATTTTACCTTCTCCTTGTATTTGTCTGTAAAAGTGAGTGCGGCAAGATACTCCGACGATATACTTTCTGCACCTCGAGCCAGCGGAACGTGCCAGTCTGCATGGGAGCACAAGATCATAAAACAGGCAAAACCAATATGGCATCGTTGCTTAATGGAACTCTTGCTCCAGCTTCTCGAGACTTGAATGTTGAATCAAATAATAAAACTGAAACTGCCTCTATGATAAGGCCTCTACAGCCCATCACTAATACTTTCTGTACTAAAGATGTATTGCAGCGTTCATTACCCAAGCACGCGGGACTCTCGATGCACTGTCCAGAGAAAGACAAAGCCAAAGTATCGAAGTTACAGATCAGGACTAAATTTGCATCGCCCACAGATCGGCTTCTCTCGCCCTGCTCTCAAAAACTCACCAAGTTCAAGTCCAAGCTATTGGCACAAAAGGTAAACCCTATGAAGTTAAACTTTGTGAACAAAAAATTGTCTAAGAGTGCAAGCTCTGATATTGACGATGACATTCTATGAATCGATAGCAAATATTCATCAGTAGATTGCTCTGTATCTATGTGTTACCGACCTACTGCATTTGTCAATATGCTCAAGAAACCGACAATCACACTCTAGCACTGGCTTTTCATGATCACATCTACTATATACCTCACATAAGTAGTTTACTTCATTATTATCGAGTAAAATGCTGCTCATACCTTCGGGACAACGGCAATCATACAAATGACAGCATGGTTTAGCTAAATCATCGCTATTCAAATTTCGTAATATTACTTCCTTTGATATAAGGTTTTATCTTGATTGATCGAGATAAGAATATGCTGATCTGATAAATCTTGATGCATGCGCTAATTCAGTACATTCAATGTTTGATGAAAAGTACGAGAGTTTTACTTGCTGGCGGGCACTCGTTCTTGACATCTTCAGCTTATCTTATCAACTTCGAACCGAACGCGTAAATTATTAAACAACAATCAATGTACACGAAATTCACATGAGATCAGAAACGTACAGGTTGATGAACAAAGAATACGAAAGGGCCACAAGCAGCCTCACCCTGGCAGCTGCATTCAAGTAATGAGTAAACTTTATAAAGGGATCAACTTCCTTATTATTGCGAAGAATTCGGAAGATCGAACTAGACTGCAAACTGAGTTAGGAACTCGCTTGAGGGAAAACTCGTGCAGAAATGTAGAATACTACATCAACGACAACTCTGAATCCATAACTACCCTCATTGATAGCAGACGATTATATAGAGAGCAACAGTTCTCCAATATACCTTTACATTTCATTATATCTGAGACGACCGACTTTCCATTCTACAAATATGCGGCATTCCAGTTGTTAATACCGATTGTAACGGCAGAATGGGTAGACAAGTGTATTTTACATCAAAGATTTGTCAAAGCTTCTTTACACTCACCGGATGAGCGCCACGCGTTGAAAGATTGCAATATCTACATATCGTCACAATCATTCAATTACTCTGAAAGACTACTACTTCACGAATTGTGCACTGCGCTCGGGGCTACTTGCACTGAAACAATATCTAATCGTACTACACATCTTATTGCAAGCAATAAATTAGATTCATGCTTGTTGTCTGTGAAACAATTCAATGAAGATCATGATAATCGATACCACACAATCCAATTCGTTTATCCAACCTGGACTATTGAGTGTTTCAAGAAACAGAGGCTTATCAATGAAAATGATCATCTGATAGCACCTGCTGACGACGAAGAAAAGCTCAGAGAGCTCTGGGATATGGTTCTTAATGATATCGATTTTGAGATGAATTCACAGCAGAAATTTATGAAGAACCGATGCTTTTATCTTTCTCACGATCTTCAGCTCGATGGAAGGATGTTCAGATTCTTAACAAGCTTTATTGAGAAACATGGAGGGGAGTTGGTCTCTTCGGTATTTGAGAGATGTGACTCGTTTATAGGAGTGTCTTGTTTGACAGAAGAGTATGAAATTGCCGTGAGCAAGAATCTCAACACTGGTAATTTGATATGGCTACTAAGGATGTGGTCTTTCAATGAGTTCTTATGCCCGAAATCCCAAGGACTGCTTTGTATACCTTTCAAACGGAAACTTTTCAGCAAAAATGAGTTGAAGATCACTTACACAAACTACTATGGTATGCAAAGATCCTATATACATTTACTGACGAGTATACTTGGTGGAACTAGCACTCCTGAATTATCGAAGCAGAATACGCATTTGATCTCAAGATTTGATTATGGCAAGAAATTTGAAACTGTTAAACGCTGGAAAAGCACTAATGAGAACTCCTCTTGTTTTTTAGTAAATCACAAATGGCTTGAAATGTGTTACAAAGACGGTATGCGATATGATTGTAATAAGAAGGAATTTCAAGAGTTCGAGAACGATTCTCAAGATTCTATTTCAAGTATGCTGGGACAAGTTTGTTTCGAAACAGATCAGGATGAAGTAGAGGTGTATTGCAATGGAGATAAGGACAGTATTGTAACAAGCTCAACTGTTATAGCTTCGAGCCGTGAACCCTCTTTTTTAGAGGAAGATATTACAAAACATACAAATCCAGCCGATGTATATTTACCAGAAGTGATAAACAATTCAGTTCATGATAAAGATAAATCTAAAATGCCAACGCAAAATCCTGCAGAATTTGACCAGGATCAAGCCGAAATAAAAACCTCGTCTGAGGATATTACCAAGACTGAGAAGACATCCGTGGATACTGCTAACTCAATAAATTGCGATAAAAATAAGTCACCCGAACATCATCGTACACCAGTGGATTTGAAAATTGATGATGCACGGTCTGAACCTCAAGATAGATCAGTGCCACAAGACACAAGACACGAGGATCCAGAATATCCAAAAGAAGCCAATGAACTTGCAGAATCAACATTTGACAAGACTAAGATCTCTCCAGGGATCTTGAAAGATTCTAACTCATGCGACCAGGACGGTGACTCTGAAAGTAACAAAATTACTCAAGAAAACATTCTTGAAAGTAATGAATCCATCTCAACTGAACTTCCTCTACCGGTAACGCCTGCAACCTCTCAAAACATAATGACGAAAGAAGAGGTGGAGCTATCATTAAGCTATAACAAAAGACGAGCCGCAGCAGAAGCTGCAATCAAGCTGCATACCAATATTGAATCATTGAATGAATTTCAGAAATCTAACTACAAACGCCGGAAAGTGGGCAAGATGCTGTTACCAGAGGAAAAACTACTCATAGAGCAGCGCAGAAAACTAGCAGCTGAGGCAAGAGGTATGCTGAGCGGTATTTTCAAAGAGGGGGAACGGCACAAAATCTATGAGATCCATGCCGTCTGTACCGGATTTGACGTCAGCGAAATGCTGAGTAAGCTTGATATGGAGGTACTTAATCAACTTGGGGTGTACATAGCCAGTGATTCGAGCGATGCAAGCCAACAGAAAATTAACTGCCTTATGGCACCAAAGCGTTTGAGAACTGAAAAGTTTCTTTCAGCGTTGAGTAATGATCATCTCAAATACATTATTAAAAACACATTTCTCACAGAATTGATCACTCATGTTAAACAAGGAGACCCATTGCGCAGTGAAGAGCATACATTACTATTGGAGCCCCGGAAGTTTAGCATTCCCGACCTCGATGTTGAGAAAATACTAAACAGGAAGCAATTCGAGGGCAAATTGTTCAGTAATGCTAATATCACCCATGTGAATCTCTTGCAGGAAGACGTGAAAAGTGTCGATGTAGTCACCCGCATTTTGAGAAATCATGGTATGCAACAGATCAATGTACTGACAAAAAAAGACCTGAAACTCGATCGTTTGATATGCAATTGTGGTCCCTCTGCAACAACACATGATAGAGAATCAGAGGGTTACGTGTTTATAGCAAATAAGGGTACGGGGTTGAGTCGTATCAAGAAGTTGGCCACGAAAGAGCAACTTGACAAAGTACTCGTAGTAGATTGGGATTGGTGCGTAGAGAGCATATTCCACCTTGAAACCAATATCGAAAGTGCACTCTGGCATCATAACTTTTGATATATCAGTTAAATCGTTAACTACGGTGTCGGATTTTGTATTTTATCTCGGCGGCAATTCAAGGGGTTAGTTCATGTTATATAAGTACCAAACAACATAATTTTAAACTGAGTCTGTATACATACATCTACATAACAGTTTAAAGAACAAGACAAACCTACATACGAGTACTAGTTGCTTCTCGCACCGCGGAAGCTTTCAAGGCTTTTACGTCAGGGTATCCATTCTCTCAGAAAATCTTATCCTCCGAGGAACAGTTTTACAGATGGTACCTTAAAAGTCCGTATTGTGATTGTCCCATCTACTACGTATTCAAGGGTCCTAGAATCATGATTTCGCGTAAATACCGAACGCGAATCCCTATTTTGATAATTCCTATCTCACACATCTGCCAAACGACGCCAAGATATTCGAAAAGGAGGTTTTTACATTTATGCTAGCTGGACCATCCTCTTATAGTTAGCACGCGTTTTTCGGTCAAGCGATTTCGAGGGGTGACGACAATGCTTGAAAAAATAAACATTAATGCACAATGTATATAAACGCGTCGAAACAGATAAAACGATCAATAAAGACATTAAAGAGTGGATGGAAAAGCCAAAACCATATCATCGTGTAATTAGCATCTGTTGGTACATGACGCCTGCTGAATTATGGAGGACTCAAACGCTAAAGTAGAAGAGAAGGCGATGGATGGTAGTGGTTTAGAAGAAGTACACAGAAGACAAATGTCATTGACAACTGTTGTCTTCAATGAGGCTTCAATAGACTCGCCTTCTTTTCGAGCTTCTGTTAATTTCTTTCAGACGAAAATAACATTGCTGGAGAAGTGGATAAAGAGTACAATAGATTTTGTTGACACCAAATATGAACCTGCTTATAAAAACTACAGCAAGATGAACATTGACATGATATCACAGATGTTGCCCTCTCCTAACATGCTGGGATCCTGTCTTGTTACAAACCAATCAGATACCCAATTATTATTGGACAGATTTCACCAAGATTACAAAAATTACAGTAGCGCACTACACGGTATACTAACAAGTGAGAATTCAGAGTATCCTAAAGCTCTGGTCAATTTGATGAATACAGCACTTGAACCATATGCGACCAAAAGAAAGAATTTCGAATATTACCAGGTCAAATACGACGATACTCTGGCAGATCACAATGCCTGCAACAACACCGAGCCCTCTATTTTACAAGAGCAAGCCATTTCTCTGTTTGAGCTTAGAAAGTCTTATATAGGCGCATCTCTGGAGCTTGTAGCAGCTATTGAAATGATAAGAATCGAAATGGATCGTTTCATAATAAAAGTGGTTGATCTGATAAAATCCAAATACGTTTTACTTATTGACAGTGAAAGGGTTGATTTGATGCCAAAGATCAATGAATATTTGGTAAGTTATAAGTCCTGGATTGAAACAGTACTGAAAGAGAGTAAGTCTCTGGTACCTAACATGAAGTCAGCGCAAGACACGATTTATAGGAACACAAAAAAAGCTTACACGCCCTCTAATAGAAAGGAGGACTATGATGTCAAAGTTCTGGAAAAGAAGTTTCTAAATGATAACCCTAAGAATCATAGAAAGGCTGGTTGGCTTTTTATGAAGACGAGTGTGGGAAGCGGCCAGAATGTTAGAGAGATATGGGTTAGAAGATGGTGCTTCGTACATAAAACTGTTTTTGGGATGTTTGCTTTATCTGCGGACAAAACATACGTAGAAGAAACTGACAAATTTGGACTATCATTACTAAATGTCCAATATCTACCGACAAATGAACGTAAATTATGTTTTGAGGTAACGGTACTAGGAAATAATAAGGATGCTTTTCTTGATTCTCGAGTCGATAATGATATCAACATAATTTTACAGGGTGAGAGTATTGTCGAAGTACGTTCTTGGCTTCAGGCTTTCCATGATGCTGGTGTATATTTAATGGGCCTAGATAACCTCTCTGTTGAGTATGATTCTGCTTTTAGGAGATATCCACCACCATTCATCGAGTTTGCTTCAAAAACAACGACTACATTAGATCTCATGCTCACTACCCAGAGAGCTCCTGGAAGAAGTACACAGCCTTTGATGGAAGCCTTGAAAACTTACCTTTCAACTAGTGAAATTAATAACATGCTTAGCAATCAAGACTATCAGTTTAATTTATTATCAACGCCTATAACCACTAAAATGACGCAACTGGCGTTACTTTCAACGTTCATCATCAATTATTCATCCTTCCCTAGTGCAGTACAGGCCAATATATGGGGTACGTCCAATTGGAATGATTTTGCGTACCATCATTCGGATAAGGAGAAGATCAATAAACTTTCTAGAATTCGATTTTTCAACAATATACCGTTCAGATATCCAGACTATTACCCCTCAGATATGCGAATCTTGGATGTACAATTCAGGTCAACTTTCTTGTATGTCAACCAAAACTTCCTCGAGGTTCCTGAACAACTAGTGCTATTGAGGATCAGGGCCGTGTGGTCTCCCAATAAAAAACAGCAGTTTGCAGCAGTTTTTTTTGTCACCGTCGATCATCTTAACGTTTATTTTCATAATAATGGATTCACTCATTTGGTAAGAACAAGTTTCTCGGATATAAGATCTGTAGATTACGATAGAAACACCAATGTCATACATGTTAGAATGAATGAAGGCCTCAAGTTTGATATTATAGTACACTTTGATGACTACCGGTTAGTTGCAACAAAACTGGAATCCTTAGTAGAAAATGCAGCTATGAGTTTTGAAAAGAATGAACGACAAATGTTTGAATCGTTTCAGAAACTAGATTTTGAGCTTGAGAAGGTCAAGGAACGGAACAATATCGTCATGAAAAAATGTTATGAAGAAAGCGGAATTAGCTCGTTTTGGACAATCGAGGATGAAGAGGTCAAATTGCTCGACAGAAGATACGAGTTGAAAAAGCATTGTGCAGCGACATACAATCACTCCTATAAGATCAGTAGTAGGGGCCTCTTACATATAATGTTTGGAAGCAGTTCGAAAGTATTCCCTCAAGCCATTTTATTGGCTGAAAGGCACAGCAATAATAGTGCGACACATTATTGGCGTGCTGATAATGACCACAATAATCAACTGATTAGAAAGGTTTTTTTCCAGTTGAATAGGACTGCTGACTTTTTGCATGATTATGGAATTTTCAATGACATTGGAGGCCATAAAGTTTATGTCACACAGAGGATAGTTAAAATGGTCGAAAGTAAATACTACGAGATAGATCAAGGGCCAATTTTGATCAAATACCCATTTTGCCGGCCTCTATGCATTATCATAAAGTACACAATCAATGAAAACCATGATTTGCAAGTCTATAAAAGTCAAAAATGCCTAGATGCCGGAACCAAAATGAACTTACCTACCTCTCGATCGGATTTGAATATATTCTATGATATACATTATGTGGATTCTACGGAGGCTATGAATCGAGTGGACGATCTCTCTCATCTCGAGACCGTCAATAAAGCATTGTTCGCTTATTTTACCAAATTGGAGAGTGGTCTACTGCATTCTAATATCAGCAGGTATATGGAGAAACTTGGTAATCATGGTAAGGTTGTACATGCAATCAAACTTTGTGGTATGCTAACTGCTGCAAGAGATCAGGTAGCAGAACATGATGAATACATGAAAATTGTCAACGAAAGAGCAGAGAAAGAAACAAAAGATGAAGCATTTGCGTATAGTGATAATCTGATCTTAAAAGAAGAAACCGCCAAAGATCTAGCAAAAGAGTACAGTGATCAAGTGGAATTTGATAGAGACGATCACCAATCAAAGAAGACAACTGTGAGTCAGTATGAGGAGGAAGCCAACAAAAAAACTCTCCAACAATCAGTGGATGATTTAAATCTCAAATTTGATACCTTTCAGGATAAGATTTTGCAGCAGACCGATGAAAAGCTCATTATCGAATACGATATTTCCATATTAATCAAAACTTTTCTCAAATTAATTTTCTTCTGGATCACTGTTTCTATACAATATATCTTGCGGTTGCTGATCGAGGTATTCAACGGAGGTAAACAGATTCTAGGTCAAATCAACAAAACTGTCTTAGTTGCTTTGATTCTATCATTCGTTTTCAACTTGTATTTGAGCGGAAAGTCGACAAAAAATTATTGGTCCGTGAAGAGAGCAGAAAACAATTTTCACAAATTTCTACACGACACTAATAACAATGTTATGAAAAGAGCACTCTATACCAAAGATATCGATATTATAACAGACCATCTCGCATATGGATATGACAATCCTGTTTTCAAGAAGTTTAATGATGAGACTTTTGCTTCGATAAACCCTAGAAAATACGAATATAAAAATACTCGGCAAGAATTGGCAATTAGACGCAACGAGCTTCTTGTGGAGTTGAAGCTCCTTCAAAGCATGGAGAAAGAGCTTGTAAAAGGAGATTATCGAATGTTTTTACTGGATGAGTTGGCCAATTGCCAGAAGGTCAGTGTTGAGATGTTTGATATATGGAACTCGGACAATCAATTGCGAGAATACTGTGGTATGTGTCAAGATGAGTTTGATGCCCTTCTATCATCTACACTTTAGTGGCCCGCAAATATAGCGATGTACACTATATGAGAATGTTACATTAGTTATATATTTCTTAGAAGAGTATTGTAATCTACATAAAGGTCAGGGATGAAATATGTAACCAATTTTGTGCTTTATCCCCGTCGCTTTCCAATCTCACAGCAACTCTATTCTTGAAATAATTCTCTTTCCAGTGTTGCATTTCGTAATCGGTATAGGAGGAATGTATTCGAGTGGGTTTATGAAGCCATTTGAAGCACCAGCGTTTGGCATTATAGTGCTCGATCTTTGCCATTACCTCATCTTCTAAAATCTTTATTAGCTTGTCTCTGTTCCATTCAAATACATCCGAAAAGCCCTTATCTTGTATCACGGTAATGACTTTTGTTGCTAAATTAATGGCGTTCACTAGAAGTTGCTGCGACAAGGAATCTCGAGATTTTTTCCTAATATTGTTTAATTGCGCAATGGATTGTACCACTGTTTGACCATCATTTGTGAGAAAGTAAAGTTTTAGAAGCGCTTCCTCTAGGGTAAAACTGTCTTGTGCTTCTTCAAGCTTGTTTCGTTTTTTGATTTGAAATACGATTTCATCTCTGCTACCGCGTTTTCGTTTCACTTGATCGCCAGAGTTTATTTCATCCCACCAGGGATCACTCCGGTCGGTACTCACATCAGTATCAGCATCATTAGGCCTGTAATTACCAACTGCATCAAATGTTCCTTCTTCAAGCTCATCATCGATCCCAAACTTGGTGAGCGGTACCGCACCATCATCTTGCGCATGATTCAGATCTTCATCAAAGTCTGATAAATCGTTCTCCCTCCGAAACTGATCTATATCCAGAGATGGAGCATCGCTATCGGTTTCTTGGTCTGAATGCATCAAGGTGAGATCAGGTATAAGGTAGTGTAGTAGTTTATGCTAACAAAATCAAATATCACACTTCACAATATCTGTTTACTAAAGGGCACACGGATAAGCACAACGACGCATAAATGCAATGAACAACGATCGGAGTCTCGAGATCTCAAGTTTCGAAGAGTTTGCTCGTAAGTATAGATTAAGCTACAAGAGACTCGAAGCATTCGGATTGGATACTCTGTTACCGCAGAACGGTGGACTTACTCGAACAACAGAAGCAGATTTCAGTTCAGTAGAGCCTACTAAAAGGCCTTCCGACGAGAAAAGAGACCACAGCAAGAGTTCGAAACCGGTTTCTCAAGGCTTACTTTCCGAAATAGATTCAAATACTCTTGTGGAGCTCTTTAGCTTAGATCCTGACCATAAACAACCTTCGATACCTCATGAAACACAAATATTAATATCCCAAGATGGGAATATGCCAATTTGGAGTGATTCAACTTACCCACAACATAATCAAAGTTCAAACAATGCATACTCCTACCAACTTACGTTGTTATCAGATCCAGAGTCAAGCGCTGAAAACTATACGGTCGCACCCCTTTCCACAATAAAGCATGAGCAAGCACACATTCCTGTTGTTCTTGACTCCGAAGGCCCCTCTGCGAGAAGCAGCAGCCCACCTATTATTCTTCCGCTTCGATATCTAGGTCCTAACGATTAGATTTTGAAGAATCAATGCATTTAATAAATATGAGATATACACCCTAAGGAAACTTGTGTCGAATCTAATCAACGTTGTCCTGCAGCTCCTGTTTCGAAAGACGACCTTTTAATTCATCTCTCTCTATTTTCAAAGCTGAGAGTTCAGATTTCAGTGATTCGATGGTGGTAGCGTCCGTCTGTGAAGCACTAAACTCTTTCAACTCATTAAGCTCATTCTGTAATTGCGTACTCATTTGTTTATACTTCTCAAGCTCAGCCTGTAGAAGGTTGGATGTTCTAAAATTGTTGATGATTTGCTTCTGCTCCTTAGTACTTTCCTCTGTATGGACCTCCTTTTTTTGGGATTCAGTCATAAGCTTTTCTGAAGCAAGTTTCTCTTTAGCTCGACTAAGTTCTTGTGAGCGCTCTAGAAGCTGATCCAATCTCTTGGACAGTTTCGTGACAACCGCCTGATGATGATTAGGTACATTGACATTATTATCGCCGTTTTTATTGGGATTGCTTGGATCTGTATCGTTTTCGTTAATGTTGTCTTCGTTATCATAATCTCTTTTATCACCATCATCGCGAGAGGAACCTATCGTTTCCATTTTCTCTTCAGTAGTCGATTTATTGCCTTTAGACCGCCATGAAATAATAAAATCATCAATTTGTTGGCGGTAGTTGCTGATACTACTGAAGTAATCTTGTTCCATATTCTTCAGGCGTTCTACAAGTTTTTTATTTTCCTCCATTGTGGCTTCATACTTCATAGTCAATTCGTCTAGTAATTCCTTGTATCGAGGCTGGTCTCGGAGATCTTTGATTTGATCTTCTTGAATTTTCAGAAGTTCATTCAAAGTCTCTAAACTCATAAACCTCTCACCCAAAAGTGATTCTAAATCATGGACTTGCTCTTTCAAATCGTGATTTTGAGCCTCTAGTATATCACTACGCATTTCCAGTTCCATATTATCTATAGCTGGTGAGTTTTTCAAATCTGACTCCATTTTGTACGTGGCTGGTAGTGTATTTGTAGCATGTTCAGCACCAAAGGTTTTCAGTTCTTCTAATTCTTTTTCAAGTTGTTTAATATGCATATCTGCCTTGATGGCTTTAGCTTCAGCGGATTTTTTGAGCCCTTGTAACTCATTCCGCAAGGTATCTACAATACTCTTATCGATGAATCGCGTTTCTTTTAACGTAGTCTGCTCTCCTGTGGTGGTCATGCCACTCGCAGACTCACTCTTCATTTTTAAGTCGATAGGTTCATTCAAAATTTCTGGGGATGTTTTAGAGACTGAACCTGGTTTATCGAACATTGTTCGTTGCACCTTGTTGAAAGGAGGTACCTTTTGAGGAGATGTGTAATTTGTAGTCGTTGCAATCCCAACATCGCCCTCAGATGTCATTGAGTCATCTATAGTATTATCACTTATCACTGTTGAATTGCCGACTTCAGCGCTATCATCTTTGGGTTTATCAGGATGCTGAGAAGTTAACGAAGCGTTAGGTTTTGTATCCCGATTATTTGGAAATTTTTCTAAAGGTTGCTGGGGTAAAGGTGAGGTCGGTTTTTTTGATTCATTAATTGGCGACAAAGGATTGTTTTTTATTGACGTTGTATTGCTTTTTCCAAGTTTCATCGGACTTTTGATGGTAGGTAAAAAACTACCCGTGCCTTGTTCAACGCTTTCATCGATTTCAGGTGTTGTTACATATTCATGGTTGGTTTGTGGGGTCAGTATATCATCGTGAATGGCTTTCCCGATGGGTTTCAAAAATTCTTCCTGATTATTCAAAGGTGTTATTGCTTTACCATGAGCAACCTTTTCCAAACTCACCTGCTGCTCCGATGTCTTTTCCACTTTGCCAGGATCAATAACATCAAATATTCCAGGGCAATGAATTTCCAAATCATTCAAGTCCAAAGTATACAAAATCGTACCCCTGTGCATATTAACATCCGAAGTATGGTAATTAGTATCGTCAGTTAAAGCATAATCGAACTTATCGCCCCCCATGACTAAGATTTTCCCCGAGTTGAGCATTGTTATAGTATGACCAGATCTTCCTTGAGGTATACCTGGATTGAATGTTGGAAGCTTATACCATTTCAAAGAGCTCATGTTGAGGAAGTACACTTCGTTGGAATAATAATCATCTTCTAGCTTTCCACCCATGACACACATCAGATTCTTATAAATCGTGGCAGAGTGTTCTTGCATTGGCGGTGGAGTTTCTCCATCACTCTCTATATCATACCAATCGTTAGATGTAGGATCAAACATGTATACATTGTTAATCAAACCTTGTTCTGTATCTCCGCCAAATACCCATAATTTGCCATCATATTCAACCATAGTGTGATTCGTAAGAGCAGGGGGTTTGTATGATACAGGATCTATAAACTCCCAATGGGAGTCCGGTCTTCTGAATGACGACAAATCTAAAACAGAAAGATCATCATAGAACGTGTCATCGAACTGTCCGCCAAAAACATATAATTTGGTTTTCATCTGTTTTGATGCTATCACAGCTATTCTATGACCATATCGCCCTAAGAGTCGTGGACCAATAGGATTCGGAATAGTCCACTTGTGAGAATTGATATTAAGTAAATAAACGTCGTCATCCATCATTCCATTTGCGTTAACCTTATGTGTATCGCCACCAAATACTACGAACGCATTGCCGCACAAAGTTACAGCATGTCCTACTCTTGGAGGAGGTGTATTGTCATTAATTGGGATTGTCTGTGAGTTAAACTCGGTGGCATTTGCATTCGCCGTAAGTATCCAGGTATCACCGTATACAGATTGTTCGTGAAGGCCACCCATCAGGAAGACTTTATTATCAGATGTAGCAGTGATTGGTGCAGCATGGCGATATCTAGGGAAGGGAGTATCTCGCAACTTTATACGATTCCAGACTGTGTATTCAGGTTTCTGAGGAGCATGCGACGGTTGGTAGAGTGTAGTTGCTGGCCCCGAGGCCTTTCTTTGCTGCTGAGGTGGCGCCTTTGCATATATCCGAGATGCGCGTTGGCGCTCATTTATCTGGCGAGGAGGAGTTGTAAATGTTGCACTTGCTGTAGTAGGTGGAGTGTCTGGAACCGGAGTGCGTAATACCGGATCCGTGGGCCGTGCTTCAAATTCGGTCGATTTCACAGTCTGCTGCTTTCCATGCTTCTTGGGATTGGTTAATATCTTGGCAAACTTGAATGCCATTATACAGTGATACTGTAATGCTCTCAGTAAAACTAATGTAGTCCACAAAGAAAATACCTGTAGCAAGATTCAGCAACCTCAAAAGACCCGCAAAGTATGTGTCTGCGTAGTACAAGAATCTATAATAAAACAAAAACGTGAAATAAACCTTAACTCTAGTGTCAATGGCTAAGTCCGCGAGTTATTGTGGATGTAGTTTGGACAATTTAAACAATGATATTTGTTTATGCTTTTGTATAGATTTGATATTTTAGTTTCTTGATTCAAAAGGTCAAAGTACTGTTAACACTCAGAGCACTTATAATTTACAGTGTATGTCGAATAGGTAGGTATTCAGATACTCGTAATTCCGTTTAGGTGACGTGAGCGATCTTTTCCGTGATTGGGCAATCACTACTTAGTGACGTTTAGAACTCTGCTCTAGATAGACTTTTCGAGATGTCATATATGAACAAAGATAAGGGCAAATCACGACCCAAAGATGACACCTCCGATGACAGGGAGACGAATCTGACAAAACAGATTTTAGATTCCGAAATTGACGATCGTGGTTACCGACGCCAAAGAATATTGCATCCCCGTGGAGTGCAGGTCAAGAAACACCCGTTACAGCCCTCGCTGGCCGCTGGCGGTAACGGCGAGAATTTGTCTTCGAAGGCTCGCCCAGATACTTTCAATGATGCTGATATATCTAAGGAAAATCGGTCCGACGAGATCTCCCAAGAAACCTTGAATCATGAGCTAACCACGCGGCAATCAATGTTGGACATCAATGCACTATTAACAAGGCTTGCGAATAAAGAAATGGAATTGTTGGAATCCAAAAGGCGAGTGCAGGACTTGGAAAGACAATTGAATATTGAAAATGAATCAGTAAAGAAACAGTCGTATGAACTGGGTATCTTGAAAGAACGAATTGGTATGCATCTAAGAGGAAAGTCCTTGAACTCGTCTCCCAAAAAGCCAAAAATGAAATCACAATCTAAATATTCACAATCCGAGCATCAGAGGTTAAGTTCCTCTGGTAATGGAAAGCGGAATTCAAATACAGACCAGGGTAGAGAACAGAGTTCAATTTGGAGGAGCCCTTTGCAATTTTTGAATCAGATGGATCAAATAATACAGCAAGGTGTAGAAAAGACTTTTTACTGGGAGGATGGGGATCAGGCATCCAAGGCCTCCTTCAAATCGAAGACTGATACAGTCGATGGATCTGCAGGAAGTCTATCTGTTAAACCCGATAAGCAAGAGGAATTACGATCGAATTCTAGAGTGTCAACAACGCTATGGAGTATTGTTAACGATGTCAAATCAGGATGGTTTGGAGAAATTGATGATGCTGAAGAAGAGCACGAGGTTGATCCCAAACATAATATGTATAAATCAACTCCTAATGCGAATGCTAGTAGCACCTCACTAATAATACCTTCGTCTAAAGACTCGCTAGACATGCAAGAGATGGGAATCAAAGAGTTCAAGTCAGTTAATAAGCAAAAACAGGCCCGGAAGTCACCGAGAGAAATGGAGATGGTTGAAATGTGAGAACCCAAAATGTTGTGATATTGATGTAAAGAATATTTAAGAAGTAATGAATGGATTAACGGTCAGAGATTCGGATGCACTTTGTCTTCTATCTCCAAATATTCACTACCGACAGATTCGCCAGTTGTAAAATCAACCAAGCCCTTGATCTGCACGCCAGGGAGCGCTGCCAATCCGACATCTCCCTTGCTGACGTCTCGAATGAGGCCCATGAAATTGGAATTTGCCAGTCTTGAATCAGTATTTGCACCGGATTCCAGTATCGCAGTGGCAGCCTCGCGGAACTCTGCTGCATCCCGATCGGGTTTCTGATAGCCTCTCGGCGAGCGATCTGGCGAGCCTTCTGGACAGCGCCCCCGCGGGCGCGCAAACGCAGTCGACACTAGGGGCACAGCTGGACTGAGTTTTCCGACACTGGCCGGCAAGCTCTCAGCATGCCGCAGTTGCATTCCTTGCGCCTGCCCGCGGGCTTGAGGCCTTCTAGCAAACTCCTCTGCCCATACGCTATTATGGCTTATTCCCGCCGGTGGGCCAGGTTCGTGGGCCTGCACAGGGTCCGCCGTCCTACGGTGTACCAGTTGCTGTGCCACCCGCGATGGAGGATCCGGAGCTATGAACTCGCGCTCCCACTGTGGGCTGGCTGCATTTGATTCGCGGATTCGTACTTTCCCCTGAAACCTAGCGGACGGAAGACTCCCGCTCTTTTGAAACAGCAGACTTAGCGGGTCTGCTCCACAGCTATCCATACTGGTTGCTGGCATCGAAGATGTTGTGATATTGGTGCTCTGGTGGTGGTGTTGAGCATCTAATGTAATGGAACTTTTATAATGAATGTATACCGATGACTTAATTGAAAAAACCTGGAAATGATCTACAGTGGAGAACTCGGAGTTAAATTCGACGAAGCCGTCTATGATCATTGACATTATCCTTTGAGGTTTGAATGGTTAGTTCTCAGGCTTCGAGAGGAACAATGTAGGGTCGCTATCTCATGGCTCTGAAGAACATGCAGCGTATTGATCAGATAAATAGAAAAGTTGGGACAAGATCCTGGAGCAATGTTGAGTTAAACGGTGACAGCGCAACTGCACCGTCCGTCTGATACATGCCAAATGGAAGGCGTACGGAAAGAGGCCCAACCCAAAGGGCTCTCGGATTTTCAGGGTATGGCGACACTATCAGATGGCGATTTATAGACTTTGGTCGTTGATGCGATTGAATGAGCTGGCAAAGACGAGGTCTTGTGGTGTAGCTGATTCAAACTCTTCTCTCTCAGCGGACGCCTCCCAACACTGCTCACGCAGTTGTGCGCTGGAATTCTGGCCCACGTTAAGGAGCTATTCACTTCTGTCTCTCTCTTGCACGGCGAGGACCCATATCTACCAGTCACCCACAACATGATTGGTTTGAGACCCAAGGCCTAGTACCATCGGCATTGTTATTTTATCAATTTGTTGGGTCCACTGTGGATATGCAGCTCTGCAGGTTCTTGATCCCGGCCTTTAGCGAATCGCGACGCACCTGGTCTTGCAGTAAAGTGCAGTTTGATCGCGCAGCAGAGCTTATTGACTGGTGCTGAACGTCTCCTACTCTACGAGTGTCAGCTCAAATGAGCACACGTCATTGTCCTAGTGATAATGACTTACACGGCAACATGTCCTTGGCCAGGCGTTTTCGTACGCTCTTTTAGCTCTCGGTGTTTGCAATGCAGTGACACCAGGTCGTATGACACTTCGTTTGGGGCCACTCTCGAACGCTGTTCAAGCTGTGGCATTTACTGTACAGTGGTACTGTTATGGCACTTACTTGGGCGCGCTCTACAGGTAGACTAATGTCCTCTTGCTCGAAGTTCGTGTTAGTCCCCTTTTCATCAGGAGGTATAAAAGGATAGTATAATGCAGGATCAGGATCTTGAAGACATTCGTTACTTCAACAGCGAAAACACAGGTTCCATATAATACAGGCAACATGGTTAAGGTTGAAGTAGCCAGCGAGAAGCGTGATTTTGTCCGCAAACTTGGAGAGACTGTAATTGAACGCCAGGGTGCGGCTTTGGCGCGACTCGGTACTTTCCGTATAGCCATAAGTGGAGGATCGTTGGTGCAAACGTTGTATGATGCTCTAGTGGCGGACCCGGAGATCTCAAAGCAAGTTCAATGGGACCGCTGGCATGTCTATTTTTGTGACGAACGCTGCGTTGCTTTGGACGACAAGGATAGCAATTACGGAGCGTTCCGCAGTGCTGTGCTCGATAAATTAGGAGAGGGACCACGCCCCCAGGTATACGCGATCGACGCTGACCTGGTCAAGACAGCTATGGATGGCAAGGGTTACAAGGCCGTGGCTAAAGCTTACGAGTCCGTGCTGCCCGCAGAGATAGATCTCGTTCTCCTTGGCTGCGGACCTGACGGTCACACATGTTCTTTATTTCCAGGAGATCGTCACAAATATCTACTTGAGTACAATGAATCTTTACTTGTTGATTGGTGTCGGGACTCTCCTAAACCTCCTCCAAATAGAATTACATTCACGTTACCTATGCTGAACAAATGTCGTGCCTTGGTTTTCGTTGCCGAGGGCGCTTCGAAGCAAGACGTTTTCCATGATATTTTCGACAATAAAAACCTTCAATTGCCAACAGCGCTGATAAATCAAATGTTCGCTGACAGAGTCACTTGGTTGGTAAATAAGGAGGCTTTTGCCAAGGTCGAGACGAAATCCTTCTGATCGGATTACATCACCCTTGGATGCTAATATATAGATATCCTAGCTCTAATTATTCATCTAAAACTTCTCTGGCGATCACATTATTTTTCAAGAGTGTCTTGACTGTCTTATAAGAATTTCTTACTTGACTTGTATTATTGGTAGCCCGGTAGCGTAAATACTTATCAAAATTGTAAGCTGTTTGCCATGGATCTTTCAAATCATAAATCCATTGCTCTTGTCTCAGTAAGTTCATCAAATCAGATAGTTCAATCACCGAACTCATCATCTTTTGCGAGCCTATAATGATAAGTTTACTTTTTGCTCTTGACATTGCAACATTAACCCTTCTAAGTTCCTTCAGTAACACGCCCGATTGACTCGCTTCATTGCTTCTTACTAAAGAGATAATGACGCATTCCTTATCTCTGCCCTGGAACTGATCTGCAGTCATGGTTTCTACTTCAGGAAATTTCTTCATAGCATATTGTAATCTCGTAAGCTGCGAGCGATATATCGTCATGACGCCTATATTTTTCTCTGGAACCCCACAAGCCACTAGCCCAGTGACGCAATAGTCTACCAGTTGACATTCACCCTCGTTTATGATAATATTATTAGTTGCAGTTTCAACTGTATCGCCACACTCATCATGGTTCACAAAGATTACTTTACTTTTAGGATCTAACACATAGTGGAGCCAAGGATTTCGTTTCTCTGCCTCAAAGTTTTCGTACTGGTCTAATTCACGGACTGGCGCCATCTCTAGTTTTTGTCTAGCCACAGCCTCTGATCCGCATTTTAGTTTGCCATTGTATATTAAACAGTTGGACAGTTTCATTATCTCGTCACACATTCGATATTGATGGGTCAACTCGGCTATACTTTCTGGATGCTTCGAACAAAGAATTTGAAAAATTGACATCTCCAAACCTCCACTTCGTGCGCTGGAATTTTTTATTAGGGGAGGTAATTGGAAGTGATCACCCACCATGATAAATTTGGTACCGAACCTCAAGGGTCCTAAAGCTATCGGCAAAGAAACCTGGCTTGCCTCATCCATGATAACGTAATCAAAATCGTTCTCTCGCATTGAAAACATAATGTCCCTAATACCCAGGCAGGTAGTCGCTACTATATTATAGTTTTCAATTTGTGAGAAATAATCATTGTAAGTGGAACATTTGGAGTAGTCTGGAACGTACTTTAGATTATCGGGATGAATCTTATGTTTCGCTCCCAATCTCGCAATTTTGAATCTAGTGCCGTTTAATTTGAGTAGAATATTGTCAACAGCAGAATGTGTGTACGAGGTGAGTAAAACACTTTTTGAACCGTTGTTGACGAGTAATTTGATAATCTCAGCGACAACGGTGGTCTTTCCAGAACCAGGCATGCCTAAAATTAAGGTATAATCTTCGCATCGCATCACTTTGTCAATAGCTCTAATCTGATCTTCATTGAATTTTGTCCTATCAACGCTATATGAAATTTCTGGATCCTTATCCGAGTCTCTAAATCTTGGCCCAACTTCGTCAATCAAATATTGTCTCATTTTAAAATCTCCACCTTCTGACTTTTTCATATAACGCTTTTGCCCGCTCGCCTCCTGTAGCATAACACTGTCGCCTATAGGTGGTAAAAATAAATTCAAGACATTGTAACGCGCTGTAGAAAGACTCTGTTGTATATTGTTCTTATCAATTCTGTAGCAGACTTTTTCTTGTAGTTCAATCTGCTTTGCTTCATTCATAGTTCTCATATTTACGGCACTCTGTATCTTAGAAGTGTTTTGCAGGTTGGTATACCTATTTCGATTTATCAGTCTTTTTTCTGTTGCAACCTCTATGATGTCCTTCGTTATCAGTTTCACGACGCCTTGAGCCAAATTGAAATGACCAACTTCATCACTTATAACTACTCTATCCCCAACATGTAGCTGAAACTCTAAAAGAGACACTTTCCTATCGTCATCGCTTTTAGAAAATCGATACATTGTGTCGGTGCTATCTTCACTTTCTTTGATTGATAGGACATGCATTCTTGACAAACAGTCACTATACTCTTGTTCCTTTATGGTACTTTCCATCAGAAAGAGATCTTTATTTGCAGCACTTATGCTAGATTCCTCTCGCGAGATCAAATCGTTATATTTCTTCAGAAATTCTTGATATTTGGTGGTGTTAGATCCCAAATGATGAACTATAGATTCAAATTCACCCTCAACAAGGCCACTATCTCTTGCATTGCCACCCTCTAATAATCTATATAGAGTCATACAAGGGACTTTGCTAAAGCACATATCACAAAATGAATTGCCTAATATAGCGGGTAGTTGGTTGTCCATTTCGTCTCCATGCGTCGCTTCATTTGTGAGGTATCTTAATTTGCTGGCAATATTGTTGCGCGACATTATCACATGTTTAAGTGAAAACAGTGTTCTAGGATATAAAATCATGTCAGATTCCTGAGTGTAGAATAGCAAAAAATAATCAATAGGTAATTCATATCGATCTTGTAGTAGAAGAGTGTATATTTCACCTTGTTCAATATGTGCCATGCTCTTGAATTTTCCCGTTTTAATCTCCAAAGGTGCAAGTGATTTGTTTCTTTCGACTTTGATTTCAACAGTCAAATCTAAAAATCCCTTCAAGCCATATACATGAGACCATATATTTTCTTCAACATCCATAACGTTTGATATTGATGTGGGCTTTTTCTTCTCGCTTCCACTCAGAGAGACGTATCGTCTAAAGTTGTCCTCCATGACGAATCTATTGATGAAGTCCAAGATATTGGTGAAGTGTTGCTGCATGATCGTTTGCTTTACTGCAGAAACTGTAGAGCGACTCAAGATTAAGTCAAATTCATGCTTTTGTAGCAATCTATCAAGCGTGTCCTCCATATAAGTCGTATTTAAACTTAAACCGAGTGCTTTCCGCTCAAACGAGTCTTGCAGAAGTTCGTGGACAATGTTACCAACTGTCATAGGAAGTGATATTTCGCCTTGAATATCCTGATATTTATACTGGATAAGTGACCTCCGCGCACAGTCTACTGAGCCACCCACCGTAGTTGCTGATAGCAATAGGTCTGGATTCAAGATTAAAAGATTGTCATTCATCACATTTGTTATGGGATCTTTATCCTCCGAAAGTAGGCGTTTGTTCGCAAAGTTGCATCCCTCTATGATATGAACAACATCTCCTTCTTTATATTCTAAATGAGCCCATATATGTCTTATTAGAACCGATGATTTTTTGCCATCTGAATCTATGCACGTAAGAATCTTTTGGAGACCAATCTTTTGAAGTTTCACTTCTTGGACCTTGAAAATAACAAGGCGCACCACTCCCTTTCTTGGGTATGCAGTTTGAGCTAGTTTTTTGTATCTTTCAATTTGTGTAAGGGACTCCTCTAGTGACTTCGAGTTATTTGGTTGTCTGATAGGCGATAGCTTATCTAGCTCGTTCTTGCACAATCTGGTATATAGTAGTGAGTCATCGGATGACAAAAACTCGCTTATTTGATCATCTGATTGGTGTAGGTTCGCCTCCGTAGGCTCAAGACCAGTTTTTATAGACTCAGCATTTACTATTTTGGATTTCTCATGAAAATTCTGAGTGAGAATATCGATTAGGCTATCATCGTCGTCCCCTTCCGTGCCCTGTAAATCGTGAGCAATATTGTCTTGTTCTTTATGGTCTACTGCTTTGGTAAGATCATTTATTTGGCCCACTTTTGAGGGAACTGTATCAGTCTCAATTGATTTTGTGCCCAAACTTTTGTCGCATAATCTTTGTTGCGGTTGATCCACCATAGGCGTAGGAGAAGATGGAACTATATCCAGAAAGTCATTTGCTCTCTTAGAGACATTGTATTCGATGTCATTCAAAATTTCCTCTATGTCCCTATGTTCACTATCGTTATTATAACTCATTTGATCGATTTGAGATTGAGCGAATCTCTGATCATTGGTGTGAGTATGTTTACAGCTCGGTGATTTGTTACCATCATCACTTATGTTATTTAGATTCATAATTGTTCGCCATTTGTTAGGAACTATGGGCGTGGAAGATGGACTGTGGCGTGGCTGATTGGTTTCTTTTTCGAAAGCAGTAGTATCTGAAAGATTACTAATTTTCGCAGATGTATGTTTTATTCTAGCGTGTTGTGGTATGTATCTCCAGACAACTTGTTCGGTCATATCAGAGGTCTGTTCAGTTCTTACACCTTGAGCAGTTGAGGGGTCCGGATTAGCCATATTATCGTCCAACATTAATTCGCGTGGACGGGACATCATATTCATTGTGTCACTAGCGCACGGTGCATCAAGTGTGCTCAAATCGGGGGCCTCTTGCAAGGTTTTCCTAGTAGTAGTACTTTTTCTAACCTGAGATACAGATATCGATTTTAGGCCATGTGAGTTGTGAGTCGATTTACAGTTCAAATCATCAATGGGTGTAAAATGATATTTGCCAGTTCTCTTACGGTAAAATTTCTTCTTTTCATCATTTTCTGAGAGCTTCTGTTGCCCCATAGGTGACACGCTAAGTGATGCGGACCTTTTCTTCTCTGGTGTTTTTGGCATATCAGGAAAAGCAGTCTTTAACTGGACAAAATAAAGGCCTTACGACGATATTTCATATATTTCGGCAAATCAAAGGTTAGTGATTCAATCGATCGCATAGATCCTTCCTGAAGCTCGTTGCTGTCACTACTAAGTATGCATCGTGTGTGTTTGAGATTATTTGACTTCATTCAAAATTATTGTCATAATAATGTAAACTAAAAATTAGATGTTATTGTTACGAAGAGACCGTAGTCGTTTGCTTAACATATGAAAAAAATTCCGCAAGAATAATGATATGTACATTTTTGTGATAACAACTACATGAGTACGCAAGCGTAAAATTACGAAAGACCTGATTGAAATTAACCTTGAATAATATCTCCTAGTCTTATATTTGTTCTTATAGTTAAAAATGTACTTGAAATCGAACAATATATAGGCTCAAGCTCTTAATTATATGGAAGTCGTAAAAATTTGCAGACCTGTTGTAACTAGTTGGCGCCATATTCGTGACATAGTATGGGCTATGCATCGATTATATGGCACGAAATATACATCGTCTAGCTTCTGATTGTATGTCATATGGTCACATACTCATATAAATGTCAGAAATATTGGTTCGCGTACCAAATCCACAATTATATCGGCCGTAGTCGACGGTGGCCGAAATTCAGAGCTATCTTGCATCGAGTTCGCAGCAGTTGTCGTAATCGTTACGCTTTAGATTCAATGGTGAGAGATTGAAAGGTTTTTGGAATAAAATGCTGTTTGTGTAAAACTGAAATACATCGGTTTAATTGCCCATGGTTCATTGCGGTTGGAAATCATATCTTAGGTATCTTCAATTTGAATTTGACGGTGGATATTGCACCAATATCAAATTCAACGGTCATTGGCCTGAACTCCATCGTCGTGGACTTTCTGGCATAATCATTTAGGTTATTTAGAATTGCGCATAACAAATGCTTGTCATTGATTTTTAATATTGATTTGATCTCTTCACTTCTACAAAAAATTTCCAAGTTTGTTGTCTGCTCTATTTTTTCCCGTAGTTACTCCATTAAATCTAAGTCACCTTGACAGTTATGGGACTGTTCTGATATATAACATCTTTTAATGGCAATACCCGGTTAATAAATATCTACAGTGCAAATACAAGCTCTCTAGTAATGCCCTGAATGACTAATCCAGAAAGTCCACTAATTAATATGCACTTTCAGATAATCAGACTGCTGACCTGTTATTCTACAGATTAAATTACTATACGGTGCCAATGAAATTTTGTTAGGCCTTTCATATGAACCTTGGTCCTACAAAGAGTCATCGTGATTCTCTTCGATGAAGCTCCTTTAGCACCGGGTCTTGGAGGAGAAGAAGCTAAATCATGCAATAACGTCGTCATCTCTCTAGAATCACATTCCGCAGATTCAAGCATGTTATTCAAATATCGATCAAAGTTATGATGTCAACTTTACGATTTCGCCCAGTAACGTCCTTGAGGACTTTCCATCAGTATAACGGTACTCATTCGAATAAATCCTCCACAGCTTCTTTGTCGTCACCATTAGACGAATCAACAAATTGCGTGAAGTGTGTGACTCGATGAATCTCATTGTAGAACTCATAAGGTGTTCCTAGCATCATCTTGGGCACAATCTTCCGATTGAAGTTGATATTCATGAAAGTATAATTCCAAATCTTGTTTGATGGTACTAAATAATTTCCCGTGAATCTGTCTGAAACTAGTAATTGGGCATTCTCGCTGAATTCGGGCTCAAACCCCGGAGGACATAACGAAGTAACCTTGTCTGTATCATGTGCCCATTTGTAGCCATTCAACGTCAAATTATAAGCAGAGAGAGAGACTGAGCCTGAAGTCGAATACACCGTAAGATCGATCATCATGTTCGAGAGTGAACCAAAAAGTTGGGTGTGATTCTTGACATCTATAGCACTCATGAATTTCAAAGCATCAGTCTGTGTATGCATCCAGCCTAAGAGTTCTAAATTATTGAATAACGAATTAGATTCAGTAGACGGGGGTTGACTCAGAGATACTGACCTATTGCTTCCAAGTTGTGGAACAATCGCGATTGTTTTAACTTCCTTGATGTTATCATGGCCCGGTGGTGAGGAGCCATATATATAAGCACCGACTTGGGTTTGAACGTCAGATATGATAACGAATTTCTCGAGTAAGTTTCTTGGAAGCACATACACGAGTTTCTCTTCAACAAAATCATCAGAGGATACGTAAATATTCTTGAGACGCAAATAAAGTAAAGAATTAGCAATCGCCTTTCTTCTCCAGTCGATTTGCGATTGAAACACTTTGTTTTCGTAATTACTTGATGTGACTACTACCATCTCTTCACCTTGAGCATTGACGGTCTTGGTTTTCATTACAGTGTTGAGACCTTTATCGGCATTATCTAAATGGGACCCAGAGTTCGTGGCGGCAAGCTCTGCCATTTTCTGGCGTTTTACTGAAGGCGCTTTGATATTTTGACCCAAAATGATGTCTTTAATCTCCGTTTGTGTCAAGGATGATATCTTTACATTATACTTTTTACCATATTCCGTTAAAATCAGATCACGCATTCTACTTTCTACTTCGATCCACTGTTGGTCATTGAATGATGGCCATAGGTGATGTTCCTTGGTCGGAACCGTGGGATCACTCAATAGAATCATTTTTGCGGCTTCTTCATTAGTCTTTAGGCCTCTAAGTATGAGGATAAGTCTAGAAAATGCTGTGTACGACGAGATTTTGCTGAGCCAATCGTCATAGATATTGAATAGTGCCATTTGCGGTTCGGTCGCTCTTGATACGACATCAGAGAGTTTATCATTGGATAAGATCATAGAAAAAGGAAGTCTGAGTTCAGTAGGCCTTATAGCTATGTTAGGAAAATCAAGTAAATGAACCTCTAATGGGTCAAGCATGGCTTTTCTCGTAACAATGACCTGTTTTGGTTGTTCTTCTTTGGGAAGTGATCTGATCAGAGCACTGACCTCCTCAGCTGTTTTCCATTTCGCCAATTGGCTTAAACGCTTTTGACCAGTCCAAACTGATGTGTGAATGATTTTCAGAAATAAATGACCAGTTTTCGGATTTAGAGTGAAAATACAACCATTTATCGGTCTTGTGGCGACATTACCCTCTAATGTTCGATGAACAGTGACACGGTATACATTATGGTCGTCTACGAAGAATTTCACGTCGCTATTGAAAAGTTCAGCATAATTTGAGGAGCTCAAAAAAGGTTCCTGTACATTGGATTGGTAAATCTGCAACCCTTTTCTGATCCTTTCACGTAAAACATATAAGGCTGGGTTCGCTTTCATTATAGTTTTCATACCATTTTGCATCAAAGGTTTCAGTCCATTCATCCAATTACCGTACGCATCGTACATGTTGTAAGCTAAATCAATACCTATCATTAAACCTATTGGCGTTGGATACATGCTAGTATTATCCGTTGTATAATCCAAAAATTTGGCTCTAACATAACGAGATATATCGTGAGAATCGTAATCACCATATCTGAGCTGAACATCTATCCACATTTTGCTAGTCTTGATTAAATTGTAGGAATCATTCGCATCATGTAGCATCGATGGCCGAGCGACGTCCCAATCAGACAAACCCTTTATGATTACATCTGCTGCAGATGAATTCATTTTATAAGATTTTCGCGGGTGCACACTTTCTTTATCAACACTCTCAATCAAGAGAACCTCCTTTTCACCATCCAAAATTTGACATATATCGAAGACTACGCTCTCGTGTATTTTCTGCCATAGATGTGCCCGAAATATTTGTATCAGAGATATTTTGAGTGTTGGTATTTTGCCATGTAGAAATATTCCAGTCAAATCCAGCTGTACGACGAAGCCCACATAAACGTTGGCCCGGTTGATGGTAGGCGACCACCACAACGTGAAACGACGGTTGGGAATTTGACTTAAACCAGTTCTTTGAGCATGAGTAAGCTTCTTAAATTGCATTGAGTCTTCGAATCCCGAAGCCTTTTCCCAAAATAGCCCTTCCCAAGAACTGAAGCCAGTTCCCTTGAAAAGAGTGTGTTCTAGAATTGTTTCAATACCTCCAAGAGCCTGAATGACATCAGTACGATAAGCGTTGATATTCCAAAGTTTACCATCATGATGTGAGTTTGTCCACCAAAATGGATTGGTTCTCTCCACGGTATACTTTTTGAACTCCATTCTTACCCGATAACCTTTATCGTAGGCTAATGTATGACGATCGCGTTGGAACAGAGTGTTTATACGTGGAATGCCTCTATCCCAACAACTTTCAAGTTCCTCGAAAGCCAATCTCCTATTTTGCCTCATGGCTTCTTCTCTCTTAATCGAGTACTCCAACCAAGTCCTCTGAGAATCATTAAATTCGTTCTCCCAAGTGGTAATATAACGAAAAATTGTTGGAATCAATTGATCTTGCTCATGAGACATACCAGCTCTAAAGTGAGTTATTCCTACATCAGTTTGCTTGGACCACCTCAAATCTGATGCAGGTATTAGGATATGGGAAGCACTGATCATACCCAGACCACCAAGTTCTTTGGGAGTATAAAACACTGCCGGAGGGAAACGAGTGGGCATTTTGGAGTTCAATCCAAGTTTGACCTTATTCTGTACTTTGGTCTCGGATTTCACTAGGACATCGAGAAGTGAATCGGTCGATATAATCGCTTCCCTGAAGTAAGTAAATAGAGCGAGTAAGGCAGTATTCCACTTTGCTGTCACTCTAGTGAAAGTCGCTGATCCTGATGATATTAAAATGCCTCGTATGTTACTAGCAAAGCGTTCCACCTCAGCTTGCGAAACTTTTAAGAATGCTTTCGCACTTCTTTTGCCGCTGCGATGGTCCATTAAATCCCAGACACCTTCATCAGTAGTTCCTACCTCATCTGTTCGTGAGTTGGGTATTATACGAATTTCGAAACCACACAAGGTGAAAACCAGATTTGGATTGTTCTTGCTATAGACTGACACAAAGGTGGAATTCCAATTCATCTCCGCTAATGAATCAGGTAGCGATTGTTTCATCTTCCAAAATATTGCCCTACCAAGATTCACATCATATCTAACTAATCTCATCCTAGCATCCCGTGGCCAGCACGTCTTATTACCGTAATCTATAAGATTTTCAAAGTTGGGATCTGGATTTTCTTGAAGGTACTTTTCAATCAACGCGTTGGAGTCGATTTGTTCGAACCGAAAGAGTATATAGATTTTGTCCAAATAACGAAGGTAGAACTTGAGAGGGTGACTTTTCTCATCAACGTCAGATTTGCTATCCATGAAGTTGTTCGGTTTTGAAGGTGGGCCAGCAATTGCCGCTGCTCTTTCGTTACCTAGCAGCATGAGGTCACATACAAGTCCTAGATACTGAAAAAGGAAAGATGAAAAATGCACACCTTTTATAAGGCCACATTTGTTCAGATATGTCATATCCTTGAAGTTAACGATGACATTGTTTTTAGCCGTCATATAGTCTGCAATGTTGGAATCGACCACCAATCTCAATAACCGATTTAGTAAAGTAAAATCTATTTTATCAGCAAAGTGCTCGAAAGTAGATTCCATAATGACCGTTGATTGTCCTCTTGAGGTATCCCATACTTCGTCCAGATTATTAATTCCTTGGGACCATTTGTAAACCAAATGAGGAGGGATTTCTTGATCACTAGGTTTAACCCAATTCGGAAATAAATTACGCTGTTGAGCTTCGAACCACAGGTATTGGTCAAGATAGGCATCTACAATCTTCTCCAACGGATCGATTTTGTAAACCGGTGATATCGATTGAAAGTGATCAACCATTTGTAGATCTACAGGTTTGAAGACACGTTGGGTGAGAACGAATTTTTTGATCCTTGTCAAAACTGTGTGTGGATTATCAAAGGCTTCCTCTATCAATGCTAATTCTTCTCTTTCTGATGCACTTAGTCGGGATTTAGATGCAAAGTTCTCCTTTAAGTTTTCAAGTGCAAGAACAAGAATTTTTGAGTCATTCTTGTAAGTAATTGGTGGAAATGAAATAGGTCTAAAGTTCCTGGATGAAAGCCAATCCACTACATTGTTGAATACTGTAATCGCTTCATTTGGCGTGATCTCTGGGCCAAATTTTTGGTTTTCTGTTTGTCTTTCTTGCTCTGTTTTCATCCATAGCCTCGTCAACCTTCCAATATTTTTTTTAAGAGCTGCCTTTTCAACATACCTTCCCCGACGTATCTTCTCTCGAGTTTTGTGAGCACTCGATAGCCAACCATCCGATTTGGCCTTGATGTATTTCTCTATGATATTTTTGATGGGTTCAGGCATGCCGGGTACATCCCATTCAATATTCGCTTTCCAACATCTCCAAGCCTCACTGAGATGTTGGAGGATTGTCCTTGCTTTCCCTTCCTTGACGCCTTGAGGCATCATTTCCATTATATCGTTCATCACAGCAGACCGTAACTCTAAATCATAATAGGCATCAGATCGTTGCTTAGTTGTAGTTTTCGCTACCTCGTTAGATCTCCCCTCGAACTGCCTATTTAGTAAATTTCCTATCCATCTTTCAAGCAACGGAATTGTTCCTCTGATGAAAAAGATCCAAATTCTCCAAGCAGGTTGCCAAAAGCCACAACCTGGACCTTTACCTATGAGCTTGTTGAATCTGTAATAGACGAGATGTTTCAAATCCTTACAAGCCCGAATCTGATGCATAACTCTGTACTTGTATCGATAAATCCCTGTAAGTTGGCCAATGTGATTTAAGATATAATAAATGCCATCGGCGAGTTGATAAGAATCAATATGGCCAATTCGATATTGTACTTGAATGTCAACTAAGAGTTTCATAAGCTTCAGTAATTCTCTTATCAGATGAAATGCATGGCCAAATCGTGACTTTTTTCGTTCTTTCGTTGTTAAAGTTTTTGTAGGTTTTAAGTTGAAGTTGTTATCCAAATGTAGAAATGTTAATCCCCTTTTATGCAGTAAAAGGTTTAGCATATTGTGTCCTTGCTTGCAGAGTTGTAGCCCAGCTTCGACCCAATCCAATGTTGTTCTCTGAAAATATCTTGTATTGCTGAGAGTTTTTAGTAATTTGGTCTTCGAAATGTTGACTCTGGATCGTCTCCGAAGTTCAATGGAAACATAATTTTTCAAGAGCTTTTGATGTGATACCTTCACCTTTAGAGGAGTATTCTTCTCCATTTGGTTCGAGTACCATCTTTTTACAATGCTCACATCTTGCGCACGTTTCGTTCTACCACAACGTTTATTAAACGGAAATGGAGCGTGATATAAGAGTAACGCACTCTCTGTATCTTCCGATTCAAGAACTTCGCCACTCAGAAGAGGATTTAAACTAGCTGGGAACTTTTCAGGGGCTTTGAAACGTTTACCAAATAACTGCTGGGTTTTACCCAAATTGTGATTTAGAGTGCGATCAAATGCAAAAACTGTACGACTTCCTTCTTCCTCAGCTTTTACTAAGCAACTCATCGGTTCGTGATAGTTTAGAAGCCTTATACTTCGAGGGAAATTGTTATATAGATGAGAGAATGCTATCTTGTATTCGCTTCTAATGTTAATCCTGAAGATTATTCGATCGATTGAATTGAAATCATCCAAATCCTCATCTTCATTGTGACGATACAAAGGCTCAAATTTTGGACCGCCTGGAAGTGAATTATTTAGTGCCTTGCCTGTGATAAAAGCATCACGCTCAAAAAGATATTCAGCGTTTCTATCAGTAAATTCGCCCCTTAACGGGGTAGCGAGTCGATAAAGATTAGCCATAGTCTTCAATGGTAAACGCCATGCCTTGTAAGATGGACCATTTACATGGGCAACATCTTCAGATAATGGCCGGGTATCATAAATCCAAGATTTGATAGCAGCGTCTTCCGTACCGTCTAGTTCTAAGTTTATCGGGCTCAAAGGTTCTAAATCTGCTATATGATCTGTATATGACAGAAAGGGCTCGTCATCGTCAAAAACAGGGAATCGAATTCTTTTGAAATGTTTCCTATCTCGCTTTTCGCGCCTCATTGCTACCCAAACAGCTGACCATTGAGCTAGATATACGGGTTCTATGATTCTCGGCAGCTCGTTCACAAATGTTATGGCTCCTGTAATGTGATATATGACTTTCACCTCACGAAAGCTTTCCCACGGTTGAGGCATATTTTCTAAAAGCTTTAAAATTGCGTGTGGCATGTATCTTAAAGCTCCAAGAGATGTTTTCTTGTCATAATCAAATCTTTTGGATGTCATGTTTGACTGGTTGTCCAAGAGTTTTCTCAAATACTCGGGGGGCATTTCTATGTTAAAATTCCGCGTTTTTTTATGTTGAGTTGACACTTTAGTCCTTTTCGATGTCAGTTTACGATATTTTCGAGTATGAGACTTCAACTCCGAGTGTGCAACCTCTGATAAACTTCGTTTGGCTTGCTTTATCCCCGTTTTAGAGTCTCGTGTGTATGAATGTTTTGAGGTGATCAGTATAGTCGAAGGATCTGGAGGAGGTGGTGGTGGCGGTGGCGGCAGGGGCAGCAGCTGTGGAAGATGTTCCAATGCAAGAGAAGCATTATGAGTTATGTCCGTATCATTGCCTTTCGAATCTGCTTGTAACGAGTTTCGCCTACTGTCTGATTTCCTACTAGTAGAGGGTATTGGTGGTGGAGGAGGTGGGCCTAAAGGGCTAATACCAGTGTCGTCTTCGTCATCGCTTAAATCTGGAGGCGGAGGTGGTGGTACCAGAAACCCTGGAAGTTTATTGCTCATATCAATAACAAAACCAAGGTAACATCGATCTAATAAAATGATTCGCTCGGCAAATGAGAATTAGATAATATGGTTCAATCGGTAGCTGATCGTATGAAGTATTTCAACTCTCGATCAAAAACCATTTGTAAATTTATGTTCTTTTGTTTACTTATTTGTCACACTATACGTACTCTGTGATACGAATAGATAATAAAGACCATGAGATATAAACCCTAATTAATGCGACGTCGGCATTCGCGAGCAATGTTTCTGGCCTCTTCAACTTCATGCGCAGTCCCATTGGATATTGCTGTAGCGTGAGCATAAGCTACCTCGTAGTTCTTGTTTCGTAGTTCGTATCTAGCAAGCCACAATCTTGATCTTATAGCTTCGTTAGTAACCCACCCTTCGTGGTTATCGCCAATTTCAATGCACTTCAACATCAAATTTCTGCATTGTAGGATATCATCGACCTCCTCGTATAATTCTGCTAATTTGAACAGCAAAACTGTGTCTTGGTCCATACTATTAGAAAGCTGTAAAGCTCGCTCTAAACACTTTATGGATTCTTGTTTGTTACCTATTTTGGCGTAACATGAGCCCAAAGCTTGCCACATTCGACGATCTAAAGGTTTTAATGTGCATGCATTTTGGAAGTAATACAGCGAGTATAAGTGCATATCAAGCATTTCGTAGGCTTGTCCTAAACCATACCAGGCTTTGAAATCTCTTGAATTAGTGTCTACAGCTCGTCTGTAGCATTCTATGGCAGCATGTGAGTTTTTGAGCTCGACAAATTCATGGCCCATCAAAGTCCACGCATTAGTTGCTCTTTTGTTTAGTGTCAACGCCCTCCTGAAATACATAACAGCTTTCTCGTGCTCTTGTCGTGCACTGTAGTAGTTGGCAACAATCACACATGTTTCTGGTCTGAATCTATCTACTTGCGACGAAAACTGAGCCAGATATGCCAATTTGCTGTGCTTTTGCATCACATACAATATATTCGAGTATGTGTCCAAGTCATCAAGCCTAAACGGATCTACTTTGACAATTTGGTCAAAGATAGTCTCGGAGTTGATATAATCCATGTAGTTATAATTGATTATTGCATTTTGTGCCTTCAAATAAGAGAAATTGGGAAATACGAAAGTTAGTGTTTCAAGATCATTCATGAATTCCTCAATATTGCCTGAAAACTCCTGAAATATGGCTAACCTTGTGAAATTTATCATAATATTAAGATGAGTATCGCATTGTGAGTCCTTTTTCAGATAAGATGGAGGCCTCAAAGTGAGTTTCTCATTGATATATTTTAACAGTAGATTCGCTTCATCCGATCTGGAGATGCAGTCTACAAGTTCAGTCCAGCATGAATGATTGAAGGCGTAGTACGATATGGATTTTAAAAATGATGACATTGCATTGGAAGTATGGCTATCGTGTTTTAAAAGAAGACCTTTAAGATAATAAAGTAGCGCTAAGCCCAAATCTTCGCAATCCTTGTTTGACTTAAATTGGTTCGAATCAAGATATTCGTCTAGTTCGCGTAGTATTGTTATATTAGTTGACTGGCCATCCCCTGGAAAATCCTGCTTGAGATTATTTGTCGCAAACTCTGTAGAGGGCCCCATTGATGAAGGATAAAACTCCTGAAGTTCTGTCATAGCATCGTCATTTTTGCTGTTGCCCCATGCAGCAGGAATTTTGCCTGTTGTTAAGACACTTTCGGTACCTTCTTGATTTTTCTTATCCCAGGAGAGGTACTTGCAGTATAGTTTCAAAAATACAAAGTTCGGGTGTGTAGCATTTTCCAAGTGATAGGCACATCGATCAAATTCATTAGAGTCAAATAACGTTGAGACAAAAAGATATAAGTCTTGATCGATTTCACTGTCGTTTTGAAAACAGAGGGCTGAGTCAATGTATGGAGGTCTTCGTACCCGTATCTTCGTAGGTGATTTTGTTGAACTTCCTTTTTCTGTTGGGCTTGACGATGTTACATAAATTTTGTCACGCTGCATTCCCCATAAAGCCTCAGCGGCCCATTTGGCTGCTCCCGTCAGTTTCCACCGTGCTAATTCAGTTGCTGCTTTTCTCAAACGAGATTCAACATCATCGGTTATATTAATTTGATCCTCTTGAACATCAACAGAGGAACTATCGTTCATGAGTGTAATGCTATGAAGTATGAACTGTCTTTGTGTATATGAACCTAAAGAAGTTCTAATATGACTATATTATGATCAGAGGATATGCAGGTTTGATAGACATATATTTGTCTGTCGGAGTATATACTGTCGTTTCGCTTCTAATCCTGAGCTCCAGTAGATTTGTTGGTTATTATATTATAAGGTTATCGTAGTTTTATCATCAACACATAATAAATAATGTATTATTCTCTTATTAAACACATACAAAACATTTTAACAGGTCTTGTGGCACTGCTATTAAAATAAGGTCCAGCAATGTCGAGTGCTATGACTGTCCTTCCCGAAGTTGCTGATTGTATTGAGCATTTATGCGAACAAGAAGAGCATCTTACAATTACAGAGAATTGCGTACTAGACCTTCTCGATAGCATAGATGCAGTCTTACAAGATACAGGACTCAATGATGATGCATTGAATTCGAAACTTGATAGTATACAGCAGAAGCGCGATGCCTTGTTGGAGGCACTTATTGATCTACGTGCATCCAAGTTCGAGACAAAAGAAGACTATGTATTGATCTTGGATAGGCTGGAAGATGAATTGATAAAGCGGAAACGATCTCACAAGATCCTAGGGATAAAAGAGTCTGCAGAAATATTGGAAAAATTTCAAATGGAGTCTTTGCAGTACACAAATATGCTACATAGATTGGCAACAGAAATTGCAGTACTGAACCGGGACGACAACCCAGTAATCGCATCGGGTCCCAATCCAAGGGAAAGACCATCGTTAACTACACGAGTAAATGCATCTTTTTTGCCGTCTACAGGTATTTTGCAGCTTTTGAATCGGCTTCATGAACCTCAAGCGGATACCAACCAACTCCGAACTGAACTAACAACACTTTTGGATAATGTTAAGTTTTCAAGAGCGCAATACCAACTCGAAAATAAGTATGTTCTACACGAGCAAGTGCTAGACTTGACACGACAGGTCAATCGCTGGAGAAAAGAATGGGACGATATAGAGACTCTATTGTTTGGTGATGGTCCCCGCTCTATCAAAAGTGTTGTAAAAAACGTAGAAAACCTCAAACAACAACTATCAGCAGGAGAATAGGTAAGATCTACGATATATAAATACCGTAAACCAGATTTTTTCGGAGCGAGACCTTCACCATGCGTTTTTAGTTATCTAGAAACAAATATGTCCAATTATAGCGAACATCTCACTCAATATATGTTTGCAAAGTGCTGAAAATCTTCAAGTCAACAAAAATGGAGATCATGGCTATCAAAACATTTGCAGCATGTTTGCGTCGATATGTTACTCGAACTTCAGCTCAACGTTCATTGAGTATAAACAGCATACCTGATAACGCTCCAAGTATAAAAGAAAATGAGAAATGGCTGAAAAGTTTGCAAGGTCTCCAACATGAACGGGATCCAAGCGTGGAGACGAAACAAAATACAGATCGACTCAATAGTTTCCCAATTGAAATAGCTGGTCATGATGAGAAGTATACACATGTCAAGGCTCCCCTCATCAACTTTATACCATTGCAATATTTGTCCCAGTGGAATCCTAATAGGCACCCACAGATGAATTTCGTAGATTTAAAGGTCGTGAAATGCAAAAGTGGGCGCGGTGGCTCCGGGGCGGTTTCGTTTTTCAGAGATACTGGAAGAAGCATAGGCCCTCCTGATGGAGGCGATGGTGGACAGGGTGGAGGTATATATGTTCAAGCTATCCAAGGTATAAGTTCCCTCGCCAAACTGAAAAGTTCCTATGTTGCTCAAGATGGTTTCAAAGGCGCTAGTGATCAATTGGATGGTTCAAAAGGGCGTGATGTTTTGATAGAAGTTCCTGTAGGAACCGTTGTCCGCTGGTGTATGGCGCCTCATGTTATAAGGCAATATATTTCAAACAGAATCTCTGATCCAAGTTGCGCCGACCTGAGAGCCGTTTTGAGTGGAATCAAAGTCAGGCTCCCCTGTGTAAGAGAGCCATATGCAAATCCAGCTAGTCTTCAAATTCAACTATTTCGTCAGTCATACAAATCTGGTATGGGCTGGATATTCAAGGATAAGAACTCAGAATATCACAACACTAAAAAGTGGTTTACTGATCTCAATAATAGAGTAAGAGATTACGATAGAGGGATCCGCAAATCTGAATACCTTTCGGATCGCTTTCCTTTATTTGGAAAGGATTTTGATGTTCCTACTCGAAATCCATTTTGCTTATTGAAAGGTGGATCTGGTGGTCTAGGAAATATGCACTTTCTGACAAATGTGATCAGGAATCCGAGGTTTGCAAAATTGGGTAGATCGGGTCTTGAGCAATATTTTACTTTTGAGCTGAAATCTATAGCCGATGTTGGCCTTGTTGGATTGCCAAATGCCGGGAAATCCACTATTTTGAACAAAATATCAAATGCTAAGCCGAAAATCGGGCATTGGGAGTTTACTACATTAGTTCCGACTATTGGCACAATATCTATGGGAATTGGTGAAAGAAGTTTCACTGTTGCAGATATTCCGGGTATCATCAAGGATGCTTCTTTGAATAAGGGATTGGGTTTGGAATTTATCAGGCACATCGAGAGGTCTAAGGGTTTGGCTTTTGTCGTAAGTCTAGCAAACCAGGATCCTCTGGAAGATCTCCACACACTTGTTACCGAGCTCGGGGGCTCGCAAAATGTTGGGGAAAAAAACGTGCTTGTGATCTGTAATAAAGCAGACTATGATTGTGAATCACCTAAATCCAAAGCTAAGTATATACAAGTTGCCAATTACTGTGATTCCCGGGGTTGGGACTATTTGCCTATTAGCGCGCTCAAAGGCGAAAACATTGAGTCGCTATTAAAAAAATTAGCAATATGTTCTGGTGTTATGTGACTTTTTTGTTGTTTTCTGGCATTGCTGGTTGATGCTCTGACTTGAAATGAATTATTTTTTTAGAAATATGAAATTTTGGAGTTCTCGCAAAAAAGCACTTCAACTTAATTGTGAGCGGAAGTACATCTGAAACACCAACGATAGCCTGTGTATTAACTCACTTCTGACGCACTTATAACGCATAACTTCAAGTTTGGATGTCATCGACTTTTTCTGCGTTAGGTTTCTCGCCATGGCTTGTGGAGGCCTTGAAGGCAATGAAAATTACGAAACCCACTGAGATCCAAAAGGGTTGTATACCGATGATTTTGAACGGCCATGATTGCATTGGTGGTGCCAAGACAGGCTCTGGTAAGACTATCGCTTTTGCGGGGCCAATGATGACGAAATGGTCTGAAGATCCAAGTGGTATGTTTGGTGTAGTCCTGACACCTACGCGAGAGTTGGCGATGCAGATTGCTGAACAATTTTCAGCACTTGGTAGTAGCATGAACATCCGTGTAGCGCTAGTCGTTGGAGGGGAGAATATCGTGAATCAAGCGTTAGAACTTCAGCGAAAACCTCATTTTATTGTAGCTACGCCAGGAAGACTAGCACATCATATATTGCACAGTGGTGATGATACAATAGGCGGCCTGCAAAAAGCAAAGTTTCTTGTGTTGGATGAAGCTGACATTTTATTGAAAGAGACCTTTTCAAAAGATTTGGCAACATGCATAAAAGCATTGCCGGATAAGCGATCAAGGCAGACTCTGTTATTTACAGCTACAATCACAGATCAAATACATCAGCTAAAAAATGCCGAGCCTCAAGAAGGCAAACCCCCTTTGTTTTCTTATGAGGTAGAAAACATAGATAATGTTGCGATTCCATCGACTCTTAAAACCGAATACCTACTCATACCTGAGCATGTGAAAGAGGCCTACCTTTATCATTTGATTACTAGCGACGAATACTCTGAAAAGAGTGCGATCATTTTCGTGAATAGAACTCTTGAAGCAGAGATACTTAGACAGACCTTACGTTCCCTCGAAGTCCGAGCAACTGCGTTGCATTCGCAGTTGCCACAACAAGAAAGGACTAATTCACTTCATCGTTTCCGTGCTAACGCAGCACGCGTATTGATTGCAACGGATGTGGCTTCGAGAGGTCTTGACATACCTACCGTGGAATTAATTGTAAATTATGACATACCTGCGGATCCTGATACCTTCATTCATAGGGCTGGTCGTACTGCGAGGGCCGGAAGGAAAGGTGAGGTCATTTCATTTGTCACACAACGAGACGTGTCACGAATTGAGGCGATTGAAAGTCGTATCAATAAAAAAATGACTGAATGCGATAAGATACATGACACAGCAGTTGTTCGTAAATCTCTGACGAAAGTCTCGAAAGCAAAACGCGAATCTCTTATGGTCCTAGAAAAAAAGCAGTTCGGCGAAAGAAAAAAGCAGCGCAAACAGAGGAGTTTAATGAAGAAGAGCTCTAGAAACTGAGCTACCCTAACTCGTACGCATTGGGCCCTAACTAATTATGTAGTCTGATCATGGAGTCACCATGTGGGCTCCCACTCGATCATTACTTTTGCATATATAATTGTTAGGTAAGCCCTATTTTAGGTCATGTGCAAACTTAATATCTTACAGGAATGTGATTGAAGAAGCTCAAATTTAGTATTGTATGACCGCCATGTATGTTTATGTGTAATATCACAAGAGGCTACTTATTCATAGATGAGCAGATCGGAGGAGTTGAAAGAGAGGAGTGCTATTCAGGCTCAACTACAAACGAAGCTCTCTGACAATGCCTCACGTGTAATGGGTTGGATTGACAGTAGTAAAGATACCGTAAAAGCCAATACGGATTCGAATGGTGGTACAACAGTAGCTTTTTGGTCGCTACCAGTGGTCAAAACTGGGTCAGGGTTGAACTTCAGTGAGCATGCCAAAGAAACCACCGATAAAATTACTACAGTTGGTCAGTTCATCACGAACTGCGATAGTAAACTATTGGGTTCTCTCCGAGATCATATGACTAGGCGAAATAAGCAAAAGAGTTATCATAGCATGCACAAATCGTCAACTTCTGACTCGAGAGCAATACAAGGTCTACACAGGAAGATTAGATCAGAAAAATCTAGGAATACTAAGAAAACGCTTTCGATTAGTTCAAAAAAATCAAACGATCAAAGAGGAATGGTCAATCTATTAATTGGTACTGAAATGCATGAGGAAGACAGTAAGCCTACGATACATAAAAAAGTGACCACTGATCTTCCGTTTACGTCTAAGAATCGTTTTTAAGTTATAATTTCCTACTTTATATGGTTCACGTGATATTCAAATAATTACCTGATTTTAATAAGCTTTGATCATTTGTTACCAGAAAATTTTACCAATGATTTTCAACATCTCATATAATAGTAGTTTTTGGCAAAGATCAAGAACCTTTGTTTCCTAGCACAAATACGACGTACCGGACTCGACGCCAAGCGATAGCTTTTAATACATTGACGTGATTAGAGACTATATCGATAAAAATTTAGACTGAGTCGAGATCAACTCAAACAAAATGAATCACTTTGAAATGCAGCCAGCACAGCATCAACATGTTGCAACTGTTCTTTGTTGCAACTGTGGTACGCCTATCGATGGCTCTGCAGGTTTAGTGATGTGCTACGATTGTATAAAGTTGACTGTTGATATCACTCAAGGAATACCTCGCGAAGCTAATGTCTCATTCTGTAGAAACTGTGAAAGATTTTTACAGCCTCCTGGACAATGGATCCGCGCAGAACTCGAGTCTCGTGAACTATTGGCGTTGTGTCTGCGTCGGCTCAAAGGTCTAAACAAGGTTAGATTGGTCGATGCATCCTTTATTTGGACAGAGCCGCATTCGAGGCGTATCAAGGTCAAGGTCACTGTCCAAGGTGAAGCCATGGCAAATACTATCATCCAACAAACTTTTGAGGTTGAGTATGTGGTGGTAGCTATGCAGTGTCCAGATTGCGCTAGATCTTACACTACAAATACGTGGAGGGCTGCGGTGCAAATTAGACAAAAAGTTGCTCATAAACGTACCTTTTTATTTTTGGAGCAGTTGATTCTCAAACACAATGCTCACGTAGATACCATATCCATTAAAGAAGCTAAAGATGGACTTGATTTCTATTATGGTCAGAGAAATCATGCCGTGAAAATGATTGATTTCTTGAATGCCGTCGTTCCGATGAAATTCAAGAAATCTGAAGAGCTGATATCCCAGGATACTCACACGGGAGCTTCCACCTACAAATTCACCTACTCTGTTGAAATAGTGCCAATATGTAGAGATGATTTAGTTGTCCTACCGAAGAAAATGGCGAAATCTCTTGGCAATATATCTCAATTTGTCTTATGCTCCAAAATATCCAACACACTTCAGTTTCTTGATCCAAGTACGTTGCAAACTGCTGATTTATCTCCTCAATCTTACTGGAGAGCGCCTTTCAGTGCTTTGGCGGATGTTTCACAATTAGTTGAATTTATCGTGCTAGATGTGGAGCCATTAGGTGTCAGTAAAGGCAACCGTGTTTTAGCAGATATAACTGTTGCAAGAGCTTCAGATCTCGGAGTCAACGATCAAGAGTATTTTGTCCGTTCGCATTTGGGCGCAATATGTCATGCTGGCGATAGCGTTATGGGTTATTTTGTGTCCAACTCTAATTACAACTCTGAGCTATTTGATGGCTTGAACCTGGATTATGTACCTGACGTGGTGCTTGTGAAGAAACAATATTTGAGGAAGAATAGAAAGAACAGAAACTGGAAATTGAAGAGAATGGCTAAGGAACACAAAGAAATAGATGCCTCACAAAATTATGGAACGAAGTCTCAAAAGCAAGATATTGAGCGTGCTGAGAAGGATTACGAACTATTTTTACAAGAACTTGAAGAGGATGCCGAGTTGAGACAGAATGTGAATCTCTACAAGAATCGTAACGCATTGACGCCAAACCCTGTTGAGACCGAGATGGAAGAAGAAGACGTAAACGCCCCTCAAATTGATATTGATGAGCTACTTGATGAGTTGGATGATATGACCTTGGAGGACCAAGAAGGTCACTTTGCAAATTGAAAACCCTGTTATTGATTGTACGTTATGAATATATGGAGGCTTTGCCGTTGTGCTACAGTGGAATCAGCTCTAGTGAGTAATTTCATGATATCAGACACAATGTGCCTTTGCCTACCTGTTAAGGATGCGTTGCTAATTCGGTCTGATTTTGGCTGTTGTGTCGTAGCAAGATAGACTCATATATAATATCAAGTAATCAACTGTAATTTTTTGCACGTGGTGACTGAATGTCGGGTATATAGATTACAAATCTCACACAACTATATCCCACGTAGCGTTTGTTTTCGGCTCAATAAATGGCTAGTCACTTGATTGGCAACCTTGAATGGTTTTTTGTTAAGTTCTGACTGTGGTCAAAAATTATTGGTTATCCTATATCTAGCGTACTCTCTTTGTTTTTCAACTATTAGAACAAATTAGGTTTAAAGTTAAATTATCACATTTTGTAAAAACGCTAAAGCAACTTCTCTCGAGGATAGTCTACGTCAATCATATGTACCCGTCACATAGCTCCGATATAACTGCAAGTGAATCTCCAGAGATTAGTTATGGGCACAGAATTACTAACCTTTGCTCCCCCCTTTCAGTTTTTTTTGGATACGAGTTTTTTTCAAGAATTAGAAAGACAGAAGCTTGATGTCGCCAAACTCGATATTAAACCGATTCCATTGGCATCAAAGATTGACATTAATAGCTTGACCTCATCACAAAGAAGCTCATGCTTGATGCTGTCAAAAAAAAGTTATGAAACTAACCGGGTTGCTTATATTGAGAACACTCTGGTTAAGGGTTACTTGCACATTTTTAATCTGATAACGGATTTCAAGAACCTGAAGAAATCTCAATTTCTCTTGAAGAAATCCCAGGAATTATGGAAAGCTGGACTGGACAACATAAACGACGCTTTGCGCTTTGAAATTATCTCGTACGCTGATCTGAAGCTACATAAATTCTACTATTGGATATGTGTTCCTTATTTCCAGACCAGAACACTTGCGATTAAATGCATTCAAAATACCGATTATGATCAGATTTTGATGCAGAAATTAATTTCGTGGTTTACCAAAAACAAACAAAAATGGGTTGCAATAATTGGGGCTACAAATGAGATTGATGATTATGAGAAAGAAGCGTTGAACACTGGTAACTTAAGGTTGGCAATAAGAGATACAAGTAATATCTCAAGAGCTCCCTCATCTAATTGCAAAAGTTTTTTATCTATAATTAACGAGCATTTGGGTTGTAGAACCACGGAAGTTGACGTTTATTTTATAAGGATTCATGGAGGTAGCTTTGCCGCTCAACTATTACTGAGCAATGAACCTAAAACAATGAAAGGATTTAGTATAGGAGGTTGGGAGAAAAACATCAAGGGAATGCTAGGTCCTAAAATGATAGATTTGAGCTCCCTTCTAAATCCTATCACCCTGGCTGACCAGTCAGTAGATCTCAATTTGAAATTAATGAAATGGCGCGTTGCCCCAGAGCTTGATCTGGAGGTGATCAAGAATTCTAAAACTCTTTTGTTGGGTGCTGGAACTTTGGGATGTTATGTAGCAAGAAGTTTGATGGCCTGGGGTACTCGGAAAATTACATTTGTAGATAGCGGAAAAGTCTCATACTCGAACCCGGTAAGACAGCCGTTGTACGAGTTTTCAGATTTCGATAAATCAAAAGCTGAGGCTGCAGCGAATGCTCTGAAAAATATTTTCCCATCTATTGATGCAGAAGGTTTTGAAATGGATATCCCGATGATAGGGCACTCCGTCCACAGTGAAGAAACTGTCTACCGGAATTTTTTGATGTTAAAAGATCTTATAGAGTCTCATGATGTAATATTTTTGCTCACTGATTCTCGTGAATCACGTTGGCTTCCAACAGTCTTGGGTACGTTATCAGATAAAATAATAATAAATGCGGCTTTGGGTTTTGATAATTTTCTGGTAATGAGATATGGAAGGGCTGACCACCAATTAGGGAGGTTAGGTTGCTATTTTTGTCACGACGTAGTCGTACCCTCTGATAGTTTATCCGATCGGACACTGGATCAAATGTGCAGTGTGACACGTCCTGGGGTTGCTCCATTAGCTTCTGCATTGGCTGTTGAACTTTTTGTCTCCATATTGCAAGAAAAAAGAGATCCCAATAATAATGATAGCACTCCTCATCAAATTAGAGGATTTATACGTAATTTTTCGATGTTAAAGATCGTGACACCTGCCTACGAAAAATGCTCTGCATGCTCTGAAGAGGTCGTTTCGGCTTGTCGTGTCTCAGGATGGGATTTCGTCAAACAAGCATTAAATAATCCTGAATACGTATCGACCTTGAGTGGTTTATCACACTTGCAAGACGCAGTAAATTTGTTGGATTTCGATGAGAACGATGAGCCTTTTGATGATGAAGTATATCCAGAATAAAAATGTGTTCATTTTATGCATTAACCTGGTAAAATATATGTAGCGACGTACTATATTTGGTAAAAATAAGAAATTATGGTAAAAGTTCTAGCATCATTTCTTTACATGGCATATATAACCAAGCCAAAACGGAAAAATCCGAGAACGATATCGATGGAATCATGACATGTCCACATCTTCGTTCTCTTTTTCCTTAGATTCGTTTTCTCTCATCAGTTTGATCAACTCAGAAGTTTTATCGTTATCGTAAATCTTGAAACCTGCGTCCTTCGTAACGCAACTCAATTGAGCATTGTTTGCATCCAATTTCTCTTCCATGACTTGTTTGAGAATTTTCAGAACCAAAAGCTCAGCCTCCTTGAGAGATAGAGAAGAGTGCCATTCATTTTGTAACTCCGACTGCGCACCCTCTGAACCAGAACCGATAGCTTTAGCCTTGTAACGATAGAAAGTGCCTGATGGTTCGGCGTGATATAATTGATAACCTTCATCAGCATCGTATCCAGCAATGAGCAATGCTACACCAAAAGGTCTCGACATAAGCCTCTCTTCTCCGGAGGCTCCTTCGCCAAACCTTAAAGCCAAATCACAAACCGATTGAGTAAGGGATTCCACATTCATATTTTCATCATAATACAGATTATGCGTGATTGATGCAACCCGAGCATGTTCTATCATCGATCTTGCATCAGCAGTCAGTCCACTCATAGCGCATCCAATGTGATGATCAATCTCAACGATTTTTTCAATCGAGTCGGACTCCAGTAATGGGGATGTTGCCCGCTTTTCAACACCAAGCACCACTCCTTCGCTAGTGATAACCCCGATTGCGGTAGAGCCTAATTTGATAGCTTCGAGAGAATACTCTACTTGAAACAATCTTCCTTCAGGGGAGAAGGTGCTAACACCCCGATCATATTCACTTCTTGTCAAAAACATCTAGATATATCACCGACTCTACTGTTTATATCGCGTCTGAAGAATATTGAAAAACCAAAGAAGTCTCGAATTGTAAGTCTAACTTATCGAGCAGTCTTGATTTGCAACTAATAATTAGACACGATTATTGATATATGTTGTTTGCCACTGAGCCCTTGATATATTATGATTGAACTGTTTAATTGCTGAATCTAAAAGATCAACAAAATCAAATTATGTTTTGGTCACGTGATGTGCTTACTATTGCGCATGTATGTTGCGTCTACTCCACTAAGGTTCAGTCAGGTTATGCTGGAAAAGTTAGGTTAAAATGAGCCATAATACAATATCTAACTACGTTGTCTAAGTCTCTCATCATGTTTTTATAATGTTTTTCACTAAAGCCTAGAGGAGAATCTGTTCTCTCAAGAATGTGCATTAAGTTCAACTGTGAAACCATCATTAGGAGTTGAAGCTTAGCTAACTCTGTCAGAGTATTATGCCAACTACACATCACATAGAGGAATACTGACAATTAAGGAGTTCATGCTGACCTCTAGTGAAAAGCTGGAAGAATGTTGTCTATTATGTTTGGTGAAATATCCTGGTGAGAAACCTTCGCAAGCCTAATAATTGAAAAAACTGCAAACTACATATTATATTTCTTGGATTACTAAAAATTTCAGGGTCGTTCTTTATCTAAGTGCTTTTGCATATCTCATGTAAGACAAAGCATATTAGTTTCAAATTTTATTTTACATGAAGTGCCTAAGAGTGCCCATATTGAGGGGATTGAATGTTGATTGTCAGACAATTTAGCATTTAGACTGTAATATGACTTTATCAACGGTCCAGTCTAGCTTCAGTAATTGTCAAAAATACGCAGCAGAATTTTTAGAGCTATGCCCGAGCTTCAGAGATTATTCAGACCACTGCTTTATTCGGTAAGCTCAAAGTAAGTTTTTGAAATACCTTAGAGCCAGAAAGGTACCGTTTCTTGGGTAGTACTTGGTAAAATTGGCAATGGCTAAAATCTCTGGCCATCAAAGCAAATATCAACATTCGTTCTCTCTTTTCCTTCAAAAGGAGGTTGACCACAATATAGTAATAGATGTTCCTCTCCCATAGGCTCTTGGATGAGAATAAATTTGTACTAGCGCATGGTCACAATTAGATTCTGGTTCGGTCAAAAAATATAAGATAGGACTCTGTATGTGCTAATTTTCCAAAGGTATATCGAGAGTTGGTGTTTTGGCAGATGATATTTATCTTATAAAGTAGAACTAGCAATATTCGTCTTTGATAAGTGCGCTCGTCTTGTCGTATTTGAAAATTCGTGTTATAGTCCAAGCGTCAAGAGAGGATTTAAAGTTTATGTGGAAAAGCTGGACCTGTTGAGATACAGTTCAAATTTAAGGAAGATTGTATAGTAAAACCATATGAATTTCTTTCTTATCATAAACACATACCATATAAACTATAGTCAATTTTACTTCTTGAGAGGTACAATTCGTCTATTCTGATATATTTTTGCTTGTATTGTGCTGATGTGGCAACGGTATTCTCTATGTTTTATAAATCCGACGCTATTTCACTGAAGATCTCTTTTTGATCTTATCATATTTCAATGAGTTTGAACATGATGTCCTAGCAACCTGAACTGTTGGAATGTATCATTGCCGCAGTATTATATTTTGCTTCATTTATCCCCACTTTTATGGGGAAGTGTAATTAGAACAAAAGCACAAATACCTCTAAAACTTAAAACAAGAAAACAAGTAAACAAAATAGTATAGTGTCGACGAAAAGGTCTTAAAGGTTATTTTTTCGAGTAATCTCACCTTTAGGAATTCCAATGGCAATACAGAGAATTCAGAGTCTCTCACATGAATGTCGTAGGAAAACTTTCAAACTGTTAATGCACGCAAATCTATAGTCCTGTTTCCTTGAATCATTTCAATAACAACAGTTAGTGAAGCGATAGCATATATAAAAATATGGGCCTTTCAAAATCGCCATTGAAAGTCCTTGCAGGTAAGATTTTTGAGTTTCAAGTGTGTATACGCAATATATCCTGATAGGTTCTACTTCATTTCTCGCGAATAATATCGAAGGTCTACGTATGATTCCGACATTAGCGCTTGAACTGTGATGCAGACCAACTAGTTACACTATTAAAGGAGATGCGGGTGACGACTAACAGCTTTCACCTTCTCACTAAATTGAATTAAAAAGTTAAATGTTTCCAACGGGCTTATGTCCTAATTGATGTCTCCATATTATATAATGGTTGCTCTCCTAAAGGTATACGAACCGAATCAAACTGATTACTTCATCAGTGCTTATTAAAATGAGACAGTTCTATGCATTTTTGAAGCCTCCGTCACACCAAAAGTAATTGCTATTCTATGAATTGTGCTTTACACTACCCTACCGCATCCCCAAATGAACCAAATCTCCAACAGAAATCAAACATTCTATTTCGATATAAACTACATTCAACTAAATAGTGCATTAAATATCTAGAATCAGCGTTCATGCTTTTGATTAGGTACCGTTAAATGTGATCCCTAGCCGAAATCGATTATATGAAAAAAAAATATATAATTTGAAATCATAAAAATAGAAACGACAGTTGCAATAAACTACTTGCTTAATATATTTCTCACATAGTAAAAGAGTTGATTGGGTCTTGCTAGGGAATAGACCTCGCTGATTCTAGATTTTCAAAATTTGCCGATTAGATTCCTTCATTCATTCATGATATAACTTATGTTTTCGACCTCTTGTTCGTAATACTAGTTGAAATTCGAGAGATAGTCTTTATATATGGTATCCTGACTATCGCTGATTGTGAGCTTTGGATATATTTAAAGATATCTGGCTACCAGGAACCATAAATCTGGCACTAAAGAGCCACCACGTTTTGAGGCTGACAACAAGATCAGTCGTCGTAATGCATATTATTGGCTCGCAGTTATGTGGCTATCATTCACGTTTGTGTTGACACAATTGAGTAGGTTGTTCTCTAATTTATTATTATTGAATTTTGGTGCGGGCACTCATGACACTTTAGATAGTGTTACAAAGGTTTAATAGCGATTAGACACTACCACGATGTTCAAGAAGCCTTCAATACTATACCTAGACTAAAACTGATGAGCAATTCTCAAGCAGAGAAATTTGTTAAAAAAGGCTTAAGAACGGGTGAAGCTTAATAATATATACTATCGCAGGCTAACTTTTCGATTAGATAGTAACCTAGCACTGAAAAAGCATCAAGGCATCCTAGATTTATAAAATTTTGAATTCTGACAAGTTTTGGTGTAAGGCATGCATTCCTTCTAATGCCTATAATGAATGCTTTCTTTTGGTGAAACTCTTAATCACGGCAATAGTTAAGAGCAACCCCACTCATTTTGATATATTCTGTTCCTGATGCTCAAATTTGACACGCACAATATTAGTTCATCCTCATCAGAGACGGGCTAGGTGAGTAGATGACCAAGGCGATTGAAATAAGGATAAAATTAAGACACAACTTCTTTAGCCAATCTGAACTCCAAGGAATAATAGTAGTTAGGAAATTCGAGTAATGTTTTCTTGACTTCCATAATGTTCTTCTCTCCAAACTTCACATTAACAACAACTCTTGGTTTACTATTGCTATCAAGTCAAAGTGCGTCCTATTGTATTCTTTCCTACACTGCACTTTAGGTCGTTCAGTGTATTTGGTGCATAAAAACTCCAGAAAAAACTTCAAATAGGTTCCACTATGATACGCGATAAGCACCAGAGTTATACCTGTATTATTACAAAATGTTCTTTCCAAGCTTCCTAGGTAATGAAATGTTGGTATGAAATTAAAAGACTCATGGTTTGATTCTCATAAATGGAAACCAGTTTCAGACCTTATTAGATCCTTCCCAAATTCAATGTGTCTTCATATGTTCTTCAGCTTTTGCTATACAGGCAATCACCATCGATCTAAATTCTCTTAGTTTCAGAGAATTCATTTCTTAATCCAGCAAACACTTAGCATTCTATTCGAAGTCTCTGTGTCTTACCCAGCGTTGTACTTGAAGGCTGCATAGATCGACATCATTGTCGAAGTTATTATCGAAAGGCATGCTCGAAAATTTTACTATAATTGATTACCTTAGTCAATGAGTACTCGAACTATGTATTGCTTCAGATTTGTGGTGATGAAATACTCTACTATATCCTTTCCCATAAGTTTACTAGCTCATAGAGCTAGGTTTCTGAGCTTGGAGCTGGGATCATCATTTAAAGTTTTGATCAGAAGTTGCCAATTTACTTTCGATGGCTATACATATACGTTGTGTGATAGAGTATTAGGCGTTCAATTTGCCAATTCTAACCAGGGCACCTCAGTATCCCAAATATTGTACTTGATGTGGTTTTTGTTTTGAAGTAGATGTTTCAAAGCAACACTGTTCACTTGGATTTTCGAACACAATCAAAAATGTTACGGATGACATAATAAACTGATATTTCAGGATCATGGATCTTGGACAATTCACTACTAAAGGACTTCATCTGATGGAATTAATATAAACTGTGACCCGATGACGTATATGGGATGCAGGACCATCTAAGTTACCACAAGATGCCATTAGAAATTTATCTCATAGTCTTAGTACATGTTAGTCACTTTCCGATCACGAAGATTATATGGACCTAACAAGCGTCAATACACCAGTTGGACGTAGAATTATTCCCCTAATCTTGTCGAGGTTAGTAAAAAAGCCAATAATCAGGAACAACAAATGATTTAGGATGACCATATCAACAGGAATAAAGGTGAAACCATCGTATAATTCGAACTCTACATGAACGAGAATTAATGACCGTCGTTCATTGAAAGAGTTTGAGAGATAAAAAATTGACTGATTATATCTTTCTTAGTGAGAAAGTCACAGATGGGGTTGGAAAAGCTCTTAAATTCACATTCACTTGGCCAAAACACACTGGCATGGAAGTGTAGGAAATGATTAGTTATATTTGGAAGTTCGAGAATTTTGGATACTCATGATGGAGGTAAAAGATCCTGTAAGTTTATTCTATTTTCCGCCTATATTCTTCCACGTAGCAAACTCATCTTGGAAATTGTTCCAGTCTTTCGGAAAAAAAGATCGTTGCAGTTTTTGGGTCCATCTGGATGTTGCGCATATTAATTCCAGGCTATTCAAAATTCTCAAGCATCAGTGTTATATCAGCATGAAAGCTTCACGCAGATGAACGAGAAGCATATAATTCATTGATACTTCGGGTCAATATGGGACGTATCACTGTCTTTTGATGTCAATGCAAGGGCTCAGAAAGACTAAGTTGCATATATGGTAGTACAAGCGCACGAGGCTCCAATTTGGAACTTCCGCCACAAACTCTCAAATGCCGTTTGATAGGCGCTTCTAAGAAACACTACGATTCTAGAAATACACAGAATTAAATTCATTGTTTGTTTGATTTGGGGCAATTGGAAAGCCAGCTCAAAGGAAGAGATCTTCTATTTGGCAAATGGCACAGCGCTTTAGAGCACAGGCAATCCAAATTTCAAAGTCGCGCAAAGACTATAAAAAATTAGTGAAAGATTGTCAAACCTACAGAATCGATAGCTCAAAACTGCATCCCCTTCAAAAGGTTATAGTTGTAACCGTTATATTGATGAAGCCTTCAGCCTTTAAATCTAGCAAAATTGGGCTGATTTATATGATGCAAGTTCACAAGACCTTGATCATACTAATTAGCGTCGTGCATTCTGATATTCTCAAGATCTGAATACGACCCAAGAAATCATTAAATCTCAATTAACACGAACAAAAAGAATACTAGACACAAAACTATATATTTAATAGCTGTTCATGCAGTGAATTAGATCTGTATCAAGCCTTGCCTGGCAGTATCTTATTTCGTGCTTACTTTCATGCATATTTGATTATATGTGCGCCATTCACAGCACTATAGCACCTGCTTTATTGCGCATCTCACAACTTTGCGAATGCCGCCTGAGCGGTCTTTTCTTTAACCTAATAAGACATACATTTGTCAAACAACAATCTAACACCATGGCCTTTACTCCTCGATACTATGTTGTTTGCGATATACACAGACGTGTAGTGTAGCATATATCAGTACACGTGGCATTTGTTCAAATTTAGTATAGAACCGTAACCGAACTTTGAGCCGGCTTGAACAAATTTTACTAACCCATGGCTCCTAATTATCTAACCTTTAACGTATTCCCAATTTGGGTAAATCAATGCAGGCAATAATGAATTTGGCAACCGAGATTCTAATCAATCAATCTCTAATGCATTCTAGAGAAAACATTTAGCTTTCGTCTACGTGTCAATTTAATGAAAATGTTGAAAATTAGGATTGTAGGCGATGACCAAATGGAGACATTGTGATAATCTAGAGACTAATTGCGTTAACTGATGGTAATATAGGGATATGAGCTCACGTCGGGTATTCATACCGTCCAATTATAATGGACTGATAAAGGCGTCACAAAAAGAATCTCATACAATGTGAGCCAAAATCCCCTGATAACAAAAAGGCATTGAGTTATTGCATGCCTTGTAAACAGCCAAAGACGCACTTAAGTATGTATGATAACGAAGCAGCTTGCCATAGTTTAATGCGGCTCCAATTTGCGTAATTGAAGTTGCAAACCGCCAAGTAACAATCTTTCACCCAGAAATATCTTTATCCTTATTATGGTAATTACCTTTTCATTCTCTTGCATCTTTCTTATGACCTGAGATATTCTCGGTACAATATACGAATCACAATACGCGTGGTTGTAAGAAATGGTTCTAATGATGAAACTCGGTATATACCGGTTACACAAATTTGCGCCGCTGACCTAGTATCTGAAATATCATCTTATTACCAACAGCTTCTTCAAAACGATTGGTTGATACACAACATGTACTGATTACTGAAGTACGTTAGAATGAACACACACGCGACATTTAGTATGAAAGTACTTCTGAGAAACTAAGGTGCGCAAAAAACAACAGCACATTTCTCATAATATACCAGCACCTGATACCGATTGCTTCACATCTAACTCATGCCAAATAATTGCACTCCGGGGAATAATTTGATTCCAATCTAGCAGCTAATCCACTTGCCGAACTTTGAACAACTGTTTAATCACCTTTTACCCCAAATCCACACGTAGCTCGAACGCGGAACCGGAGTTATATATTGTTGACACGTTGTTATTTTTTCATGTAAATAGGTATGACAAATCAAAAATATTCTATCTTCAATTGAGTTTCTCCGGTAGAACAACAGTATGCTTTTTACCGGAAAAAGCCTGATAACCAAATAAAAAACACCATATCGTGATGTCATGTGACGAAGACGCTTATGAAGCCTACCAACAATGAAGCTGTTGAATTATGATTAGGATACTCAGAAAACATGACCAATAAAATAAGTTTATTGAATTCAATTACATAATTTTCATGCTTGCCAAAAACGGTAATGAGACAGAGAAACTGTGCACGATAAGCCCGAGCTATTGTGCATATTTATTGAAGCTGCGAAAGAAAACACTTCGTTCGAAGCTCATAACCATTCAAAGTAATTTGCATACGAGATAATGCTAGATAGAAGTACCTACCAGTTCAATTTCGCGTTTTCATTTTGCTCTAGTATCTATGGCCAAATGGCTGTTTCCTGCCCAGTTCGAAATTTTCTGTTACCTCGTTCAGTAGATTGACGCAGTACTCGACAATGAAGAGCAAATGTTATCCACAGAATTTTGCTTCCAGCTCACCCTAGCCCCCTTTTGATGACGTTGCTATTAAGTTCGCCAAACTTGGTGTTACTGTTGGGTCAAGCGTATTATAAAATACACTTCAATACATAATCCAAGAGTACCAAAAAAAGAATCCTCTAGCTGCGATTTCACCAAACCATTGTTGATAGAATCTTATAGAGATATTGTTCGATCTCACATTTTTGCGTTAATCTCACCGGGCTAAAGCTGAAGTGGCTCAATTTGGGATCTTCAAGTCCATTGCTTTACCTCCGTCAATCTCAGTTAATCGAAACCAATCTTTTCAAATCAAGCTTCGATCGAGTCACAAGCTAAGAAAACTATTAGTATTGGTAAATTGGTATCCTATTCGGCACAGCTGTTTGGCATTGTCCTTAAACGCATCATGCGGGACACATGTTATTGCAGATTAATGGCAATTTTTTTTTCTGCACTCATATTCAATGCCAATTGTCAGACAATTTCCTTGGAATCAAGTTTGGCGGCTACAGTTAGCCATACTAGTTCTGTTATCGATATGCCAGATGGCGCACTGAATGGAAAGTCTATAGATTTTTCCAACTTCACGAGGTCTTTGGAGGACAATGGTACAGTAACTCTGTCAACGGATCTTCAAAATTATAACAAAGTGATGATTTCAAATGTTGTTAACCATAAGAACTTTACATTCGATTATCAAAGCTCCTTCGGAAATCAAAATATAACCTTCACAGGCGAATATTGGTTGAACAGTGGAGTTTTGACACTCAATGGCAAAGGACTCACCAGCCCTAAAAGCATGATCAATTTTGGAAAGGATCTCCAGATGATTAGGAACATGGGAAAAGTGGAAATAAACGAATTTGGATATGTCGGGCTTGAAACGATGGTAAACTCAGGAGTGATAAAATTGAATTTTGCATCGCTCACAGAGATATTTAGTGCAAATATAAGTGGCTCAGGTATAATTGAGTTGGAAGGTGGTAGCCTAGTGTTAAGCGAGGCAGATTTAACTAACCAAGATATAAAAATGAGCAAAGGTACTCTGTTAATCTTGACAGGCTCAGATTATGAATTGAACGTGTCAGAGCTGTATTATTCAAAGTTTATGACTGATAAACCAATGGATTCCTATTCTTATAATCCAAATTCTGGTACGTTGTATATCAAATCCAATGGGTTTACAATCACATTAAACGTTGGAACACGGCTATCAGATTCAGGGTTTTCGTATAGCAATAACTATTGCACAATGCATTTGAGTGATGGTAGAGTTATTGATACGCATGCCTTAATTTATGATAACATCTCACCTTTTACGAAACTCACTAGTTCAAAAACACTCAATTCAAGAATGCTGAACTCTTCTCGTGCTCTAGGTCTTGACCTAGTTCAAGAAGATGAAGAGCTAGGAATCGAAACATCTGATAGAAATAATGTGAAACGTGAAGTAATTCGACACCTTAATAGCGGCAGTATATTAAATGGGATATCAAGTCTCAAAGCGAGTGGTAGTGAAAATAACAACGACAAATGGACACCAGAAATCATCGACATTTCTAATATCCTTGATCGTAACACTACTGCGCCGAATATACCTAGGCTAAAACAAAACGAATTAAGTAACGTTACTCTAAGAAGTATATCATCAAGATTTACAAACTCGAGCTACAGCAACAGCAGTACTTTGATGAGCAGCCCCCCAAAATCAAGTCTGACTAAAATAGCTAACAGCAGTTCGTCGATGAGCAGCGAACCAAGTGCTGCAACATCAGTCTACAGCAACAGCAGTTCGTTGATGAGCAGCGCACCAAGCTCAAGTCTGACAAAAATGACTAACAGCAGTTCGTTGATGAGCAGCGCACCAAGTGCTGCAACATCAGTCTACAGCAACAGCAGTACTTTGACGAGCAGCGCACCAAGTGCTGCAACATCAGTCTACAGCAACAGCAGTACGTTGATAAGCAGCGAACCAAGTTCTGCAGTCTCGAGCTACAGCAACAGCAGTTCGTTGATGAGCAGCGCACCAAGTGCTGCAACATCAGTCTACAGCAACAGCAGTACGTTGATGAGCAGCGCACCAAGATCAAGTCTGACAAAAATGGCTAACAGCAGTACGTTGATGAGCAGCTCACCAAGTGCTGCAACATCAGTCTACAGCAACAGCAGTACGTTGATAAGCAGCGAACCAAGTTCTGCAGTCTCGA